>CM074723.1:82149640-82629640 GCA_037306005.1 Rhinophrynus dorsalis
CTCTTGTTGTCTTTCTGGGGCATGAGAGGGTACAGCAAAAGCGGTGCTTGATTTCTGTGGTGGGTATTTGGCTTTAACAAGTTCTACATAAATGTCATGGTGTCTGTGTTTTATGTGTGTTATCAGGGTGGATGCACCAAGGTGTGTTCCCTCCTTTCCTCTTCTCACTGACTTTTTACAAATTGTACACAGTGCCATTGGTGATGACTGCACTGTGCCTACCCCAAGAGAAACATAGTCCCACACCCATGACTTCAGAGGATAGGGATAGGGAACAGGTGGAGAAAAATGGAAGATTGGCCAGTTTCTTCTTGTCCTCCACATTCCCCTTCACTGTCTGTGGCAGTGGATGATGTTGCTGCTGTTGCTGCAACTGCCTCAAAATCAACACTGCAACTAAGACCAGCAGTATTGCCGCCGCTGGCAAGTGGAACCTGTCCTAGTCCCGCATCACTTGTTAACCCCATTCCCACTGTGTTCACGGTGGTCTGTGCCACACTAGCTTGCTCCTCAGCATCCTGATGCCTTTCCATCTCAGCAGCAGCAGGAATTAGAGCAGCTGCAAATTCTTCAAATTCCAGAATGTCACTGCTAGTAGTGGTGGTGATACCCATCCTCATCCCTGTCTCCCATTCCTTCTCAGTTTCTGCTAAAAAGGCTACAAATGTCTCTTCCACCCCATCTTCTTCACTATCATCCTCATCACCACCACCCCTAGTCCCTGTGTGCTTCTGCTCTATTACAGACATCTCACTGCTGCTTGGAGGAGGTGACGAGCAATGTGACAGAAGGTCCCCTAATGTCACACTTTTCTTGGTGATGTAAAGAAAGCAGAGTGGCAGCAGTAGCAGCAGACACAGGCAGACACAGGCAGCTGATCTGTGCTCCTGCTGGTGGCAGTGATATTATTTCTGTGCCTGCTATCCCCCATCATTTCTGGCCTCTTTAGGATCATGTTCCATTTGGACACTGGGAATGGAACTCCCAGGGCCAGAGGAATAGTTTGGGCTCTCTTGATCGCTAGTCTGGATACTCTCAAATGCTTTCACTCCCACTAGTCCCACCAGCTGCTTCACCATTACTGTTACTACTACTGAAACCAACCACATCAATTTCAGCCCCAGAGTTTTCCTCCTCACAGTCACTAATAATATGAGGATCTGATTACCCCCTCCTTCACTCCTAACGCTAACAAGCTTTTGGACCTTCTTAGTAGTTGTACTAACACTGGTGGGACTGCTTGAGGATGCCAAGTGTGACTTAGGGTCCCCTGCTGTCACACTTGGCATCATCTTCTTCTTCCCTCCCTCCTGAGTATTACAAGACACACTAGCAGCAGGTTCAGCACTTGCAGAAGGCACAGCACTGGTTACAGCAGGGGCAGCATGTCTAACAGCAGGCACAGTGTTGGTGGCAGCAGGTTCAGCACTGGCAGCAGGCACAGCACTGTTTGCAGCTGGCACAGCACATCTGATAGCATGCACAGTATTGGTGGCATCAGGTTCAGCACTGGCAGCAGGCACAGCATTGGTGGCAGCAGGGGCAGCACGTCTGACAGCAGGCAGAGCAATGGTGGTAGCAGTAGCATGGGCAGCAGTCTGACAGCAGGCACAACACTAGTAGAAGCAGGGGCAGCATGTCTGACAGCAGGCACAGTATTGTTGGCAGCAGGTTCAGCACTGGCAGCAGGCACAGCACTGCTTGCAGCAGGGGCAGCATGTCCTACAGCAGGCACAGTACTAGTGGCAGCAGGTTCAGCACTGCAGCAGGCACAGCACTAGTGGCAGTAGGTTCAGCACTGGCAGCAGGCACAGCACTAGTGGCAGCAGGGGCAGCACTGGTGGCAGCAGAGGCAGCATGTCTCACAGCTAGTACAGCAATAGTGGCAGCAGGGGTAGCATGTCTAACAGCAGGCACAGCAATGGTGGTAACAGTAGCAGGGACAGCACATCTGACAGCAGGCACAGCACTAGTGGAAGCAGGTAGCATGTCTGGCAGCAGTTAAAGCAATGGTGGCAGCAGGGGCAGCAGGTCTGGCAGCAGGCACAGGCAGCTGATCTGTCCGGCTCTCACTACTACCTCCCTTGTCATTAAATTCCCCAAGATCCCTAGGGGTAATTTAGGGGGAATGGACAGCATTGGTTCTGTAGTGCTCACTTTTTCCTCCTCCTCAGACTCAGTGGACACATAAGGATCCTTCCAGCGCCTCCTTTTATTATTTTTAAACCTGTTGATAGTGATAGCAGTCACTATGAGCTTGTGGTGGGGCAGCAGGGACCCTCTTGATGCCCCCTCAGCTACTGAGCTCCCAAACAGTTTGGCTGGGAGATCAATAGAGGTGACGCAGTGGAGCAAGAGCTGGGTAGGAGTAGGTGGGATCAGGAAACCCTTTCATGTCTATAAGGGAAAGCCTTCCTCATTGACGTGAGAGGGTTTTCCGATCCCGCCCATTCGTACTTGGGTGCTCCAGGTAGAATGGATCCAGGGGAACTCTCTTGCTCCCCTTCATCACCTTTATTTATCTCCCAGCTGAATTGTCTGGGAGATCAGCAACTGGGGGGTATCAGAAGGGGTCCTGATGCCCCACCATGAGGTATGATTTTTTGTTTTGTAATTTTTACCCCCTGCCTCTTCCTTAACCAGATAACTTAGCCAGTGTTTTTCAGCCATCCCCCCTCACAGCAAACCAGATTCACTAGATTTTATATAGAAATATATATAGCTATAGAGGTAGATAGAGAGATTGATTTAGAAATATTATATTGGTGAAGAAGAAAATGAATTAGCAAGAAGGCCAACAGAGGGAGAGACAGAGCCATTAAAACTAAATCATAGCTGAGTAGATTGTGCAGAATTTATTCTTTATAGTTTGCAGTATAAATAACTAAATAGAATTTGTTACATTTTACAAAATGCTGATGTGGAAATGAATCATTCGCTTGCACAGTTTTCTGAGTTATGTCCTTGTTGTCTATATACTGCACTGGTATCAACATCTGAAGCTTGTTTATATACTTCAGGCCTATCTTCTAAATTACAGATGACCTGACACCTTGAATGAAGCATGCATATTTGCAGACTTCATTAAACAAAAATGCCTATGCATCATTCTACTGAAAAACAAGCCACCCCCATAAAACTGGCAAAGCATCAGATGCCTTGTTTAACACTGTGAGGACCAACTGCACACCCGCTCTTGTCTTCATAGGTTTAAGAGACAGAACTTTAACCCCCTCCTAGTTTTAAGGTCACCCTTATATCTTAGCTATGAGCTTTGGGCCCTATGTTCAAAAGAAAGTGGGGTAACTCTGGGGCAAACCAATCCACCACAGGGTAAAGACAACTTCCACAAATTTCCATCAATCTAAAGCGGGTTATAATCCACTGAATGCTAGAGAGGTCACCTTGCATTGTGAAGCAGTGACAACAACTCGTCCATCTCTGGGGTTACATTAAAATGAATTCAATTTCTTGTTCAGGCAAAATTTCTCATTCTTGAATTAATGAATTGAATTACATTTGCATACTGTGTTACCATGTAGAAAGCCATTATAAACATTATAGTATTTTAAAGAAAAGGAGAAATCATATGAAAAAGCTGGGTATGATATGTATCTCCATATTTAAAATTCTGAAAACACTGTGGGACACATTTACTATTTCTTTGTGTGCCAGAGGCATATCTAATGCATTGAAGTCAAATAATTTAAGCTGTGACTGACTATTTTACTGCTAGTTTAGGACTGCATAATCATCGACCTGGCATGACATGGCTAAAAATCACCCTTGCTTTTACACAAAAGAAAAGTGGGGTCACGCCAACTACCCCATGGGAGAAAGGTATTCTCACATTTCTGATTGAGTTAAATCATACTTTCAGCTCCTTGAATGCCAGAGTGCTTTGTAGTGTGTTCAAAAGGGTTAAAATGATTGTTTGATTGATTGATGTTTAAATCAATGGGGTTTTATGTTTATTGTTGTTTTATGGGGCAATCCATTTGTTTAATCCAGAATTAATCCTCTTTTGTGCATATAACCATTAAACTTGTTTTTGCTTAATAAGTAAATTGCATTAACATATTAACCTTTTTGATTACCAGAATATTGAGCCACACATTGCACACGCTACTGGTACACAGAGGGTTAAAACAGTTGTGCCTTTTTACATTCATTGTTTTGAGCTTATAATGCACTCTTTAAATTGGGCCTGTTCCTTTAAAATAAGTTTGTTTTTCTTTTTAACTAAACTAAAAATTCCCAATAAGTTGTACTAGACATTTGTTTGTTATATAAATCGTTTTTGAGAAACTAACCTTTATTTGTTGGTGCACAGTGTGGCACTTTATGCTAATTTGTTTCTGTTCTACATTATATCACCAAAACATAGAGCTTAATATTTCCCCAAAACAATGTATTTTACAGAAACATATAGGCAGAGTTTAACCCTTTCAGTGTCACATGGGTAGGTAACATGTTGCTTTGCAATTCGTTTTGTACCCCCTTTGGCACTCAGATGGTTAATTATTTGTAACAGAAACTAAACCTGTCTTAGGATGACAGGCCCCAACATTAATTTTAGCTGGTGATTCAATAATGGTTAACCCTTTGATTATCAGAGTGGTATATATTTGGGGATTCCTTTTGTAGATTTATGAACAGTGACAGTAACAATAAACCCCCCAGTAACATAGTAACATAGTAATTTAGGTTGAAAAAAGACTTGAGTCCATCTAGTTCAACCCTTTTCCTATTCCTGTTTACCATTGTTGATACAAAAGAAGGCAACCCCCCCCCCACAATATAACAATTTCAAATTTTACCCTGAATGGGGGGAAAAATTCCTTCTTGATTCCAAATAGCAATCAGATTTCTCCTTGGATCAACAAGCCCTAACTAAATATTAATCCCAATACTAACGTACATAGCCCTGTATGTTATGCTCTTTTAAAAAAGTATCCAGGCCTTTTTAATGGCATCTAATGTATTCAATAGCACCACCTCCTCGGGCAGTGAATTCCATACCTTTATTGTCCTTACTGTAAAGAAACTTTTCCACTGTTGTAGATTAAATCTCCTTTCCTCAAGTCTAAGCGGTTGCCCCCTTGTCCTTTGTACTGTTCTGTTAATGAACAGGTCTTTGGAGAGACCTTTGTATGGGCCCTGAACATATTTATATAGTATTCATGTCTCCTCTAAGACACCGTTTTTCTAGTGTGCACAAGTTTAAGTCCCCCTACACATCATCATCATCATAACCCACCGCACTGTTACAGCAACCCTCCTTCAGTAAACCCATACTCTTATCATCCATAAACCAACACAATCAAGAGAATGGGGTAGGTAGGGGTACCGGACAGGACGATGAGGAGACAGTGGTAGGTGAAATGGAGACAATAGCCCAGAGGGAGGGGCTATGGGGTAGATTTAAAGGTTCACGTTAAGCCAAGTAAAAAAGGCACATCGGCCGCAAATAACACATGATTTACTGCGGATAAAAGTAAGTGTACGAGAATAGCTAATGAATGTAGGCACAACAAAAACACGTAACACAAAAACCTAAGTCACACCTTTTTTCACATCACCGTGCGTCCCAAACACTTGTTCAAACACAACTTAAGTCAAAATGTAACATTACGGCTGTCGTTGTCTAACAACCCTGATAGATGCACAAACAATATTCAAACCTACAGCCAATCCCAAGGCCCCAAAGTAGCAAAAATGTTCAAATACACCTATATATACCCCAAAATAATGGTCACACCCTGTCTGTGTTTCGCGTTTTAGCGAGCTAGGGCACAGGACCCAGGAGTGGAGGATAGTGATCGAGAGAGAGAGGTGCGTACACTTGAGGTAGAAGGAGTTTTTGGAGTTTGGAGTTTGGAGAGAGGTGCACTTAACTATACACATATTACACTTTTGCACATATTACATACACCCATACAAACACTAACACATACACATAGTCTTTTTTTTATAACACCTAATATATTTTCTAAACTTTATTTACTCAGTGTGAATCTGTGAGTGACAGAGTGGGACAGAGAGTGAGTGGGATCGAGTGTGTCTGTGAGGGCCTGTGCAACTGCCTGGGTGTGAGTGGGTGAGTGATGACTAAGAGAGGAGGACAGGAGAGATGGATAGGGAGAGTAGTGGAGGAAGGAGGGCAGGACATCCCTGTTGAGAGCAGGGGTGGGAGAGGGAGATCCGCAGGGCGGAGGGGGACCTGGACAAGAGCAAGCACACAAAGGAAAGGGTCAGCTGTGTCAGTGGGACGAGGGGTAAATGTCGAGGAGCACCCTGCACAGTCAGGGGCAGAGCAGACAGGACAGTCTGGTTCAGACTCCTCGCTGGCCAGAGCTGAGGGGGACAGGATCAGGGATCCCCGATATACCGAGGAGGAGAACATGGCTCTCATGGAGGCTGTGCTGGTGAGAGAGAGTGTCCTCCACCCGAGTAAAAAGGTCGCTGGCCTGTCAGCGAGGAGGAAGGTAGCCTGGAATCAGATCTGCAGCCGGGTGAATGTTGTGTCCAATTGCAGAAGGGACATGAACTCCATAAAGAAGAGATGGGGCGACTGCAAGAGGGTGGTCAAGAACAAGTTGGCCGAAATTGCCAAGCACGCCCGAGGAACCGGAGGTGGCCCACCTGTCCAAATCACCTTCAGAGGATGGGAGGAGATGGTGCGGCAGAGCATGTCCACCACACTCATAGAGGGGATCCCTGGAGGATCGGACACTGGGGAAGAGAGGAGCCTCCACTCTACCGTGCTACTGTGTGCAGCATCACATAACCACACACACACACCACATCAACCCACACAGTCACATCCCAACATAAGCCCATCATTCATCCACACAACTGCACCAACGCAGCACCCTGAGGGATAAAACAGGACGCAAGACAAGGACAAATGTCAAGGTTCAACAAGGCCCAAACCTGTCCAACTCGCTGGTTAACCCTCATGTTGCTGTGCTGATCACACACAATCCACACAAACCATGCTCATAAAAGTGTTGTATGTTAAACATCAGAACTGTTCCTACACAATGTCACCCATGTACCCACAGGGAAACCAGCACATAACCCCTTGAGTGCTAGAGGGATTATCAATGCATCACTCGACAATGCTTTGGCAACCCCTCCGGTTCTTAAAGGGTTAACCAAACAACAAACACAAGTTGATAGGCTAACAATTACATGTTACACAGGGGACATTCACTAAACAGTGAAAAAAAGATGATGGAGAGAAATTAACCCTTACATACCCTCACTTCACCAAGCCAAATGTTAGTCTATGGAGAATATTCAATAACATGAATCAAGTTGCAAAGGTCCCATTGTATAGACTCCATAGAAAACATTGCAAATGGGGAAATGAGATCACTGGAGAAGTCAGCATCATGTTCAGTTCACCAGGTCTACTTCACCGCTTACTGAATCACAAAAAGGATGGAGCAGGTCACAAATCACAGTGCCAATGAGAATAACTGGGTGTATGTGCAACACACAGGCCTGAATCAATTCCACAGAATTAAAAGTGAAAAAGTAGGCCTTGGTGTTGTGTATGCAATCATTTATCCTAACTTGAAATTACATATCTCACATTTGATTTATACATGGATCCTCAGGAGTGCTGATGCCATGGATGGATAATACACCAGCCACTATTTGCAGGATACATATGTGAACCAAATATGAACCATTGTAGTTTGGTCAATAACAGGCATTGAATTACGGATATCTATGATTGAGTACGGCTGCCTCACTCAGAAAGATGGATGGGCTCATACAGGAAATAAAAAACAGGCCTCAATCAAAGATATTCTTCAATACTGGCTTGACTGTTGCCCCTCAGGAGTCAACTTGAACAGACCTCATGGACAGGATCCTGTCAAGTTCATCAATCTCTGATTGCCAGGGTGGTATCCCATGCATCACAATGCAATGCATAGGATACCATCATGACAACCAGAGAGCGACATTTAAAATCAGTCAAAATCTTGCATTGGACAGGGTAAACTGATAACATAGGGATGAATACCACTTGAATCACACTGCAGATATGTTCCAAAAAGATATGTACACAAAGAAAATGATCAGATATGTATGTGGATTGGTACCTTTCACATTGGTACAAATATGTCCCAAACAAGATGTGAACCCAGAGATCAGTTCAGTACGTGTGATTGTCTTACTGGCCATATATGTGCACCTATCACAAACTAACTCTTATTGATATCATCAAAATACACATTACCACCTTACTTAGATGTGATATAAAAGGTATGTTGTTAGTTATGATATCAATAAAAGTTAGTTTGTGATGGGTGCACATATATAGCCAGTAAGGCAATCAAACATACTAAACTAATCTCTGGGAAGGATATATTTGTACTCATATGAATAATAACTTAAGTATAAAACACCTTTCAGCAGAGGGAGTTCCCTTGTTTACTCAGGGTGATTAACCCAACAACATATACTTTTCTTTTCAACATTTTAAGTATTACTGTCTCAACATCTCATTTCTCCACACAGCTTACAGCCCTCCAGCACAATGGGAGCCCGTGGAGGAGGCTACGTCACCCCCCAGTGAGGAGTACACAGAGGAGGGGACCAGCCAGTGGTCACCATACCCAAAATCCTCATCTCCTCCAACACAGTCTGCACCACTACTTTCTGCACCACCACCTTCTGCACCACTACAGGCTGTTCCACCACAGGCTGCACCACTACAGGCTACACCTCCCCAGTGCATTGGCTGGATGCAACAGGAGGAGAGGTGGATGTATCCAACCACCTCCACCAGCTACTACCCTCCAGCAGCAGCACCACCACCACCAGGGAGGCAATAGCTGCCATGGACAGTGGTCATCACACAATATGGGCCAAATCCGTCCCAGATGAACTTACCCTCCTGGATGGCTCCCCACCATGGCCCAAGGTATGATCCCAGGTGGGGTCCAAGCACCTACCAGTGGCCAAGGTATGACCCTTGTCCACTGGACTACCAACACCTGGGCCTGATTGGGGAGCCCCAGCGCCCTCTACCTAGAGACAACTTCACACCACCACCTCCACCAGCACAGACATCAGTGGGCAGCTCGGAGTTACTTGATGTGGTGGGCATATGCCCATCATCTGCATCAGTCACTCCAACAGCTGTCACAGCAGCAGCAGCCACAGCACACTCAGCAGCAGCAGCAAAGGACACAGCACACACAGCATCTGAAGACACAGCAGCTGAATACACAGCAGCTCTGGATATAGCAGCGGAGGACACAGCAGCTCAGGATACAGCAGCTGAGGACACAGCAGCTCCAGGGTCCCCGGGCACTTCCACCTTCAGCACTGCATGCCCCATGGGGATGAAGGCAGAGTGTATGGCCCTACAAAGGAGACTACTCTGGTCAAGCCATAGCACAGATGAGAATATCACCAGGAGCCGGAGGGAATCCCGGAGGAACACTAACAGAATAGAGGCATGATCCATGCCCTGGAGTCGGAGGTCTCAATGATCAACACTCCATCAGCTCCACACGGGGGTGATGGACATGTTTGAACAGGTGCTGGTGGAGCTGAGAGAGCAGAACCGCAGGGAGAACCTACGGTTAGAGAGGGAGAACCTGCGTTCCACAGAGGGGTCCACTGCACCCAGCACTCCCTCCAATGTGACCCCTGAAGCCACACCTAGGGGTCAAAGGGTGACAAGGCGATCATCCAGGGCATCCACCTCTGGCACCCAGTCTGAGGCTCCCCCCCAAAAAAAAAATGGCCAGCTTGTCCTCTTCCTCCTGAATAAAGGGACATTGTGCTTTTGAATCCTGTCTGATCTGTTTTGTATTTAGTTGTTATTTGGGTGGCAGAGTTGTCTCCAATGCATTGCCAAACAATGCAGTGAACACAACTTCTGCCAAGGTAAAATGTTTGTGGGATGTTACAACATGGGTTCACACACACACACCATTGTCCAAATTCAACTGGCAATCCATCCCTGGAGCCATATAACATGACAGTGTTATTTGGCAATGTTGTGGGTTGAGTTTGAACAACAAAACATACCCCTTAGTACAACTACTGGTGCAACACTGAACATTCATCTGCATCAATTGTTGTGTTTAAGGCGATAACCAAACAGCTATATGACTTAGCAAAGAACTAACAAGCAGGACAGATGGAACATGCAGCCAAATAGTATTTGATTCAAACTATTATTGTGAAACTGAATTACTGAGGAACCTAATTTTCACCCTAGGATTACAATGTGTAGCTCACACTTTGAATCCCTGGGGTGAGCATTGGGGTCTCCAGTAAGTTGAGTTGTTGTTTTACTAAGTTTGTAACACACTTCACCATTGATAACACTTGTCCACTTAATCTGGTTCTTCGTTGATGTAGCCCCTGTACTGAGATATGTCAAAATACAGCAATCTCAGAACATTGATTATATTGAGCAACACAGAAACCGTCGACATGAAATCACTGTGGAAGTATGTCCCCTGTATCACCTCTTTATCACTTCCAACACACATTAGTGTATCACTGCCATCATCTGTTTGCATGAATATGTCACAGAGTCCACTCACTGGCAAACAAGTAGTGACTCCTGTGTTGTGGGTCATGCCGTCCCATGTATTGGGGATACTCTAGCCTTGAGTGTGGTTACGCATTGACAAATGTTTAATCCAACATTTCATCATACAGACACAGAATGAATAGTGATGGTTTTCTTTATTGTGTCTCAAAGTACATTAGAACGTACATGTGTTTTCTGGGTATATTGCCTATATGCATTAAACACTTATATGAGAACACTAAATGTACTTTGAAACTAAATCTTACTACTTTAGTAACACTACAGTCCTGCTCATGTGTTGTCCACAAGGTTTGACAACTCTGTAGATGAGCATCCTAACTGTACAGGTTAGTACACACATGAATTTGTGTTTTCTGTGTCTATATGAGAATGTTCCAGTAGAGGTTGCTGTGAACCTCAAGTCAAACATTGCATCACCAACACAATCACTTAAAACAGCAAGGGGAGAGCTTCATAGAAGTGCTGTCAATACATCAATCCAGTCACATGGAAGATCTTCAGTTCAGGAATGGATCATGCTGTGGATGCCTGTGGGACAAGAGGACAGGATTTGGAGCAGCACCCTCGAACTGATCATCATGGAACAACTTCGACTTCATAATCCTCTCAATCTCTTTTGTTAAAGGTGAGTACACAAACCATTGCTTTGTAATGTGTTGTATACTCATCTGTAACCCATTATGTGGTGAACTTAAGAAATATGAAGCAGTCCTAGGGATATGTGACCCTGTCATGAATACACACATCAACAAATATGTTCTGAAAGCTCCATGAAACTAATGTATTTGGGCTGCCACTGTGAGAGTGACAGTGGCAGCCCAACTTTATTTGTTTCATGGAACTATTAGGACATATTTCTTGATGTGTATATTCATGTCAGGGCCACATATCACTGCACACTCACAGATCAGCATGGTGTCTCTGGAGATCTGAGCCACATTTCCTTACCCTATGCTGCTCTTCTCAGCTCTAGCAAAGTACAAGTCTCATGTTGACTTCAATGGCCCTTTAACCTCTGATGTGACAGACTGTTATCCAATGCATTGCATTGGATAACACTCTTTCGCTACAAGGCTACCATGGTTGCTCTGGCTATGATCATGGCAAATCACGTTAGTAGCTGTCAATCAAGCCCTGTAAGGTGATGAACATGGGTTATGTGTTGTACCTTATTTCTCCTGGGGGTGTGCGTGATATCCTTGAGGTATGTATGTCAACGTGGAGGAGGGAATGGAAGATGGTTTTGGAATCCCCACACACAATATGCCACGTCCATGGTATGGATGATGTTTTGGGCCAGACTGCTGCCAGTGCAGTGCTGTGTCAGTGATCCTGTGGGGTGAAACAGAACATCATGTGCGGTGTGGTTAGTGTGTTGGCACCAATTCACAGGACTGATGGGGGACTTGTATGGATTGTTTGAATGCCTGTGTTATACTCGCAAGTAAAGTGTTCCGTGATGAGCCTGTCTCTGATCTGGGCCCCTCTCAGGGTCTCCTCAACATGGCCGATGTCCATTGGCACTTCAGGTATGGGGGGGCTTGGATATCATCCAACAGCCTGGTGTCCACTGCGATGTTGTGCCATATTACACACACATTATGATGTTGCACACTTTTCCAGGTGCATACTGCAGTGCTCCCCCCAAGTGGTCCAGACATCTGAATCGGGACTTGAGGAGGCCAAAGGTCCACTCAATGGCATTCCTCATTCTGCCATGAGCTTGGTTGTATCTTTCCTGGGAATCTGTTTGTGGATTGGCGACCGGGGTCAGTAGCCAGGATTTGCAGCCATAGCCCGCATCACCTGTGGAATGTGAGTGACATGTTGAGACAGGGAGCACATGTTGTATGAAGGATGTTTTGTGTTGTGGACGTACTAGCTGGGGGTCAGGAGCATGGTGAGCAGTGTTGTGTGTACCCCTATGGATGTGGTGTGATGTAGCATTGTGAACTCACCCAGAAGCCATCCCCCCTGTATAAGTTTCATTCTCGAAGTCTCTGTGTACTGAGGAGTTTTGGAGAATGTACGAATCATGAGAGCTGCCAGGATAGTTTGCACAGACATTCATGAGCCTCATGTTGCTGTCACACACCATCTGCACGTTCAAGGAGTGGAAGCTCTGTGCGTCATGTGCTAGGGCTTTGAAAAGGACATGGGTGCAATCTATAGCACTCATGACCCTGGGCATGCCTCCCGTTGTGTAAAAGCCCTGCTTGAGATGTATCCAGTCCATGTCGGTGGTGGGGAAATGTATGTAGGTACTGGCCTTGCTTTTGAGGGCTGGCAAGACCTGGGCCAGCACTCTGCAGAACGTGGCCTGTGACATGCTAGATGCGTAACCCTCAGTGGACTGGAAAGCGCCACTTGCCATGAAGTGTATGGCACAGATGAGTTTTTGCAGGCCAGATAGGGCATGGTTGTGGATGTAGATGGGATCCACCTGATCCTTGATGACCTCATACAAGGCAATGATGCTGTGTGGCCTCAAACTGTAGCGATCAATCACCTCATCATCGGTCATTCCAAAGATGTTGACCCTTGGGAGGTATATCCTGGGCCTTGGTGGTCCTCTATACATCCTCTGCTGCTGCAGGGGTCCCCGTGGCAGCTGGGGAGCATCCTGTTGATGTGGAGCATCCTGTTGAACAGCTGTGCATCTGCAGGCAGGTGCTGTCCTCCAGGTGGGGATGGGCTCCTGTGTGGCTGTTGAGCCAGAGCCTCCTCACTTGCAGCAGGTGAAGGGTGCTGATCAGGTGTGCCTGGGGAGTTACTGGTGTTCCCTAGATCTCTCCCTTGCACGCCTTGTCCTTAGTCTTCTCATCAATAAGAATCCCAACATACTTATTGTTCTCTCTCTCTCTGTCTGTCTCTCTATGTCTCTCTATCTTTCTATGTCTCTCTCCCTGAGTGGAAAACAAGCCACAAGTGAGTGTGGTGAACTGTCCCTTTAAGTACCTGGCAGGGCATTGTGTAGGTGTGGTGATGAGGTGAGTGATGACCAAAGGGAAGGTGTTTGTTGTCCAGGTAAGTGTTTGCAGGTGTGTCTGTGTTTTAAAATGTGGTGTGTTCTGATTGTTGTGTCTCTGTCAGTTGCGGGTGTGAAGTTGTGGGGGTGCAGGTTGAGTCTGGATCGTGTGGTGATTTTGCACAGGTGAGCTTGTTTTGTATTGGCAGGGGTCAGTGTTGTGTGATAACCCGCATTGTTTCGTGCCATGTTGTGTTGGTGTTTGTCCCTGTGGTGTTGCTTGTTGTTGTTTTTGACAGTGATTTGTGGTGTTTGTCCATGTTTTTGTGTTATTTTGGCATTGCACGGGTTAATTTTTCCATTTACATGCTTGTGCTGTAAGCCTTTTGTCTGTTTTCCTATGTAACCAGTGTTTTATTTTGCCCTTTAAGTGTGTAACGGCTAAGAACAGTGGGTCTTAACGTTTGTCCGTTAAGTGTATCTTTTTTTCCACCGTTAACAGTACCGCAAGCCTTTAAATGGCTCTGGGGACTCTTGATCCATGCGTCTCAATACACGTCAGTCTGACGGCCATAAGGATTTGTGAACTGCCGTTAGCTGTTCTTAACACAGTCCTTTAAATGGCTTACAAGTCGTTAACGCACCCGTTAGTGTTTTTTTTTTTTTACTTGCCTTTAACTCTACCCTTAAGAGAGAGAATAAGGGGGATGGCTAAAGAGCTTGTAGAGGGGACAGTAAAGAGAGGAAAGAACCAGTGAGGAGATGGTAAGGAGGAGTCAGAAATGGTGAACCCTAGAGAATACTGCTCAGAGGCAGTCCAAACTGGTGCAGCTGTTTTCACAACATATTTAGAGATAAGAAAAACAGCAATCCGATTAACCCATTGGTCATCAGTTTGCCTATCCAACACTGTATTGTGCAGTACAGCACAAAGATTGGGGCATTGTGGCATTAGGTAAAGCAGGGTCCTGATGAAAGTAGGGTAGATATACAACTAGGCTGTTTTACACAGTTCTGTTTGGATCCGTAAACAGCATTCTCTGGTGTTTGTCTTATGACACTGACCCTATACATCTGTCAGACTGGGGCCCTCTTTTGGAAATGGGCCTGGGACATCAGTCCCCTCTGTCCATCCTTTTTGGTGGCCCTGGTGATACTCCATCCTTGTTCCATTGTCCACGGGTGGTTACACAGTCAGACAACCATAAAATACTTGCACATGGAGGAACACTGGTTAATACGCTGCTTTCTTTACCCTGCTTATAAGGATCTGTTGCAATAAAAAAGTGTGAGTCTCCATTGGTGCTTTGCGTGATGTAACTTTAAATTCAGCCTGGTGTCAGAGAGTCGAGTACAAGCATACACCATGAATGTTATGGTCTCAGCAGTCACATAGCAAATATAAACTTAGGGCTTTGATGTCATGCTGAAGTTCCAGTTTGCAACATATCAATGCAGAGACTCAACCTTGTTTACCACAACATCTTCTGGCAACTGCTAAACAGAGTTTCTTGTTGTGGGACGAAGTACAATGCTCTGGCTGGTGATTCTCAATGACATCATAGGTAGAGGTTGCTGGTGATAAATGCTGGCCCTTTACTTCCTTGGCCATTGACTATCCTACATAAAACTTTCCCCAGGTATGTTCTTGCAGTTGTTTTATTCAAAAGTAACAGTGCAAATTTGAGAAGGTGGGTGACAAAATTATTACTTTCTGAAAGATCAAACTGACATCATGACTCATCAGTTTCTTTCACAGTCTATGGAGAAATGTTTGCCAGTGACTCACCTCTCCAAAAGCATGCACTAGAATAACAAATTTAATTGAGACCACTAAAGGGGGCTGTTAATATTAACAAACGAATAATATTTAAGCTGATAAGTATGGAAATATGCATCTCTTAGTGTTGGGTGTACCCTTATTTTCTTCAGAAGCAAAAATCCCCCCAAAAAAGTTTACTGATCATTTTAGTACTAGAAGAGTCACCAACACAATTTGTTTTTTGGGCTTCCCTAGCATTCAGGTGGTTAAAAGCCCATTTTAAACAAATGTGGATGCTTGTGGTTCCCTTCCTATTGTACAGCTGATTTGTCCAACAATTCCTCCACTTTTGCTTTTGTGCATATAGCTTCACATGCCTTCCATTCTAATCAGTGCCATGTATTTTGAAATGTAAATTAGATTTTCTTATTCCCAGAAATCACTTTAACCCCTTGAGAATCAGAGTATTGTGCAATGGATTGCTTTTCAATGCATTTTAAAGCCTGCTAATCCTCAAGATGTTACGATTTACAAAAAAACCCTCTTGTATACACATGCACAGTGTATATATATATATCTATATATCTATATGAGTTCATCGAGAATGGTGATAGCGGGTGTTCCAAGATAAACATGTAAATAACTTAATAACTGTTTGAGATCAATTAACTCAATTCTTGCAGTATGCAAAATAGTCTTTTAATTATTACAGAGAGCAAATTTAGCAGAAGTAATCATACATAATTTCTGAAACACACCCTGGCAGGGTTTCAAACAATATATTAGTGCCAAATTGTATATTTAATGACTAGATTGTACCTAACTGGTATATTTTATTGTGCCAATAATGCATTCCCTAATTCAAATGTTCTTTTTCATCTAAAGAAAAAAATCAATTAGCTATTTACAGTGCTCTGTAATATGATAGTAACACAACATTCAAGCATAAAAATGTCTTCTTAACATTTGTACTGTTGCACATGAGTGCGCCTGCCAATTCTAATTCCTTGTTTGCAAATACCTCTGTATGCAAGTTATTGTTGACATTTATTTGAGCTTTGGGATCTCCACAATTACTAGGTAACAAATTGGTTCTATGTTTAGGGTCTCTTAACATAGATGTACTAAAACTGAAAAGTGGCAACACATGCTATTTGATGTGACAAAGGCCATTATTGCTATGTTTGATCTTCAGCTGAAGTTTGGATGTGCAGATGAGGTCAATGTTCCACGAAGAACTAGGGGGATGCATTAATTCCCTATCTGTTCCTTAAAGGACCACACACTCTGGGACCGCTGGTCCTTAAGGGGTTAAGAAGTTATACAGTTATGTCACTTCTCCAATGTTTGTTATTCTGTGGAGACTATGCACTAAGATCTCTCCTACTTGAGTAATCTCAGTACATAGGGTCCAAAGAATAACTTCCAATTGGAGAAGTGATATCACTGGAGAAATCATCTCCATCTCATAACCTCTTCAACACTACTTATTGCATCTCCATCCTGGAGTTATTCTGGAGCAAACTAATTGCACTACAGGGCAAAATAAAAAAATCCCATTGATTGAACCCTTTGAATGCCAGAGAGGTAACCAACCATTGTGTTTCAATGCATTGGATACCTCTCTGGAACTTAAATGGGGCATTCAATCCCTTGCTATGCAATGAGGGAAAGCCTCTCTAGCATTTGAGTTTTAAAAGCCCCTTTTAAATCAATGAGAATACTGGAACATTTTATCTGTCCCCTATGGTGCAGTTTTAATCGATTTCTTCTTAGAACAACAGCCTTTCCTTGTAGTTTTGTGACTTCAGTTTGTAATATCTCCACTAACAGAAAAAGGTAAATCTCATGTAAAATTGCTACTTTCCTAAGTGACCCCACAAATATGAAAAGTGTACAGTTGGTCTTGATATTTCCCTTTTCATTGAATATCTTCCGGTCCAATAAATTCAGCTGGTTTACTCTTGACATTTCCATTGTTTAACATTCCCGTAGATCATGAAAGGAAAGGCCATTACTGGACATTTGACTAACAGTGTAAGCTGAGAGGGGCGAATAAGATTCGAGGAACTGACATCACCAGAAGAGGCGGTAGGATTTTATGAAGCTTCTATGGCAACAGGGAATCTGTGTTTGCTTTGTTTTGTTTTTTAAATATAGTACAATATGACAATAGATTAAACTTTGCCCACTTTTAAGCCTGCTTTTTGCCTTTGATGAAAAAGGTGCAGTTGAGCACACAAATGGTGATAATATGTTTGAGAATTGATGGAGCATAGAATAAACACTTTTCCTGAATAATTATCAACAATGTCATTAACCAGAAATGTTTTAACATTGTGCACTATTAGATAAGTTTCATGCCAGAAAAGGTGGTTTAGGGAGAGTAGTTCAAAAAGTAAGAAATATTGTGGGTAATTAGTATGGAAAATTTGCTCTGTGGTCTATTAACCCTGATAAGTATTACCATAATGCTTTTACATTCCATTCTGCTGTCTCCATCAAAGGGATCAGGCAATCTAAAATGTGTGTGTGGTTTAACCTTCCAACATATTGTATTTTTTTTTTAAATATTATAGTCATAATTATTTGTCTAATTTATTTAATTTACTTCTTGCAAAATAAAAATGTTCTAAACTTGAAGAAGAATATTAACAGACAAAATGTTGTTGCACTGCCTTTTTCAGTACTTTGGCATATTTTCAAAAGTGACCGACGTCCTTCTGCAACTACCATTGTCCTTTTACTACCAACCCATTACCCAACATTTTTTAATTACAAGGAGTTTTTGAACATCGTTCAACAACCTGCATCTATTTTCTACTATTTTAATTGCTTAGATGTAATACCTGAGGAGAGAAAAAATTTCATTCCCACACCCTCTGACCTCAAGTCTGTGTACTGAGGTGGGAGCCTTATAAACTGTGATAGTCTGATGTGATTAGCTAAGACTTTATTCCAGGCAAATCCTAAGAAAGAGGAAGGGATCTGCATCTGCAGATGAGATGTATAAGAGCTCTTGCATTTTTAAACTTTCCTTAGTGGGAGTTAGCCTGGAGAGACCATAATAGATGGTTCCTGAATAAGATATGGGGCCTTATGGGGTGGAGGGTTAATTTATTGGCCCTGGGGCTGACAATAGTGCCTGAGTATATCTTGTGGTAGCTCCAATTGGTATTAATTGCTTTTCAATCTCATGTCTCATTAGTTTGGCTTGCATGTGTCATCTTTAGGGCAGGAACTGGGAGCATAGATAGAAGATCTGGATGAGGTGATACTCTTCTTAGCTGCTCCAGCTGTCTACCATAAGTTTTGAAGTGCAAAAGCGCAGAGGCAGGAGGAGATAAAAGCAAGAAGCTTGAAAAACTTCTCAAGTAAATGACAGCCAAGGTTAAAGAATGTCAGTGTCTAGGGTACAGTGTTGTTGTACAGGGCTCTGCTGTGAGGCTGCTGTGATCTTGCTTCTTTTTTGGTGGGGATGCATGGAGCCTCTCAAGCGTTGTGATGTTTTTATGTTATTGTCAACGTTGTGACTTGGCTGCAGAGATGCATTAATTTTGCGTAAACAATTTTGAGAGTTTTTATTTTACTGCATGTTTTTGGTTAACATAGTTTGCTGCTTTGAGAATTGGTGAGTATCTGCCAATAAAAAAATTGCAGGAGCCATAGAATCTGAGGATATAAAATTAGAAAGTGAGTTAATGCAAGTTATGATCAGAGATTCTGAAACAGATCAGGGAAAGCTGGAATAGGCTGGGCAGTAAAGAATTCATAAGCTTGAGGCTAGTGGTTGGAGGGTCATTTCTTCTTCATAAAGACGGTATTCCATTGATGACATTTCAAAGGCCTAAATAATAAAAAGTTTTCTTCACATTTATTTCACGAAAGTGCAGCAAATTAAGCTTCCAGGCTCAATTTGAATGCTCTAATGATAAAAAAATTGGGAAGGTAAAAATGTAATCGCTTTAAATTATGTTAGACCTTCATTGTTACACTTCTTATTTTCACTTCCTTTCATTTTATTTTGTGAAAATAGTTTAGCTTGTTGGACATACTTTTGTATTTTGGTCCCAAGAATGAATATTTATCTGACCATATTGAACAAATCTGGGGTTTGATGAGAATTGATGTCACCTTTATTGGACAGTTGTTTCGTGAGCTAGGTGTAGGGACCTATTATCATTACTTTGGTCTTGCAAAATGACCTAACCCCGAGGCAATAATTTTTCATCTTACAGGTAGCAGTTTTGGGAGCATTAACTTATAGATTTTATGCATCACATGAAATGGGACCATGACTAGGGGTGGGTGAAAGCTCTCACCCTGTTCCTGTGAATAATTCAGCGAAAACCACGTTGTTGTCCGCTTTTTTGAGGGAAAATCCGCTTTAAAACCCAACAAATAAAATATTCACGTTTTTTGCCCATTATCCAAAAATGTTTGTAATTTTCTTAATGTCTGTAAAGTTTCCTCACATTGATTTACATGGTTTTCGCCTTCTCTCTATAAAAAGTGACGTATTAGCGCAAGGGAAACACAATAGAAGCAGCTACAGAGCAAGGTAGACATGCTGTGCTGTTCTACTGTGATCTTTTTGCAAAATTGAAGCAGGAGAGGCTCATAATGACTGCTATCACTATGAGCAGGTTTAAAACTAATAAAAGGAGGAACTGGATGGACCCTTATTTGTCCACTGAGTCTGAGGTGGAAGAGGAAGTGAGCACTACAGAACCAATGCTGGCCAGTCCCCCTAAATCACCGCTAGGGATCTTGGGGAAATTAATGCTAAGGGAGGAAGAAAAGGGTAGTACTAGTGAGAGCAGGACAGGTCAGCTTCCTGTGCCTGCTGCGAGACTTGATTCCCCTGCTGCCACCATTGCTGCCCCTGCTAACACTAGTGCTATGCCTGCTGTCAGACATGCTGCCCCTGCTTCCAACAGTGCTGTGCCTGTTGCCAGTGCTGAACCTGCTGCCACCAATTCGGTGCCTGCTGTCAGACGTGCTGGACCTGCTGCAACCAGTGCTGTGCCTGCTGCCAGTGCTGAGCCTGCTGCCACCAGTGCTGAACCTGCTGCTAGTGTGTTTTGTAATACTCAGGAGAAGATTATGCCAAGTGTGACAGGAGGGGACTCTAAGTCACACTTTCCATCCCAAGCAGTGCCACCAGTGCTAGTACTACTACTACTAAGAAGGTCCAGCAGTTTGTTAGTGTTAGGAGTGAAGGAGGGGGTAATCATCATATTACTAGTGACTGTGAGGAGGAAGACTCTGGGATTGAACTTGATGTGCGTGGTGTTAGTTGTTGTAGTAGTAACAGTAATGGTGAAGTATTAGAGGAATGGTAGGAGAAGCATTTGAGAGCGTCCAATTCTGCTGGCCCTAGGAGTCCCCTTCCCTTCACTACATTGTCCAAGTGGAACATGATCCCAAAGAGGCCACAACTGGTATTGGGGAAGAGCAGGCACAGAATTAATATCAATACCACCACCAGCAGGAGCACAGATCAGCTGCCTGTGCCTCCTGCCAGGCTGCCTTCTTGAGGTAAAAAAAAAATGCCATTAGGGGACTCTCTGTCACATCACTTGTCACCTCCTCCAAGTAGCAGTGAGATGTCTGTTATAGAGCAGCAGCAGCAGCAACACATAGGGACTAGTGGTGGGGGTGATATTGATGCTGGAGAAGCCAGGGTGGAAGAGACATTGATGGCCTTTTTAGCGGAAACTGTGAAGGAATGGGAGACAGTCATGAGGATGGGCATCACCACCACCACCACCACTAGCAATGAACTTTTGGAATTTGCAACTGCTCTAATTCCTTCTACCACTGAGTTGCAAGGGCAGCAGGATGCTAAGGAGCAAGGTAGTGTGCCACTGACAACCGTGGGCACAGTGGGAATGGGGTCAACAAGTGATACGAGACTAGGACAGGTTCCACTTGCCGGCACCAGTAATACTCTTGGTCCTAGTTGCAGTGATGATTTTGAGGCAGTAGCAGCAACAGCAGCAACATCATCTGCTGCCAGCACAGACAGTGAAGGGGAATGTGGAGGACAAGAAGAAAGAGACCATTCTTCTCCACTTGTTCCCTATCCCCTGAAGTCATGGGTGTGGGACTATTCTTCTCTTGGGGCAGGCACAGTGCAGTCATCACCAATGACACTGTGCAAAATTTGTGACAAGTCAATGAGAAGGGGAAAGGAGGGAATGAGCCTTGGCACAACCGCCCTGATATCACACATGAAAAACAGACACCATGACATTTATGTTAAAGACAAACACCCACCACAGAAATCAAGCACTACTGTTTCTGTACCTCCTGACTCTCCAGAAAGGCAACAATAGGTGAGGTGGAGATCAAAGAAGAGGAAGAAAAGAGAAACCCAGGCAGACACTGGAAGTTCCATGATGAGCGAAACAACAAGTTTTCTTACCAGGGTACTTAAACATGGTTTGTTTCTAAAGAGAGTACTTATTTTAGGATACAGTTTGGAGGTTAATTTATCAATATGAAGATCAAACGTGAGGCTGGAATCAAGCCACATACCAAGATATTTGTAAGAGTCCACTGGGGCCAGTTTACGAGCAGACTCAGTTATAATGGATTGGTGGGTATTGAAGAGATTACACAGTTTGTGCTTTGTATCAAATACCATTGTGACTGTTATGCCTGTATTTAAGAACAGTTTGTTCTTTGTTATCCATCTTTCAACCTCAGAGAAAACATGTTGTAATATGGCTTCAAGCTGTGATACGTTCGAGTTTTTAGCATAGCTCATGGTATCATCTGCATACATATGTACAGAAGATGATTTGCAAACCATGGCAGTTATAGAAAGAGAAAATAGAAGATGGCCAAGAATGGAGCCGAACTCCACTTGTTACTTTGAATGGAAGGGAGTAATTGTCAGCATCTGACACATACTGCATTCTTTCTGATAAAGAGGATCAGAACCAGTTTAGTGAATTATTACCCAATCCTAAGCTTTGGAGTTTGCTTATAAGAATATTATGGTCTACTGTGTCAAAGGCCTTGTCAAAATCTAGGAAAATTGTTCCATTGAGTTCACCATTTTCCATGCCACTATGGATATCATTGGTTACTTTTAGGAGGGCTGTGACTGTTGAGTGATTTGACCAAAAGCCTGATTGAAGGGGGCGGGGGTAAAAAAAACCTAGCATGTTGGTAATACTTATATAGTTGCACGTGTACACATTTCTCTAAGATTTTAGATAATGTGGGGAGTAGTGATATTGGTCTGTAATTTGATACTACATTTTTATCCCCACACAGCTCTAGCCACCTTCCAGGCTTTGGGCATATACCCAGATGATAAAGAAGCATTAATTAAAGATGCAATAGGCTGGGCCTGTAACCATGGCACTGAGCTGTAATAACATTGCTCGTATTTGGCTAGATTGGGATTTTATTTTTGGTTTGAGGAGGAGATCATGTATTTCGCTTTCATTTACTGGATGCAATTGAATTAATTAGCATAATTGGAACAGGTAGCAGGCTGTACTTCAGAATTACCTTTGTTTTGTTTAATCAGGGTGGTGGCACATCCAGCAAAGTAGCTATTGAATGCATTAGCTATTGCAATGGGGCACTGTATTGTTTATTTGTCTATTTGTAAGGTTGATGGGTGAGAATGGTTAGGGGGTTTGTAGATGTTTTTAATAACCTTCCAAAAGTTGGCCAGTTTTGATCTATTACTGTTCAAGTTGTCAGTAAAATATTGTGCTTTTGCTAGTTTTGTTTGTTTTGTGCATGTATTCCTCAATTGCCTGTATGTAGTGTGATCATAAGCGGAGCCAGTTTGTTTAAATGCTGTCCATAAGGCCTCTCTGACACTTTATAACTCAATCAAGTCATCCGAGACCCAGGGTAGATGGGCCCCCTTAACCCTGACCTTCCGTAGTGGGACATGGGTATTACAGACTTGTAAGAATTCTGAGTTAAAAATTGCTGAGTCTAGTTCACCTATTAGGTGTATTCTATACCATGAGCAATTCCTTAAATCATTTTCTAAATGATCTCGTAAGTATGACATTGGAACATTATTTGGATCATGATTTAATATGATTTTATTTTGCGAACACAGTAAACTATGCAGTGATCGCTAAACACATTTGCTAGTATACCTGATTCTTGGATTCTGCTTGTGTGGGATGAAAGGATCCAGTCTAGCAGAGTATGGTTGGGTGTTTTAAGATTTATGCAGGTAGGGGAGGATATTAGCTGTGATAAGTTCAATGTTTGAAACAATGAACAAAATGTTTAAAGTCTCCAGGAACAATCAGCCTGCTTTTCTTGTTTTGAGTGGCTATCTCCTTTTGATGGTGGGCTATGTCTGAAAGGGACTCTGCTAGTGTATTTGGCGGTCTGTAGATGCCAACAATTATGATTTGTTTTGAGTATAGAAGGTGAATTTTGCCAGCAATTTAGCCAAAAGAATGAGATTTATGAGAGTCATTTAAAAGTGTAAAATTTATAGGCTCCTCTATGTATATGATTACACCTCCTCCATGCTTTCCTAAAGCATGAGAATCCTTCTATGGCAGTGGTTCTCAACTTCGGTCCTCAGGACCCACTAACAGGCCAGGACTTAGGGATTTCTCTGAAGGAGCACAGGTGTGGTGATCAGAGGCTCATTCACATTGATTAACTCACCTGTGCTCTAACAAGGATATCATCAAATCCTGGCCTGTTAGTGGGTCCCGAGGACCAGAATTGAGAACCACTGTTCTATGGCAACAGAAGTATCAAGTATTTAGGGCTTAACCAGGATTCAGTGAGAATAAGGATTTTTGGCTTGTATGCATAACACCATGCTTTTAGTTCATCCATTTTGGGCAATAAACTGTGTATGTTGCAATGCACAAAAAAGGGACCTTTTTTTAAAGGTGAAGTTGCCATTTATTGCTATTTGAGGGCCAGGGATGGTTTCTATATCATTTGCCTAGGCAAGTAATAAAATGCATAAAAATGTACTGAGTTGTTTGCGGTGCGGATATAGTGAAAGGGTGCATCTGTTGCTATAATTACATGGGCTAGGTGAACTTGTTTTTAATACTCTCCACCAGCATTCAGAGGGTAGTCCACATGAAGACCATGGTTGATTAATATGTTATGGTGCAGGTGTGGAGCATGGTTGCATGGATTAGAGGAAATCTGTATTAAAAGTGGAATGGTTAGAACAGATATAAGTAATATGTTCATGTTGGCAGGCATGGGACAAGGATAGTAAGGGAAAGGAGAAACAGGTAGTTAGAACCCAGGTGAGATATAACATTTAATATGTAATATGTATTTCATCTCTTCCCTCCAGTTCCACTTTATTCATTTTTGTTTTCTTGACTTTTGTTTATAAGTGGTTGTACTGTAGTAGCTGTTGCTCTCTCTCCTGTCCAACTCTCATGTTCAACTCTCAATACTTTGACCCAGGTGCACTTTGAGATACGGGTGCTGTTGATTCACTGCCCTTGAAATTCCCCCTATCTGTCCATGAATTTAAACTAGCTAGGTGTCCATGTTAAGGCTGACTGACTGTGTGATACCAATTACAAATTATTATGTATTGTGATTGACCTGAGTGCAATCAAGTGTGACACCCTTAAAACAGCTAATAAGAAAAAGAGCAGGAACAGAGAGATGTAGGAGGGAAGTGGGGGAGGCAGACCATGTGGAGCCAGTAGGAAGGTGATTTAGAACATCCCACAAAGGGTTAATTTACAGCATGAAGGCCAGCTTCAGGGCTGGAGTGCAGAGAAGGTGCAGATGTGGTGCAGAGATTTCCAGTTTTGAAACTGTTAGAGAGGGCTATAGAAAAGTTAAACAGAGTAATGCAGATGTTTTTGTCAACACTGGGTGGTTTCAGTTATAGACATACTGATCTATTTGCGGACATACCTGTATTGGCTAACTAAGTGACACTAGGATGCAAGTTTTCCAGACATTTTAGGCATCTTCTTTCGGAGTATCTAAATTAGTCTGAAGAAGAGATCTAAAGTATCTTGAAAGCTTGCGTCCTAGAGCTACTTAGCCAATAAAGGTATCTCCTTTACTCTTTCGGTCTCCTTATTGCATGTCTGTTTATGACTAACAAAAAATTCCTTCATTAACAAGTTATGCTCATTTACAGATTATCTCTAAATCTTAGTCAGTATATTTCCAGTGGGTCAGTACAAAAATCTCCTGAGAGAGATTAAATCAGCATTAAAAAAAAGAAGTATGTACTGTTTTTACAAAGAGGATTTTATTTTACATGAAAGAGAATTTCATAAGGGTGGCAAGAACTTTGATTTATTCCATCCTGCCTTTCTTGAACATTTTAAGACTAAGGATGTTAGACTTTGTAAATCAAAGTTAACTGTATACACTCTCAATAAAATCAAAGAGGAATTTAAACACAAAACAATATGTTGTCTGTATGCAATTTTTGTACTTTCTGTGTAGACTAGAAGCATATTCGGGCAATAATGTGGCTGTTTGAAAGTATCCCTCTAAAGAGGGGCTGGTTTCACTCTGTTTATGATCCCAGTGCAATAAAAGCTATGAAAAGACCTTGTCCTACAATACAAGTATTTTAGCTCTTAAAGTGACAGTGATTAAGAATGTTCTATACAATGTAACAGCTGATAACATGTTTTTACCAGATGTGAACTTACTCTTGATTTTTCCCATGACACATGCCTGAGAAGAATCCTTTAAAAAGTAATTATATAAAAATAAACTTTTCCCCTTTGCATTTCTCCAACGTTAATTTTTGTAATGTTCCATAACAAACAAATTAGATTTTTTTACATCATTACCATCTCCTGTCATTCTATTGATGGACAATGTTTTGTATTTAGTGTTGCTAAATAAAATAATAAAAACAAGCAAAAACAGGAGTTTTTACAACATGTCAGAGAAAGTATTTTTATTTTATCTTTTTGCCACTTTAAAGATACTGAAATATTTGAAAACTATGAAAATGTGTATTTGCCTAAATAGCTAAATGCTTTTTAGAAAAAAGGGTACACCACTGGTATGAGCTCACTTACTGTGAGGGATGCAAGGAGCACTAAACAGCATCTATCATAATCTGTTGCATTTTCTCAAATATGACATGCTTGCTCTCAAATGGTTACAACAACTGCAGAAATAAACAACTGGCTGCGTGAAATGATATGTCTTGTAGGACGGAGTGAACACATTTTTCCAGATGGTGGCTTTACAGAAAACATACATTTTTTTAACATTTCACCCACTTCAGAGATACTGATATATTTGAAAACTATGAAATATCCTACTTTATTCAATATCTACTTCCAGGCTAAAAAATAAATGGTACCTACCCCATTTGTATGAAATGACATAATGTAGGGGGTGCCAAAGGCATAAAACTGCCCCTACCACAATATATTATTATCATTCTTTATTTATATAGCACCAACTATTTCTGCAGAGCTGTACAATTGGGAATAGACATACAGAGGTATTAAATAGTAAAATCAGATGTGGAGAACAGAAGGATCAGAGGGCCCTGCTTGTGAGAGCTTACAGTCTAGAGGAAGGTAGGCTTGACACAGAGGGAGTAAGTGCTATTGGGTTTAAGTGCTTCCTGTCACATGAACTGCCAGTCAGTGGGTGGGAGTAAGAAGTGCTGTTGAGTGCAGTGGTCCGGGCAAGGGGTGAATCTTTGTGATAATGTTTATGGAGGCAGTTGATAGGCTTCCCTGAAGAGGTGAGTCTTCAGGGAGCATCTGAAGATTTGAAGGCTGGGGGAGAGTCTGAAGGGGTGGGGGAGATAATTCTAGAGCTGAGGTGCAGTACGGGAGAAGTCCTCTAGGTGGGAGTGGGAGGATGTGATAAGAGCTGTGCAGAGCAGAAGGTCATGTGCAGAGCGACGATGGCGGGTGGGATTGTATTAGGAAATGAGAGATGAAATATAGGGGGGTGCGGTGTTAGTGAGGGCTTAAAAGTTAGCACCAGAATTTTGAATTGAATTCTGCATGCTAATGGGAGCCAGTGTAGGGACTGACAGACGGGGTTGGTGTTAGAGAAGAGATAAGTGGGGTAGATTAGTTTTGCAGCAGAGTTCATTATGGACTGTAGTGGGGTTAGTTGGGTGAGAGGAAGGCCAATTAGTAATGAGATACAGTAGTCAAGACGGGACATGATGAGTGTTTAGATTAGAATTTTGGTAGTGTCTTGTGTGAGAAAGGGTCGGATTCTAGAGATGTTGTGGAGCTGGAGGCAGCATGAGTTGGAGATTGACTGGATGTGAGGAATGAAGGATAGAGCAGAGTCAAATGTGACCCCCAAGCAGCATGCTGTAGGGGTTGGTGAGATGGTAGTGTTGTTAACGGTGAGGGTAATATTTGCGGTAAGGCTTGTTGTAGATGGAGGGAAGATAATTAGTTCAGTTTTGCCAAGGTTAAGTTTGAGTTGACGGGTGGACATCCTGGAAGATACAGCAGACAGACAGTCAGATACACAGGACAGGAGGGAAGGGGAGAGGTCTGGGGAGGAACGATATATTTGAGTGTCATCAGCATAGACATGATGGTAAAACCCAAAGGAGTTTATTAGTTTTCCAAGTGACGCAGTGTAGATTGAGAAGAGCAGGGGTCCCAGTACTGATCCTTGAGGCACTCCAATGGACAGTAGGAGGGGTGGGGAAGTGGAGTCAGAGTAGGAAACACTGAAGGAGCGGTTGCAGCGATAAGATGAAAACCAGAAGAGTGCAGTGTCACAGAGATCTAGGGAGTGGAGGGCTTGGAGGAGGAGTGGGTGATCTACTGTGTCAAAGGCGGCTGACAGGCCCATGAGAATGAGTAGGGAGTAATGGCCTTTTGACTTGGAAGAGAGCAAGTTATTGGCCACTTTAGTGAGGGCAGTCTCAGTGATGAGGGTGGACTCCGGATTGCAAGGGATCTAGCAGGGAATGGGAGCAGAGGAATTTAGTGAGCCGGTTATGTGCAAGATGCTCAAGGAACTTGGAGGTGAATGGGAGTAGAGAAATTGGCCGGTAATTTGACAGTGAGTTTGGGTCCAGGGAGGGTTTCTTTAGGATGGGAGTGATTAGTGCATGTGGGAAGGTGCCGGTTAACAAAGAGAGGTTGAATGAGTAAGGATTGGAGTTAGCAGAGGGGAAAGTTCTTGAGTAAGCTGAGACAGGATTGGGTTGAGAGGGCATGTGGTTAGGTTTGAGTGAGTGAGGAGAAGGGAGACTTCATCCTCGGTGACAGGTAGCAGTATTTTGGAAAGTAGACAAACCGCCACATAAAATTAGAGGTAACTTGCTTTTCTACACATAGGCTAGTGTACACAAATGCTTCCAGAACCTGTTTATATAGGGAAAATAGGACTTTTTCCACCTACTTCTATGATTCTGATATCTTTGAAAACCATAACATTTCCTACTGTTCTCACTATCTATTTTCATCTCCAAAAATGGTACCACATTACTATGAAGTGTCAAACCTATCAAAATCTGTTTGATTTTCTTAAATTTTATCAAATATGACATAAAATGGTCACAACAACTAAAGAAATGAAGAAAAGGTAGGCAAGGTAAACGATTTTGGAAAGAAAACAACCGGGCACAGGGATGAATTTCCATCCCAGGTGCCATAGGCAAGGCACTCTAGGAAAACTTAGCCCCACTCATGGCCATCACCCTATTCCTCACATGGCCACACCCCTAGTCAGACCTATCTGCTGTTTCCTAACACAGAACCTAGAACAAGAAGTGACTACATGACTCCAAAAAGATCTCTGGAAATAGCGTTAATCTGCCTCCAGGGTTTCTTGACTTCTGTGCAGGTCCACCAAATATGGAGGAAATCACTCATCACAAGAGTCAGGATGACTGTTGTCCATTGTATGCATAACCTGTTGAACCAAGTACTTTGGTGCAGCATTTTCAAAGCCTTTTGATTGAACTCACATTCTGACAATCCATATGAGTCATATGAAACATATTTTCCCAGCCATCCCCTGATAGTGGTTCCCCCAGCATATATTCCCACTGTGTAGAACAGTCCATTGGGGAAGTCACACTGCTGTCCAACATAATTTTTAAATGTTCCTTAAGAATCTAACAAAGAACCTATCAATGTTATTTAGTTGAGATAATGATCCATCTGTGCAGATATCTTGGCAGTCAGTGCATTGTATAGTGCTTTGTTGTTGTTCTGGAGGCAGAATGTCTCTTGAATAGATTTACAGAGGAGGGACCTCTCTCCTCAAAGTAGATAAAATACTGTAAGAGTATGGTGGTCATCCCACAGAGTCCCAGGGTAGAAGCTGGGGTTATGTTAATTTGAAGTCAGAAGTCTGGGAAAACAGGACAATTTGTAGCAGCCTTTGATGCTGTGCCACAATTTCAGTGAAGATATTGTCAGACAGTGTGTAGTGGTTGTCCTAAACTGTGAAGGCAGACATACTTGAATGCTATATAGGTCTTTAAATCAATGAGGATTTGGGCATTTTATTTGAACACGATGGTGCAGTTTGTTTTGTCCAGATTTACTAGTTTCTGTTAGTACATTATCCTCAAAGCATTTTATCACTGTAAATCTAATATATATATATATATATATATATATATATATATATATATATATATATATATATGTGTATGGGCATGGCTTACAAAATACTAGTATTCAGTAACACTAGCTCAGTGATTGACGTTGACTGGAAAGGCTTGTTTGGTACTAATGGATTTTAAATAACAAAGCTGAAAACCTGGATTTTGCTGCACCTAAGTGTGCAGATGTTTTCTGGCATATATATTTGATGTTTTTCTAACACAGCAGAGGAGGGGAAGGTTATTTGCATTTCTAGGCTGGAGCCTTTAACTGAAATGACATATGTGCCGTACTTCAGCAGGCAGATGTCAAGACTAAATTATAGCCCGTGCATGCTATCAATTGAGTGCTCTGAAATATCTGTCCTAACTGCTCGCCCTGAAATGTTCAGACATGGAGATGTTTTAAATAAAAACATATTGCTCTGGCATTTTATTGTTAACTCTTGCAGTGATAATACCTAAGAAACAAGTTACTGTCAGTTTGTAAAAAAAAAAAAAATCTGTGTATTTAGTAGATTTAAACCTTGGATGTTAGAGTGCTAGAGAAGTCAATTTAACACTGTTGAAGGTACTTCTATTCATTGCTTTGCACAGAGCTGAAAACCTCTCTGGCTTCCAGTGGGTTAATTTACTTTTAACCGTTCCAACATCTGAATGACTACCTTACAGCATGCAGAATAAAAGGGAAGACAATTTCCTATGACCCTGCCTTTTCAGTACAGTTCATAGCAAGGAAAAAGGCTCCAACACCCATACATTCCCACACTGCACTCCCCTTAGCCAAACCATCGTTAAGAGTAGATGTCTCAATTAGATAGCGTAATAACTAGGTGTTAGTCAGAAGCAGCACCAATTAATCAATTCTAACTTGTATTTTATTGAGGAATCGAATAAGTACATAATCCCCAAAGAGTTATAAACAGTGCCCTTAATCTCACTCCACTATGATTTATGGGGTTTAAATAATGATAGAGGCTGTATTTGGTTGCAGTGTCACTGATTAAAGTTTGAAACGTGCATATTGTTTATTCATAATCCTGAAGTGGGTATTGAAAGTAATGTTTCAGTCTTTGCTAATGTCACAAAATTATGTACGGAAATATATACAGAACAGGATGTTTTTTTCTGCCAAAAGATTTGGATAAACTCAGTAAATGAATTATGACAGTTGGTTGCAATGCAGATAGGATATTTGAAGTCAAGAACATTTTGCAGCTTGGAGCTCATCTGGCAGTGGCTTCAGTAGGGTTTTTTTTAACTTCCTCTGGTTCAACAACACTGATAACCAGGCTCTGTAATTGGCTGAACCCTCTGAGTGGCAGAAATATATCCAACATATTGCAGAGCAATGCATCGGATACCATTCTGGCACTCAAGGGGTTAAAGGAAAATGACACCTATCTGAATAATAAGATTAATTTGTTTAACTGAAGAATTTATGGAATTAGGAGTTCTTCAAACAACAGTCAGGTCTATTCATGGGCAAGATACTTGCACCCCTACACTTGTCACTTCCAATTAAACATAGGGACTGTGTGGGCTGGCAGTCATATTATGGCTTCGTTCCCCTGGAAAAAAATTCTGCTGATGCCCCTACCATCTGTCTGTCTGTCTGTCTCTGCCTGGCTATCATTTTATCTCGCTATCTATCTGTAGGATCCTCTTGAGAGATCTCAGTGGTCTGTCTGTGAGTCCCAACAACTTTTTTAGAGCAAGGGAAAGATTTAAATGAAGAACCATTGACAGGCACCACCAGATTTGGTGAAATGTAGGGAATTAAGCGTAATGCCCTTTTCTAGAGAGCGAGGGAGCTATAACTCTAGCCATACTAAAAATGACAAGTTCCCCACTAACCCCCTGATAATATAGCAATACACAATGTTAATATTATATAATGTTAGTAAGGTAAGGTTGTGTTATCTGTTGAATAAAAGTTAGTATGCACTGACTTGAGAACCCCCGGTGCCCAACTGTGCCTTATTATGCTGGACACACATCTGTCCTGCTGGGCCCATTACCGGGAGGTCAGCAAAGCCATAGAGGGCTGAACACCTGGGGGATAAGGGGTAAATGGGACCTATGTAGTGGCAAGATTTGAGTTTTCCTGACCCATACCCCTTCTGGTAAAGATTTTTCACTCATATAATGTCACATTTATATACATCATGAATGTCTATACTTTTTTACTTAGGGCCCGTCTGAGAAAAGGACTATGACTGAGGTACACATATTAATTAATAATGTAATAACATTAATACCAGCATGAGTCATGCATTAGAGGCCTTTCTAACATTCAGAATTCAATGTATTGCAAAGCAGTGTGTTGTGTACCCCTCTGGCATTCAAAAGGTTAAACAGATTTTCATCAACACTGATTTTGACTTTCATCATCCTCAAGAGGAAATACAGTTTTCTGGCATGCAGCATCACATACTTATCTATTTATGTTTCAGATCCAAACAATACCCATTTGGTAGACATCAAACAAAAAGTGTTCCATATATCTGCCTAAAGCAGTTTAACGTTCTGTCCTGTTTACAGAAATTACCATAAGGAGCAGCTTATATAAAGAACAAGCACTTCAAAGTCTTTGCCTGTATTCTTCATTCTGCATTCTCTCCTTCATGTTTAGGATGTACAGGCGAATCAGCATTGGAGGTTTACTAAACAGTAAAAAAAAAAATATAATCTGCCACCAAATTCATCTCAGCATTTTACCCCAGGAAAGGTCAAACATAATTGTACAATGCAAAGAAGTGTTTTAAATAATTTATTTCCTTTAAAATGTTTGTAGCATCCATGCAGCTGCTACTCCATAATGCTTTCATTAGAGTACACATCTGTGCTGAATTAAAACAGGAGCCTATTCTAGCCATGGAGTGGTTGTCAGGTTGAGCACTTTTTTCCTTATAAATCCTGACGCTTTTCCAAAACTTCAGGCCTAAGACAGAGTACAGGCCTTGTCACGAGCTGGTACTGAGGTTTAAGAACATTCCTGGTATGTTATTCAGCGTCTGGCTCCGTTCAAGAGGCACATCTCCCTAGTGTTCACTTTATTAGCTTACGTATGACTACTTCTTTTGTTTAGGGTAAAATTAAAAAAAAAAAGATTAGAAATTAGTAAAATCTACAAATTTTTTCCAGACCTTTACTATTTAACCATTTGACACACAGAAGTGCAGATTCAAAAAATCAACAGTCAAGAGTTTTGGGGCAAACTAAGTCTACTATATGCAACAAATACAGTCTTCCATTGATTTAAGTGGGGTTTTATTTCTTAAATTGGGCTTAAAATGGGATGTTTAACTCTGTAAAGCTTAGATATCTCTAACAAAAGCAATGCTTTGGAGAACACTATAGAATTCAAAGGGTTAAAAGCCATAAAGAAATCAAAGGCATTTTAAGAAATGTTTCATTGTTCTCTGTGGCACAGTTGGTATGTACAATAATTGTTTTACTTTTGTTTTTGTACATATGGTCCAAATAGTTATCCAGCAGATAACGTACCTAGAAAAACAAAACCTCCCTAAATGAGAAGGAAAGAATGTGTTCTCTATCACTCCAATATTTAAAAAAAATAAAATAAATAAATATAAATATATATATAAATATATATATATATATATATATATATATATATATATATATAATCGTACTGAATGTGATAACGGCGCCAAACTGAGCTCAATAGTGGAACAAGTTCTATATAGAAAAATAGATACACAAATATAGGGAGAGCTCTACAGTACACTGCTGATATATAACTCATTTGTTAAAAAATGTAACACATATAAAATCAAAATCAATGCATAACATTGACAGGCAATATACAAATGAAACTATACATATATCTAATCGTTATAACATGTAAAAGCCCCGGAGCATATAATAACTGTGCACAGCAAAAAATAGATGCTAATTAGATATATTTAAATGTTGACTATTCTTATCTTCAATAGTAGAATGTCACTAGTTAACTAAATATCGTATCCTTCTGGAGTTGTAATTAACCAACGGTGTGATTGAATGGGCGGATAGATATATTCCGCTTCCCTATATACTTCAATTGTCCGTCAATGTGATAAATTATGTATCCATCTAATACTGTTGTTTATTCAGCGGGCTGTAATATCTACGTGAGCAGGTATGTATCACGACTGTGCAGACTGGAGTAATAGATATTAAATGTTATACATTCACTCCTTATAAGTCTGGATGTCCTCCCCGTCTATATGTTCTTAATCCCTAATATTCAGTTCGTGTTGGTAAATATTACCTGGGGCTTGACGTTGCAGGCAGAGGACTCTGGTCACTTTATTTCCAAAAAAAGATGTAATATTGAGGACAGAAGGCTCCAGTCACCTCTGCTGAGATCTCCCATCTCTGTATCAGCGCTATCCAGTCTTTATCATGCCAATACAGCCTTTTCATTCGATTGGGATCACGGATATGAAAGTTAGTCAGTTGCCACTTAATGTTACATACGTCAACTAGTCTCAAAATGTTTTATCCATATAGTGACAATAATGTCATGCAACAGAGTTCTCCACACATTTCGTAATGTTCCTAGTACATCATCAGGGAGCAAAAAGTGGATTCAATGACAATGCCCTTGTTACAAAAAATGTTTTTTTCTCCTTTAAAGATATCTAGATATATTTTTTGAGTTATTAGGACACATTACAAATAACATAACAGGAAAATATGTGGTAATATTGTTAGATTAGATTTATATTTTTAATTATACACTTGGACAGTTTCAAAGCATTATTTCAAAATATATTGAAGATCTCTCTGGCACTGACTGGGTTAAAGTAACACTGAAAATCACATATACAATATGTTATTTCGAAAATATTGTAATTTCTCCTTTTCTGCTATAACTGATGTTGATGGATATTGTACCTACAACAGTCAAAGGAGTCATGACCTAGATACATTCCTTTTAAAGGTAATTCTATTTATTTGAAGGGTTAATTCACAGCTCAGTTGTCTGATATGAGACAGTGAGGCTGATGTACTCAGAAGAATTGAAGTAATTCTGGGGCAAGCCAACTACACCATAGGGGGACTCATAAAATGTTAACCCCTTGAGGCTAGAGCAAGTTGATGGAGACCTCTCTAGTGTAAGGGGTTAACCCTTTGAGTGCCAGAGGGGTACGCAACGCATTGCGTTGCAATGCGTTGCGTACCCCTCTGGCACTCAAAGGGTTAAAATCCCAATTTAAATGTGTTGAAGGCCTCTCTAGAATTGAAAGGACTGAAATTTGCATTGCAATCAATGGGTTATTTTATTCGTCCTCTATGGTACATTTGGTTTACTCCATAATTGCTTTAGTTCTTACTAAATAAGGCTAGACGTCTTGTATATAATATTGGCTACACAAAGGTATTGATGGATACTAATGCAGATTTAAGCAATTTTAAGATTAACAGATTACTGTAATCAAGGCCAATGTGGTGGAGGTAAATGTGTTTGAATTGAAATAGGAGCCCAGTTGGCACCCACCCATATTTTATTAATTTAAAACATGACCAAGTGAGTAACCCTTTGCTTTGCAATGCCAGGTGTACCTGTCCAGAACCCAAAGGGTAGTAAGTCTGTAAATGAACCTGAAGTACAAAGAAAAATATATTCTGGGGCACCCCAACAGCACCTCAGGGGAAAAACAATCCCAGTTATTTAATTGTGGCTTTTAATCCATTGACTACTAGAGAGATTTCCAATACATTGCAAAGCAAGATGTTGGTGACATTTCTAACTATTATAACATTCAAGGGCTTAACCCACTGAGTGCCAGAGGGGTAAGCAACAATTTGAGAAAGGCAGAATCGGCCTGAAAAGCGTTTCTGTTTACTTGCTAACTATTGTTGTAGATTTATACATATTGGGCTGGATTTACAGAGGGGGCATTTGGCCATACATGTTGGAAAGGGCAGTTCTGTTCCTTCCCCATGGGGGCAATGTGAGGGCAATATATGAGATGATGGTGGCAAGCTGGAGCTAATGGGGGGCAATGTGGCGATGATGGAGCAATGTGAGGGCAATATGGAGATGATGGGTGGCAACGTGGAGATCAGGAGCATTGCTGAGGTATCCAGTGCAGATGGCCCATGGGGGGGGGGGCGCTTCAAATTTCTGTGCCTACAGGCTCCTGAGATGTAAATCCAGCCCTGGTAGCAACTACTGTACATATCCATCCTCCTCAGAGTTGTTACAACAACTACATATGTTGTATGCATCCCTGTCTTCTGCTACAAACAAACATACATAGACACATACATACATACACTTATAGTATTACATGCTGCTTCATTTTTAAAAATATAAGTCTACCAACAGTGATGCTAGATAGACATGTTCTCTGGTTATTAACAATATAAACAGCTGCACTGTAAACAATCTCTGACTCTATGCTTGCTGGGGGGCAACAAAGGGTTTTCACAGCAGTATGCATGAATGGTGGTCACACACACTAATTTGTTTGTCGGTACTCAACTGGGTCATTGGTTTTACCTAGAACATAAGTATCTTGCAAGCAGTCTGTACCTATATCACCTGTGGAGTCATTTGCAGCGGTGTCTTCGGTTAGAGAGAGGTGGTGTACATGTGCCTCAGCTACCAACCCATATTCTGGGAGCAATTTCCATAGAGATATGCTAGTGCTACAACCACCACCTCCACCATCACCGCAAATTTGAGACTGATCCCCCCTGAGACACTTTAATTGCTTTCTGTGATGATGTGTTTTTCACACATTAATTTTTGCTGAAAAAACAGCAATTTGCCACTTGTCTTGCAAACATTTCCACAGGATTTCCTGTCAAAGGGGAAACATGACTGTTTGCTATTTTTGGGGGACACACATTTCACCCATTCCCTAATTATTCTTACTTTATTTGCAATATGCTTTCTAGTAGCTTTGATACAACATTTCTCTCTTTCATCCTCCACAATGCAATCCTCAACTATAACAATTTCTTTATATAATTCCACAGAATCCTCAGAGTGAATCTGCTCACCTCTTAGGAAAAAGTCAAAAAGCTTGAGTTTAAAGCGATGATCCAACAATGTAGCAATAGTGTTTTCCTCTTAGCTTTTATTGAAAGCTATGCAAGGATTACACTAAAGAGTGCTAACATAGACATGAACCATCATGTTATCATGTTTGTAAGGATCATTGGCTGTGCTCTTAAGTTTTTTTATAATAAATGTATTAATGGAAGTAGACAATAAAGAAAAAATCTGGTTTACAAAAAGTATAAAAATATTATTTTAATGAAGGCAGCTAAAAGGTAAAAGAACACCTATACCAAAGTGTGAATAATCTGAAAAATTCCCAGAATGTGTTCCTCATTGCTTTTTAATGGAGGCTATGCAAGGATTACACTCAAAGCATGCTAACATGATTCACCAGACCAATGGTTCATGAATGTGTTGTCATGACTGTAAGGCTCATTGGTCATGCTCTACATTTGTCTGTAATAAGTATATTAATGCATAGGCAGGACTAACTAGCAAGATAGCCTCCTCAAAAAGCTTCAGAATGTTACAAAACTCACATATTAGTTGCCATTGACCAGGTGACTTAAGCCTCTTCCAAAGTCTTTCAGCTATTACCTACTTGTAATGGTCTTTTTTTCACTCATTCAAATGGTTCATCATATACAATGTAGAATGTGCAATTATACCTGGTAGCTAACCTCCATTTTAAGCTGGTGATGGGACAGGTAGTTACAATATTGCAAGGTAAGTAGTTCATTGTGTGCACTACAGGACTGGATAAAATGCACACAGATTTTTGTGGCATTTAGCATTCCTTTCAGAGTTTAGGATTCTGAGAGGAATCAAGTAACAATCAGATTTAGGAAATGTCCAAATCAGGATACATGCATGCATCCTATCTCAAGCTTGCGGGCCTCTTTTTATCAGTCTCAGTCCTCCCACAGATTATAAGCTCTAGTGAGCAGGGCCCTCTTATTCTTCTGGTTCCAATTTCTTTTAATGTTGGTTGTAAATATCCTTGCATATCCTACCTCACTGCACATTGTTCTGTTGCCTCGATTGACTATGGTATAGATCTGCAGAATATGTTGTCCTTTATAAAAAAAAATATGATGATGATAATAATAATAATAATAATAATCTATCTCCTATTCTCAAGTTAGCTATTATACTGGCACAAATCTAGCTTGAAAGGAATGGGGTAGAGGCTATTCTTTTAGGAACTGCTGAGTTTAGTTTAATACGTCTGCAGCTTTGTGGGATTGTCCTTCAAAGCTCTACATGCATAAAGCGCTATGTCAATCTCATGGGCTACCCTGCTGTTGGCCTTTTCTGCTAGTGCCAGAGACAACAGTGGAGGTGACCTGCTGCTGCATGCTGATGTTGCATGCTTCTGCCCAATTATGGAAAAGATGTGCAGTGAGTAGTGACAGTCATATAGCCCATGTTCTACCTACTTGTTCACATATCCACAGTCAAGTGATCTTTCTTGCTATATGGTGTTTTCAGCCCTTTGGCCACCCCACTAACCAGTGCAGCTTTTTTGCTTCTTTCTAAGATCTCAGAAAGTGTGGAAGAATAACCTTGTAATTTAATTGTTTTAATATGACTGTAGTGTGAACATGGTGGAGGCAGGCATGGCACTTGTAGCGACTTTATAATTCTTGAAACCTCAAGCTAACTCGGTCATCCATGGTTTTCACTTAAACAACAGCATTAGGACATATGGGTACTATTATTGCAGATGAAAATGTTGTACCTCTCTCGGAGACATCTACAGCTCTAATAGTATGAACTCTTCTGCTCTGTACACTTTTAGGAGTGCTTCTACTGCTACTAGTCTTTGCACCTCTCATGTACTGGAGGTGATTCTCCCAATCAGATCTTTGTTTATGCTTCAAGTGGGAGTTTTTTGGTGGTGCTTCACGTGGGATCTCATTGAAGATGTGCCAAGGTGTGATCCTGATTTCATATTTTTACAGGGACAACACACAGCAATATGTTTTTGGATCAATGGTGAAGTATCTTCATACTTTAGATTGCATAGACTGAGGGGTTACTGGGGGACCACTACTTAATACATCATACATATTAAGGAGTTGGATGTTGAAATAGTAGTTGTAATAGTAAATGGAAGTGGTTCTGCACCTTGAATAGAAGATCTCATAGCTACGGTTGTTGATGCTGACTTGTGTTGCTGCTTAATAAATTACAGTGCTTTTCAATGGGTCAGGTTTGGACCTGGAAGAGGTAATGATAATGAAGATGATAATGATGGCAAAAACGATGTGTATTTTTAGGCATATTTATTTGTCTAGATTTTCCAGTTCATCTCTTAAAGAGTTTATAAACAGGCATATCATGATATTGTGCAGCTATGAAGACCTTCACAAATTAATATCCTACACTGCCAAATGAGAAATCCATATTTGTCATCAGGAGTAAATCACATTCAAGCAGATACCAATGAACAGCGTTGTTGAAAGGTATGTGTGGTACTGGGGTTCAAACATAGGATTTCTAGAGAAGAAAACATTATATGATACCTAGAACTTGTCTTGTGCAATTGTGAATATTAAGGCCATTAGACTTATCCAAGTGTAGATTAGGAGTGAGCAGTCTGTCACTCTCCAGCTGTTTTTGGACTACAATACCCATCATCCTCAGATTATAAAGAGCCTATGTGCAAACAATAGTAAAACATTTTTCATGAACAGATACTAAAGCTTTGTCTTTCCTTAATTGTATTAGGAAAAAGACTCTGGGAATTGGAAACCCCTGATGGTTTGCCCTTGGGGTGGTAAACATCTATTTGATTACCCATATTGCAACAGCTTAGTATGGGGGAGGCAAATTGCAGGAGATCAGGAGAGTTATGCATTAAGGTGTGATAAAGAGGTGGTGAGTGGAGATGACTTCTCCAGTGATATCACTTCTCCATTTATTCTGTGGAGCCTATGCACAAAGATCCCCAAAGTTGGAGAAATGTTAGTGCATGGTCTCCATAGAATAACACGGAAACTCGAGAAGTGATATCACTGGATAACTCATCTACACTTTATCACCTATTTCTCACACCTTACATCATCTCCCTGCAGTTGTTGTTAGACAACAACTCTTTTCATCATCACATTGGCCAGCTGTGAATGATCGGATTTGTATTCAAACAACTCTGGAGGCAATAGGCATACCTGGGAACTTTTGAAACAGGGGTACCCGGAGGGTAACCCTGTCAATGCCCAGGGGGAGGAAAATGACGCGATTTGCGTCATAAAAGGGGCGGGGCTTAGTCGTGTGGGGGGGGGCGGGACAAAAAAACCTACAAAATGTATCTAAGAGGGCGGGGAGTGGGAGGAACCGGGCGGGATGGAGCGCAAGTGGGCAGAGTTTCTATTTAAACTCTGCCCACCTGGTGATCCAAACATTGCCCCGGAGACCCGGTAATTCAGCCTGAAATCCGGAGTCTCCGGGGCAAAACCGGAGAGTTCCCAGGTATGGCAATAGGTTATTCAGCCTTGGAGTCAAGGCAGCCTTGGCCATGAACTGGTCACACATTTGCTGGGCCCTGTGACACAAAGTCAAAGTGGAACAATTATGGGGCAAACCAAATGTACCATAGGGAAGAAATACAAAATCTCAAATTTCTTGTCAGTTTAAATGGGGCTTTTAACCTCTTATGTGCTAGAGGACACAATGGGTTGGATACCTCTCTGGCATTTAAAGGGTTAGGAACTCTTGGGATATATATCCAACTCTTCTAAGCTTTAACCCTTTGAGTGCCAGAAGGGTATGCAATACATTGCAAAGCAATAAATACATAAATAAGACTGAGTTTTTTTTTAGGTAGATAAAGAAATGTGCAGACTAGGTTAATCCATTGATTCTTATCAGCAAACAAATTCTGTGGGACTTATATGTATAAAAGCAAATTGTAGCAAATATGGAGTAAACCAAATGCACCATAGGGGAAAAATAAAAATCCACATTGATTTAAAGGGTGTTTTAACCCATCAAATGCAAGAGAGGTCTCCAATACCTGGTAAAGCAGTGCTTTGGAGACATCTCTAACTTTCAAGAGGTTAAAAGCCCCATTTATAGAAATATGAATGTTTGGAACTTTTAGGTGCCCCGTATCGTGCAGTTAGTTCATTTCAGAATTGCACCTTTTTATATTATTGAATACAACCCTTAGAACATGGGCATCCAACATGTGGTTCATGGCCCAAATGTGGCCTGTCTGATTCTAATATGAGGCCCAGCTGAAATGCTTAACAAGCATATTTACCTTATTAGCTAGCACATGTGAAATGATTGACCAGTAGGGACTTTACCATTGCACATAGTTTAGTCTGTTAAATACTAGTATTCTGAGTGATTTGATAAAAATCCATTATGGATTTGTACTAGGCCTATAGCCGGGACTGGAAAATATCAATGTCAATCAAAATCAAAGAAAAAATTACTGACCAGAAAGTGGAAAGTTATAGCATAATTTTTTACTCAGCTGATGAATTTTGTTTATTAGTCACAGACTAACGGGTATTGCCAGCCAAGCCTATGTCTGTGCACTTTTGTATGTATGTTGATTAGACTTTTTCTACCATATTTGTATTACTGTTAAACAAAAAAAATCCATATTTTTGGAGTAACAGGCTGTATATCAAAATAGTTAAGATGAATGTAGCCCACGTGCATATACATTTTGGATCATGTGGTCTACGGCTGCAAAAACTTGAACACCCCTGCCTTAGAAATGTGGCTGCAAGTGTTGTCTCCAGTGCATTCCATAGAATTGAGATGGAGAGGTTTATAGTACCCTTGGGGGTAATAAATCCAAGTTATTTCATTGTACTAATTTCTATTAAAGTCTAATGTCAATGTACTCCTTCCCTTTACCTTCTACGCATTTCACCCCTCCACTGGTCCTTAAAGGGACCTTATCGTCTAAATTATTAAACAAATATGTGAATGAGCAATATGGCTGCTACCAATATGTCTGTGAAGTTGTGGGCCTCCCAACCTCATAACCCATTAAAGTTCAGTCTGTATTTGTTGTATATTTGTTTAGACTAAACCAGGCCAAGGTTAATAGTATCTTGTAGCTGTTATCCAAAGAGGTTTGATTGCCTCTTTGTTCTGAAGTATACAATCCTACATAATGATTTGTTAGGATGTTTGTCAGAAGCCGTCATGCTCAGTAGAGACTGCCCGACCACACAAAATGCTGGGAGGTGTAGGAATGCTGGGAGTTCTGTGTTGGGAGCATTCTGTGCTTTCGGGCAGTCTCTACAGTGCATGACTGCATCGGCGGCAGGTCGCAGAGCAGGACCGGCCTCTTAACCCTCTGAGTGCCAGAGGGGTACGCAACACATTGTAAAGCAATGAGCGTACCATTGCGGACCTCTTGGCATGCAAAGGGTTAACATCACCCGGACCTTGGCCCGTGTACACGGGCTTTAACACTAGCAAGATATAGATAAATGGACCAATGCTGACATCCTCTCCTGAGATTTAAAACTGGATATAACTGTTATTTTTGCAATCCCGCAGGTGAGGGATTACATGAGTAACAGAGGCATACAGTTTTTAATCTCAGGAAACCATGTCAGTGCTGACCTATTTATCTAAATCTTATCATCTAAAAACTACATTTATGATTTTGAAAGAACTTTCAAAACTACATATATGTTGTATAGCCTTTTTTTTATTTATAAAACATGTTTTTGAGTTATTTAGAATTATAGATGATGCTATTTAAAGTGTGGAATGCTGATGCTTCTAGACATAACCCTATATTACCTCTCCCACTCATTGTTTGTGAACCCTTTCAGTGAATGGGGTAGTAGGTAATGCATTGCTGAGCAGTCTCAGTGATCAGGTGAGGTAGTGTGTGGTTTAGTCAGAGAGAGCTTGCATGACATGCTTTAATTAGCATAATATATCAATCTAAGTACTAAAAAAGATGTTTTCTAAATATCAATAACTAATATAATGTAAAGATGATTTTGAAAGCTCTTTCAAAATTAAAAAAATAGTTTTAGGTTCTTCCTTTATTTAAATACATCAGAAAAAAGGGCAAGATGCTATCAAAGTGTACTGAACAGTGGTCCTAGCTCAATTCAAAGCAAAAAGAAAATCAATCCTTTCCTTTTTACAGGTATGACTTTTAATGTTTTGATACTTGGATACAAAGCAATGCACTGGATACCATCTAGCATCTACATGGTTAAAAACCTGGCCCTTTTAGAATTTATTTTCATGAAAATCTAAAACTGGCAAAAATCATACAAAAAGACTAGTTAAATATCGAGATATTTATAGTTTATGTTTAATCCAGAAAAAAGTCATGTGACCAAGTTGTGCAGTTCAGTGTGACACAGTTATTAATCATGCATCACCTTTATCTATAAGTAATGGATGCCCTTTTTGAACATTCACATTGTAGCCACTCTGCATCTGATAATGAGTAGCTAATGAAGAGAGAGCTTGAATTCCATATTGCATTAATGAACTGGATTAGCAAGTGTGGCACACTGAGATTTCACAAAAGTTAAAGTTGTCTCAATGTGGCCATGTGAAACTTAGTGTTGCCATAGCAACAGGTAGCATAATAATTAGGGATTCTTAAATGCTTTGCTGACAGGCCCCTAGTTATGTTTTAAGAGTAATGTGCAGATCCATCAGTTTAGCTTATTTCCTGCAGTAAGATGGTGTACAGTACAGTAGAATACAGTAAAGCTTTAGTTTTCCAGCCTTTAACAGGTAGTATAGTGTCAATACAAGGCCCATTTAAAGCCTTACCTGTGTCCCTAGAGGTATGGGAATGGAGTCCTGGGTGTACAATGTAATGTTTGGGCGCAGGAACTAGAAACAGCTGCTACTCAGGTCTGAGAGGCATGGAGAATATCTGCAGGGATATTACGTGTAAGTGCTGGCGCTAATCAGTTCTTAAATAAAGCACAAAAATGGTTTATGCTAATTTATTTAATACTCCCCTTTGAGACTATTTTGATAACTTTTATCATGTAAACCTTGTGCCATTTTAGTTGCTCTCCTGCAGGTATATAAAAATATATTATTTTGCAATCATACAACATTGGGGAGCCTATTCCTAACACTTTTAAATAGTTTCAGAAACCGTAAAAAACTTAAGTTTTTACACTAACACAATTATCTAAATTTCTCTATGGTCTCTAAATTGAGCTGGTATACTCTTCCTTCTACCTCTGTGTCCTTTAACCCCCTTAAGGATCGGGAACATTTTAGTTGGATTTCACTTAAGGACCAGAGCAATTCTGACTTTTTTGATTATGTCTTTGTTCACCAGTGTTTTCCCTTTAAGGCTTTTATTACATCCACATAAATTATATACTGTTTTTTTAACGCACAAATAGGACTTTTCCTTGATATTATTTGGGCACAATGGGTTAAATTTTTATGGAGACTGCATGAAAGGTATGACCGGTCATTCATACCTACAAAATGGGCAGTTTTAAGTGGGCACTGTTCCCCCTGGGTGAAAATCCCCATGTCACTCTTTCCCTCCCTATTTTTCCCACTTTTTCATTTATATGATTTGGCGGTGTGTATAACTCACAACAATCACATTGCCATTATTTTTTCTTGTACATTTAAAATATTTATTTTATTAATACAATTTTTAATTTACATATTTATTATTTTTTAATTTTATTAAAAAAAAAAGTTGCTTTTAGCAGGTCAGCCCCCAGCACCAGCACTGAAGAGGTTAATACCCCCAGCTATTGCCTGATTTAATCTATGTGCTTCTCCCTTACTTTAATAATAAGGAAGAGAGAGGCACAGAGCAGACGCAAAGGCAGTGTGTCAAGCACACTGCCTTTTTCAATCTAAATGCCGGTACATGTGATCGCTCCTGGAGCTGGAAGGCTAGACAAGGACTGAAGCTGAGCCTGGAGCACTCAGTTTCAGCCTGAAAAGAATGATAGCAGCGTGCACAGAGGTGCTCTGCTATCATTTAACCCATGATGTACCAGGACTGTCATGGGTCCTTAAGGGACTTTACCCATGACGGTCCTGGCACGTCATGGGTCGTTAAGGGGTTAAACCTCTTACTGATGTGTAAAAGCTAACCTTACAGAAGATTTGAAGATTTTTTTAGTTTGAGTGTAGTTTATGTATTATTATTATTCCTTTGATATAATCTTTAAATAGTTTCTCTTTCATATACTTTGATGCTGCTTGCAATTGAATGAATGAATATGTTTATATAGTGCCGCATATGTATGCAGCACTTTGCAATATAAGGGTTTAGACAATACAGGGCTACAAGTGCTTTGCAAAGTTAAACACTGGAAGTGAGGTCCATGTCTGAAAGCTTACAATCTAAAGTAGCAATTAGCATCTCCCCTTTTTATCTGTTATTCTTGCTGTACTCTTCATTGACTTCTATGTTGCTTCAATATGGGTAAAGTGAGGTAATGTGTTAGCCATACAAAAAGTAGGAGACTAGTAGAGTAATAATGATACCTTTATTGGCTAACTAAGTGACTCGGATACAAGCTTTCAAGATAACTTAGATCTCTTTTTCAAGAGAAAAAGACCTAAATAAACCCATAATTTCCCACACTGTAGGGTGGTGTATTTTATGAGAAAAGCAGGGTGGCGGGAGATAGAATGAGAGAGAGAAAAAATACATTTAAATCAAATATTTAAAAATATAAAGTGGTTACTTAGTGGCCTATAGTACTGGCTGACACTATGACTACCACCACTGTTGTAAAAATAAAAGAGAAGCTAGATAGACCCTGAGGCTAGTCACTCTGAGGAGGTGAATTCAGTCACTAACACTAGCAGTGGCACCAGTATTAAAGGGACTGGGAGCCCAGAATGAGGCCTAGTCCCCCAAAATCATCCCTCCCTTGTGATCGGGGGGCAACATTTGAAAAAGGCAGGCTTTCATCTGTTTCAGCACAGGATAGTGATGAGAGGGCTAATGTGCTATAGTCTGACCACTGTGACTGCCACGGGACTGGTTTATTCAAGCAGAAATATAAGACCACTGCTCCACTTACTGCCAATAATCCTGGTCCTAGCTGCAGTAATGATGGTGGACAGCAAAATCACCTGCCCCCCAGGGTAGGTGATTGTGGAGAAGAAGAAGGCTATTCTTCTCTACCTTTCCACTCACTGAAATCATTGAGTATGGGAATATTTTTCCCTTGGAGCAGGCACAGTGCACTCATCAGCTACTAGGTTGTGCACTATTTGTGACAAGGTTGTGCACTATTTGTGACAAGGTTGTGAAAAAACTAAAGGAGGGCATACACATTGGCAAAACAGCCTTGATTAAGAAAACAAATTATCTGGCCTTGTATATGTTGCAAGTCTAAATCCTGCAGAAAAAAATACTTGCGGCTTATTTTTGGCAAAGCCTGAGTTCTGTAAAAATAATTTACTCAGGGCTTGTTTTTGGCAAGAATGAGTCCTGCAAATAATTATTTATTCAGGGCTTCAGGACTTTTGTTTGGATAGCTTTTTATCCTGAGTATTTCTCAGGATATTTTCCCTGTAAGCCTGCTGCTACAACCTACAATGAATATGACTGATGTTTTTGGTGGTTATGGACTGATGTGTGTATATATATATATATATATATATATATATATATATATTTATATATATATATCCTATATAATAATTCGCTAAATTGTGTGTAACGCCGCATCATGCACAGTAGACACTGCTGTGCGTGCTGCAGTCATGCACAGTAGAGACTGCCCGCGCCAAGGCTGATACAGAGCTGGGCGCTCCGAAGGAGTGTCAAGCTCTGTATCAGCCACGGTGCGGGCAGTCTCTACTACACGTGACTGCCCCGCGACCGGGTGGCAGTGGCACTGTGGCCCGTGTAACGGGCTGTTCAACTAGTATATATATATTTATACAGTATATATTCATGATTCCTACAGAAATTATGTAAGCTATCATTCTCAAATTATTGACATACATTAATCAGTGGTCATGGCGGTGGTCCCAACAGTGATAGATGGTAGCAACCCTTCACATTACTCCTTCTCTTACTCTGTGCTGCTGTTAATAATATATGTGTCCTGGCTTTCTCTGTGTGGTTTTGTGCACTTATGCTACCTGATGCTCAGATGTTATTGGATGTTGGTTAATTTTTAAGAATGTTAGTCTCCCAACTGCTTGATAGTAGTGTCCTATTGTCATTTACAATAAACCTGCTGCACTGAATACACGTTCAGACTCAATGCTTGCTGTAGGGCAACTAAGGAACATGGCTGTGTCAGTGCTGGCCGCACACATTGTTTTGTTGCCAGTAGTAAATGGGGTCATTGTTTCTGCCGAGAATGTAGCTATCCTGCAAGTATGTTGAAATCGTCTCACATGCAGTGGGACCACTCCTAGGAGCTACACAGAGTTCTTGTGTACCAGTTCCCCTGAAACCCCTGAATTGTCCTGTGTTCAGAAATATGTTGGGAATGGGATGTTCTTGTTGATGTTGCTGCTCTTGCTGCTCCTGGTATAAACCCTTTGCCGCCATACTTTTCACTATTCATTCTAGCAGTTTTTTCCCTAACTTTCTTCCTCTCATCCAATTCAATGCAACCCACCAGATTAATATGTATATATTTATATTCCTTGACAGAATCTGATTCATCAGAAATATGCTGCTGATCATCATGACTCCTTGTTGTGACAAACTGATCATGCTTTGGCAGAAATTCTGTAATTTCGTGTTTAAAGAAGGGGTCCAGCAAGATGGCAAGAATGTATTCCTTATTGGTTTTGATGAACACTATTTGGGGATCTTGCTCAAAACACACTAACATGTCCTTGACCAGCTGGTGCATGTCTGTGTTGTTATTATGGTAAGCTTCATCAGCTATTTTCCTAATTTTTTTCTGCATTTTTTTCTTGCATAAAAAAGGGTATTGACGCAAGAGTGGATAACATAATAACTGTACAAACTGTTGACGTTTTTGAGTCCTTTCCAAACACTTAGTAAGTGTGGGTTGGCAGTACATGGCATTTGCACCATCTCTAGCTTTCTTTTATTTAGAGGCCTTTAAAGGCATGGTTATATTGGCCTATCTTAGCTTGTACACACCTTATCTGTTTGCAATTAACAATCATACCTCATGTGGCCTGTGGGGGTGGGAAATTTTGTCCTACAAGGAGGGCTGGTGTATCCACAGTCCTCAAGGGCCAGTATCCACTTACTGCAGGCCTACAGTGTTTTATGTCAGGTACGTTCTTCTTTACACATTTTAAATAGCTGTTTGTTTCTTGTTTTAATGCAGATAATGGCACCCTTAAGTACTATATATACCATATTACAGGGTGCATCCAATGCATTAATTTACAGCAACTCTTCATTGAATGTTTTTAATTTAGATAGGGCTTTACAGGTGCATTAGATTAGGCCTTGCCAGATATTGCGATACCATGATGAGGTTGGCAAGCTTTAACATATTTTGGCCAAATTATGAAACAAAATCCTCATATTTATGAACACAGTGGTATAATATATGCCCAATACAGGGCACATATTTGCACAACTTTTATGAAGGAATGCAGATCTGTCTTTTGACTTGTGTTTACACTTTAGGTTTCATCCTAATACACGGGGTTTTGGAGAACCCTCTCATTACTTGTTGCTATCTATACTTCAGCCTCTTGACCCTTTTCTAACTTTATTAATTATGTGTACATATTATGGTGAGTTAGCGCTGTGAGCCATTTTCCTCTTTAACACTCCCTGTTCAACTACTTTTTTCCCAGACTCCCCTAGTATAGAGAGAACAACCAAACCAGGAATACATTTGGATCACAGTTTACTGTGTTTCCAATAACTCAAAAATTGCAAAAATGCCATTAGGTTAGCAAAAATAGATAATGAAACTCAAATTGCAAAGGAGAGAGACTAATCCAAAAAGTATTTCACATACATACTGTAAATAGTAAAAAACAAAATAATAGAATGGGACCATTCAAAAATGAGACTTGTGAGTATATTAGGAAGGATTAGGAAAAGGCTAATGTTCTGAACACTTTCTTTGAGTACATAACAGGGAACAAGAAATTGTAGAAGAGCATCAACAGGTAAAAAATAAAACCATACAATTATGGGTTAACACAAGAAGCAGCCAAGGGAAGACTTGACAATACCAAGACTGACAAAAGCACCTGGTCCTGATGGCATGCATCCAAGGTTTTCTTGGGGGCTCAGTGCAGTGTTCGCAAGACCACTATTTTTACTCTTTAAAGACTATCACTACAGACTCAGTGCCACATGACTGAAGAAAAAAGCCAGTGTAGTGCATTTATATAAGAAGGGAATTGAAACTGAATCTTTGAATTATGGACCTGTGAGTTTGACCTCTCTAGTGGGAAAACTGCTAGAAGGGATAATAAGGGATTATATTCAGGATTACACAGCAGAAAATAAGATTATTAGCAAGAATCAACATGGTTTTATGAGGAATAGATCTTGCCAAAGTAATCTTTTGAGCTTCTATGAAGAAGTAAGTAGCAAGTTACAACTTAGATAATGGTAAAGCAGCATTTATAGTATATCTAGATTTTGCAAAGGCATAAGATACAGTGTCACACAGGAGGCTGGTATTTTAATAAGGAAATTGTGGCTAAGGGATAACCTTTACAACTGGACTGACAACTGGTTGAAGGATAGGGAACAGTGTATTGTTGTAAATGGAAAATTCTCCAACAGAGTTAAAGTTGAGAGTGGAGTACCTCAGGGTTAAGAACTTGGTCCACTGTTTTTTTAACATGTTTAAAAATGACCTGGAAATAAGCATAGAAAGCAAAAGTTCAATGTTTGATGATGATGCTAAATTATGCAATAAATTTACAACGCCATGTTTGCTCTTTACAGAGTGATTTACATAAATGGTAGATTGGGCAAATAAATGGAATATGAAGTTTAATGTGGGAAGTTCACAGAGTAAGGTTGTTTTTACAGTAAGGTCTGTTAAATTGTGGAGTTCTTTCCCCAAGAGTGCGGTAATGGCAGTTACAATGGATACATTTAAGAGAAGATTGGATGAATTTCTTTCAAGAGGGAACCTACAGGGCTATACTGGGTATTAGTAGATAAAACAGGAAGTTCCAGTAAATAGACTAATACTCATTTTAGTGGCGGGGAGGCTCATGTAATTCCTATTTTTATGGGCTATGAGGCGAAGGTTGAACTTGATGGACTTGTGTCTTTTTTCAATCTAATTTAGTGCTACTATGTTACATTCAAACACACATTTTTTATCTCTTTTTATTATGTTCAAAATTCAATGTTCCATACTTCTCTGCATAACCTTAAGTTTTTGTGTAGCTTTGGCAACCAAAGTCCATGTTTCACAGCAATACATAAGAACTGGGCAAACACACTGTTCAAAAACGTTTTGCTTGAGCAAAAGATTTTGTTTTGTTAGGTAAATTTACTAACCCTTTGAGTGCCAGTACGGAATAAATTGCAAAGAATTGTGTTCCGTACCCCCTCTAGAACTCAAAATGTTAAACATGACATGCTTTTTGTTGATATTAATTTTCAGACCAAAAGATAGATAGATCTTTGGCATATATTCTTGGCAGTGTGTACCTTATAATGAGGATTGGGGGGGGGGTATTTTTAAAATAAAAATGGGGTTTCAGTCTTTAAAGGGATAGTAATGTTTCATAATAAAAGCAGCTCTAATTAGTCATCATAGTATTTGGACTTTGGAGAGTGTTATTTCAATTCTGTCAGTGTTGTAGTTCAAGAGTAATTCAATGACAAAGTATCCCCCTCCCACCCCTTTTACTGATGTAACACTGCTCAGCCAGAGCAGAAGGGAGGTGCCCAGGTAGACTGCAGAGAGGGACAATCTTCAATTAAGATAAGGGAAAAACCTGAAAAACTTGTCAAGGGGGCAGGGTTTTCATTGTTCTCATAGGAAGAAGATTGTCCCCCGCTGTTATCTGTCTGGTCTATGGACTGGATTCCTCATCTGAGAAGAGATGGCTTACACTAGGTAAAAGGGACTGGAGGGGAAACTTTGCTTGTGAATATCTCTCAAACCATAAAGGTTTGAGAGATAAAACTTATATCGTTCTTCATGTTTTTTTAATGCCTTAAAAAATAAAATAAAGATAAAACTAAGTATTACTATCCCTTTAAGGTTTGCATGTTGTAGATTATTGGAAACAGAGTTTAATTCCAGGTAGGAGCTCATAGTAAACATGGCAACTAAATTGTTGTATTACACTGTGGAACTTATATATACACATTTCACAATGTGACTTTCTGTAGTCTGTGCCTAGTAATGAGAAAAAAGTTGCTGTCTCACTTCTTACATCTGTAATATACACACCAACTGTGTTTCCAGATCACTGATGCACAGACAGGAAGGAAATTGTTTTTGCATGATTATAGGACTATCTATGAAAGTTTCTAGAAAGGTATATTGGGGCACAAGGTTGTCAGATGGATATTAAATAGTGCTGCTGCTTTTTGAAACAGGACACTTTTCTTAGCATGCTGAGCAACTTATAAATTGAATCGTTGTCACATAGTTTTTATGCTCTGTGGACTACATACTGAAGGAACAGAATCAATTCTGGAGCAAACCAGCTGCATCATAGGGGATAAATAAATACCCCACAAATTCTAAATGATCCTATTAATCTTCATAGTATTTGAGCCATAGAGAGTGTTATTTCAATACTGTCAGTTGTAGTTCAAGAGTAATTAAATGATAAAGTATTCCCCTCCTGCCCCTTTTACCTAGTGTAATACTGCTCTCCTCAGATGTGGAATATGGTTCACCAACCAGACAGCTCACAGCAAGGAACAATCTTCCTACTGTGAGAACAATGAAAACCCTGCCCCCCTTGACAGGTTTTTCAGGTTTCCCCTTATGTTAATTGAAGATTGTCCCTTTCTGTGATCCACCTGGTCACCACCCTGCTGCTCTGATCTGAGCAGTGTTACATCAGTAGAAGGGACGGGAGGGGGATACTTTATCATTCAATTATTCTTGAACTACAACTCTGACAGAATTGAAATAACACTCTCCATGGCCCAAATACTATGAAGATTAATTAGAGCTGCTTTTATTATGAAATATTACTATTCCTAGACCCTAATATAATAATATATATAAATGTGTTATTTCACTGCAGCTCTGCATTGTCCTCTTTAACTCTTTAATTGCTTGAATGATCATTGTTCAACCTTTCTCACCTTATTATGAGTTGTGTACCAAAGTAATACCTCTAATCTCCTGCTTACATTACTATTACCAGACAACCCTGATGGACCTTATGCAGTTTCCAGTGGTCATTCTTTTAAGAGGTAACATCAGTCAATGCTGGAAGTCATGTCTGGGAGCCATGGACCATGACAGGACCTCAGGCTCTGTTCACTGCACATAGTAATCTTTGAGGACCAGGGGCATGTGTATTGTGTTTCTTGGCAATGCATTGCACATCCCTCTTGTGCTTAAAGGTTAAATAGGCTGATGCATTCTGCCTAGTTCAGTCTGAAAACCCAGCCAGCCACAGCCAAGTCTTCCTCCATGGGGGGACATGCAGGAGTGATTGATGATGTTATTTCATGAACAAAGGCAAAACTCATAGGGAATATTAGGATTTTCTGGGCATAGTAAGAAAAATTATGCTGGGGGTGGAGTTTATTGGATGGTGTTATTTCTCTTCTAGTAAAAATAAATTGTGCAGCTCTGGAGCAAACCAACTGCATCATAAGGGATATCATAAATTTCTGCAAAGTCCCATCAATATAAATGTCACTTTTAACCCCTTAAATCAATGAACATTTGTTTTCATCCCTAGGTGCAGTTGGTTTGCTTTAGAATTTCTCCTCTTACCTTTCTGTATGGCCCAGTGTTTTTACTTATACATACAGAAGTATCAAATACTAATATTTCTTAATTATTGGATTTTCTCAGTTATTTGTCTGAACATATTAACCCTTTGAGTGCCAGAGAGGTATCCAATGCATTGGGTACCCCTCCGGCACTCAAAGGGTTAAAACACTGATACTTGTTGTCTAACGCATAGTTAATCTATGGGCCCCTATGTTGAAAAGCAAAATGAAACAATGAAAGGTCTGCAAATTCCCATTATTTAAATGGCGCTTTTAACTTATTGAATGCTAGAGAGTTATCCAGCACAATGCTTTGTAATGCTTTGGAGGCCTGTCTTGTATTCAAGGGTTTAATATGTCCATTTAATTCAACGGGAAACTGAATTTGTCCCCTATGGTACACAGCATTGATCCACTTTTCTTTTGTATGTAGGGTCCCTTTGAAATACAGAACATATATTTCTTTCATGAAGTTACTGCCTGGCTCATCATTAATAATAACATTAGAGTGCAAGGTGCAAATGTACCTATCCTACAAAACTGAATTAAAGATGGACCCCATGAGGAAGCCCTGCACATGAGTATGTAAGTAACAACTGTGACCCACTGAGGGAATCACACACATTCTGATGTAAATCATATTATAACATATCTCTATTAAAAGGATAGTAATGGCTGCTTTTAAGGACGTTTAATATTGTAGATATTAAAAAAATAATTTAATTGAGATGTCAGGTCTCTCAAAGATGTATAGTTTGAGAGATATATGCTTATAAAGTTCTCCTCTTACTCTCCATTCCCAGAAGTCAGCACTCTAGCTGGCAGTATGAGATTCGGGTCGTGCAAAATGATGGCGGCTCTTCAGCAGAGCCAAAATAGCGCTATACTTCATTGGAACTTTCTACAAAGTGTGCTTGCAAACCAGGCACAATTTGTAGACGATTGTTGGCTCTGCTGAAGAGCCGTTGGCCGGTCCTGGGACCAGGATCACCTGCTGTCAGCTAGAGCGCGGCATCTTTGAAAGGAGAGGGAGGGGGAACTTTATAAGTGTATATTTCTCAAACTATAAATGTTTGAGAGACCAGACATATATTCTCTCTCTCTCTCTCTCTCTCTCTCTCTCTCTCTCTTTATAAATATATATATCTTATGATATTATCTTTACTGGAGACTTCCATCCCATTTAAGTAATTAGGATTTTGTGGAATTTCTGTTTCTTAGTGTTTGTTTATTCCAGAATTCCTCCACTTTTCTTTTGAACACAGGACCCCTTAGGGTCATATACAAACAAAGGGAGAGTAATTCTGGCACACATCAGTTGCACAATGGGGGGCAATAACACTTCCTATTGATTTAAATGAGGTTTTGGAGAGGTCTCCAATGCATACACCTTCCGAAGAAGTTCTGTCTAGGGAAGTTCTTCTATTAAACAAACTGGCTTACCTGTAAATCTAGTTTCCTTTTAATGTGATGGCAAAATTCAAGAATCATAATAATATGGCAGCATAAGTTCTATTTGATCGGTCATTTATGACAATGTTAAAGGGATAGTAATTTTTTACAAAAAAAGAAGCTCCAATTCATCTTCATAGTATTTGGGCCATGGAGAGTGTTATTTCAATACTGTTAGAGTTGTATTTCAAGAGTAATTGAATGATAAAGTATCCCCCTCCCACCCCCTTTACCTAGTGTAAGCCACCTCCCCTCAGATGTGGAATCTGATCCCTTGACTGGACAGCTCTCAGCAAGGGACAATCTTCTTACTGTGAGTATAAGTAAAACCCTGCCTGCTTGACAGGTTTTTCCCTTATGCGCACTGAAGATTGTCCCTCTCTACGGTCCATCTGGACAGTCTTGCTGCTCTGAGGTGAGCAGTGTTACATCAGTAAAAAGGGTGGGAGAGGGATACTTTATCATTCAATTACACTTGAACTACAACTCTGACAGTGTGAAATAACACTTTTCATGGCTCAAATACTAGAAGATTAATTGGAGCTGCTTTTATTGTAAAATATTGATATTAATTATAATGTGATCACTTACATAACAAATATGTATTTGGAATAAATATTTGTTTATTACAAAACAAAGGAAAAGTTTAGTGGAATTAATCGGTTCTAATGATCATACAAATGGTATAAATAACTCTTAGGGTCATAGACACAAAAGAAAAATACAGCAATTCTGGGGCAAACCAATTGCATCATAGAGGCCAAAGAAATATCCCCCAGATTCACAATGATTAAAATGATGCTTTTAAACCCTTGAATGTTAGTGAGATGACTAAAGCATTGCTTCTCCATGAGTGTGGGACTTCACTAGCATTCAAGAGGTTAAAAGCCCAATTTATTTCAAAGAGAACATTGGGAATGTTTTAATGCACTGAAGACCATTTTTAGCATTCAAAGGCTTAAACACCCAATTTATATATGTGGGAATGTTTATTGACTCCCTGTAATGCTGTTGGTTTGCTCCAGAATTCTTCCACTTTTCGTTTGTACAGTGCCCTAAGGGAAAAGAGAAGAAACTCTGCACAATAGGGGAAAAATAATTAATCAAATTCCTATGAACTCTTTGAGTGCCAGAGGGGTACGCAACGCATTGCAGAGCAATGTGTTGCATATCCCACTGGCTCTCAAAGGGTTAACATCCAAGAGGTTAAATCCCCCATTTAAAGGGATAGTAATGTTTCACAATAAAATCAGCTCCAACTAATCTTCATAGTATTTCAGCCATGGAGAGTGTAATTTCAATTCTGTCAGTGTTGTAGTTCAAGAGTAATTGAATGATAAAGTATCCCCCTCCCACCCCTTTTACTGATGTAACACTTCTCAGCTTAGAGCAGCAAGGTGGTGTCCATGAGGATTGCAGAAAGGGACAATCTTCAATTAGCATAAGGGAAAAACCTGAAAACCTGTCAAGGTGGGCAGGGTTTTCATTGTTTTCACAGTAAGAAGATGGTCCCTTGCTGTGAGCTGTCTGGTCTGTAGACCAGATTCCACATCTGAGGGGAGGTGGCTTACACTAGGTAAAAGGGGCGGGAGGGGGATACTTTATCATTCAGTTACTACTGAACTACAACTCTGACAGTATTGCAATAACATTCTCCATGGCCCAAATACTATGAAGATTAATTGGAGCTGCTGTTTTTGTGAAACATTACTATCCCTTTAAATCAAAAGTGGTCTCCAACGCATGAAGCAAGGCACTTTAAACCTTTCTAGCATTTAATGGGTTAAAAGTCCCATTTGAAGTCAATGGACATGTTTTATTTCTTCCTTATGGTAAACTTGGTGACTCCAGACATCATCTGCTTTTCTAAGACGTTATATTTTTAACCCTTTCAGTGCCAGAGGAGTACACAACACATTACTTTTTTTATTTTTTTTGCATTTCAACTACTTGACAAACTTTGAACAATGGTGTTTTGATAATATACATTATATAAATCATGTATAACCATTACCAACAGTTGGTTTGGTCCTCAATTGTTCCAGTTCTTCTTAGTACATCAGACTCATTATAAACAGTTGTTGCAAGACTATTGCAGGGAAGTTTGTTTTAGGTTTTATATAATAAAAAGCAACTGTGCCATAAGACCTGTGATCGCTAACACCTGGATAAATATGGTAAGTGAATGGCCTCCGGGCAATATCAGTTGTCCTGACTGACAGCTGAGTTTATGTGTCCATGTTCCTAATCTTCTGTGGACATTCCAACAGGAAGTTATGTGTTTGTTAGTGTAGAGGTATATTCCCTCTGAGGGCAAAAATAGCAGGGGGTTATTGCTGGGTGATTTATCTCTTCTTTCCTAAAGCAAGACACTCATAAGGGTTTTTAAGTAGGCATTTTACTTAGATAATAATAATAATAATAATAATATCAAAGTATTTTACCAGGAAGGATACATTGAGATTGTCTCTTGTTTTCAAGTATGTCCTGGGGGTGTATATATTATTACCCAAAATAATGATATTCATTTTATCTATCTTGGAAGAATGAAAGGCTGAGTGGACCCTGCTGGGACTAGAACCTATGACCTTGCATTTTGAACAGATTCTATAGCTGGTGCATTAACCAACTGAGCCATCTCACCAGCTTATAATGGGATATGTACAAATTACCTATGATTTTCTGGGGACCTCTAGTATCGTACCTCTAAAATGTCAATATAAGGAATGATCATCGATAACGCCACTAGTACATATGAGAAAATATTACATACACAAGTGATAATTTATCTTGCTTGTATAAAATTAATAAAACATACAATATGCTATGTACCACATTTATCACTAGAGTATTTCTACAGTTAAACAGGAGGCAAATATAGTTGTTGTTTTCTATGGCTAACATGGTACCAACTGTCATCTGTTTACAGTTAAACATTTATAGAAGGGACAATTTACCTCTGGATCTCTAGATGTTAATGGGCTACAACTCCAGTTATCTTCAACAAAAATTTGACTGGTTGGATGGATGGTGGAAGTTGTAGTCCAGAATTTGACTGCCCATGATCTACATGATACGTCTCACACAGGGATCTTCTGATAATATTAGACGTTAGAATAGGATGTGTGTTTCTTGCTATGGGCAGTAAAGCTAATTGGGGTGGTGGCTGCACTACAGAGCAAAGAGCACTTGAGCTATAAATGTCAAAACTATAAAGCTGGACCAGGACTTATGGGAAATGTAACACCTCCTTACTATGGTCTCCATGAGTAATGGTATCCATGAGTAAAGTTCTCCTGACCTTTACTCATGGAGTTTTGCCTTGTGACTTTGTTTAAGACATAATATTTTTTATGCTCTAAGGCATGATAAAGAGGTGATAAAGGGAAAATGACTTCTCTAGTTTCTATGTTATTCTATGGAGCCTATGCACTAAGATCTATAAAGACGAAGAAATCTTTGTGCATAGAATAACAAAGAACTTGGAGAAGTGATATCACTGGAGAAGTCATATCCACTTTATCACCTCTTTATCACATCTTAGTGCATCTCCCACAGCATCTTCAATCTGTACCTGATGTCATGTTCATGTTAGTTGTTAGACAGATGACATGACACAAACTCTGTCCCCTCTTTATGATAATCTTGACCCTTTAAAGAATAGAGGGGTATACAATGTACTGATTTGCAACTCTTTGCACCCACACCTCATCCTTAAAAGGTTAAGCAGGCTCATGCACTATGACTATGTCATACCAGCCTGCCACCATGGACATGACATCAAGCATTGAATGAAGATGTTATCTCTTGAACAAAGGCATGAGCACAAAATTCTCAGGTGTCACACACACACACACACACCTGAACATAAAATAATTTGCTCGCCCCTAATTGCTATCTAGCCAGAGTATGTCTATTACTTATGGACACACACTGATTCAATTACAACCAAGTAGATTGATTTCTTTCTCCAGTATTGTAGTTACATGTGATTATTTCCAGCTCAGTGCTCAAAATGAATATTTAGAAGTCTTGATATGGAATCATATTAGTGCCCCATACTTATATTAATTTAAAATGTTCCAAGTGAGAACTGCAGGTATGACATACTTGTGCAGACCATCCAATTTAGACCTTTGTCATTGCTGCATAATTAATAGCCTTATTCAGAAATAGCAGTTTTGAAAGCATCCTGCCTTAAAATTGTGTTTCATATTAAGTATTGTGATAGCACTGCCATGGTTACATTTTAACCTAATATCTACGTTTGTTAAAGTTGAGGTTAAGGGTCTCATTAAACTGTATTATACATTATTAGGGATGGGAGACATTTTTTGTCTCAAACTGAAAAAGGCGAAAAACGGCATTTCCCATCGAGCAGCAAAATGTTTTGTGAAAAGTATTATTTTCTGCTTTTTCCCACCTAGCTTTGAAATGAATGATAAGACTGAATCCCCCCTCCCCACATGGTAAGTTGCATTTCTTTGTTTGCATGGATATTATAAAAGTGGTGTCATGTTCCCACAGAATGTTTTTCTGTGTTTGAGAGAGACATTTTGTATGTGTGCTGAGTCGTCTGAGCATCAAAAGTAACATCACAGTTTCAAGCTGGTGTATTATTGACCATGCCCATGGGTTGTAGTAGTGGTGGTGGTGGGAGTGGGATTGGGAATCATCATCTCCAAAGACTGTGGTGGGACATGGGACAGGTGTTTTTGTTTCCTTCCTTTTAGTACAGCAATCTACCAGAGTTTCAGATGCATCTGGTCGGAGAAGTTACTCAGTTACTACAAGAAGAATTATATGATTATTGTATCGCTCCTAAAATCTTGGATTTTTGAATTATTTTCCTTGGGGACAGGCAGGAACTGTGCAGTTATTACCAACAATATTCAGAGTGTTTGAAAAGGTTGTAAAGAGGGCTAATGACTGGAATCACACACATTGGCATGCTTGCTCTAATTGAGAATGTTGATAATTTTAAACTGTCCCCCCCAAGAAATCACAGTAGAACCGACAAGAGGGAGAAACAGGGGAGTGCTCCTTGTGCAGGAGCACTTGACAACTTATTGAACTACCACAAAAACGCCTTTTAGTTGCGTACTCACTAAAAGACTGGCTGAGATCTTGTATATGTAAGTCACACTTGAAGGGCTCCTGGGATCATTTCTTCTTCACACACTCTCTCAAGTGGCACAAAATATAAAAAAATGAGAGGGTGCCCAATAGTGCAATAATGCAGTATAATTAGTCAAAATAATAAATTAAATTCAGGTACTCATATCATATTATTGTAAGTAAGGGAATATTCCACTTTACTGATGTACTCAAATTCAGGGAAATTCACCTATCCCCACTCAGGATATCACAATCTTTGTTTCAGGAAAGGAGGAAAGAAAGACCTCTGTTTCTACAACTGGATGGTATTTCAAATATAAAATAACTTATCAAAAGATAAATAAAACGCAAAGCCCACTCTTGACACTGCAGCATTTCCAAAGAAAATGGCCACAATGTATCACAAAAGAAAACAGAAGCTGAAATCTCCTTATTTAAATATCTAAGTACATTCACTACTGGATAAAAATGACACATGGGCTTCAGTATCTCAAAACAGAGAGATTCAAAAACTCCGTGTCCATTGGGTAACTAAGACAATCCCCCAATATATGTGATGTTCTCTGGTGTGGTGGGAAAGTGGAAATGTTACGATATGTGAAAGGAATATCTTGCAGAAAAAGTGGCAAACTGTGGATTTTTAATGAAAATTCCTGTGGAAAAAAAAATCAGACTTTCGCTCATTCTTACTTTAGAGATACCTTTTAAAATGGGTAACAGCTCTACCAAAGCATTAGACAACAGTCACATGTTCTAATTTTATATCCAGATTTAATACATTAATATAAAATATATACACCATGGGCATAAATGCAACAAAGAGCTCAAAATAAGGAATACACATTAGAATAACAAATAACAGTTATAATTCAGGTAGGTCTCAGATCCTTATTTAGCATGCAAATCTGGGAAGTATCTTTATCTGCAGTGCTTATGTCAGCATTCAGGATCCAGTATGGCTTTTCTGGGCCTGTCTTTTTCTAGTATACCTCCTTGCAGTTACGGCCATCACTTTCTCTCCCCTTTCTCTCCCCTCCAGTAAACAGTACTGCCCCCTCCATGTCACTGAGGTTATACCCGGGATGAAATCAGCCGCTTCAGCTAAAGCCACTCACCCTATGCAATCCCAGGAGGCAACCTGATACCTTCCTCTCTCAGTGTTACATAAGCAGCTTGAGCTAAAGATACTCCAATTCTTTGGAATTCTTAGTGGGTAATGTTAACATGAGGTCAGGAAAGACTGACCCAGAAAGCAAGCACTCTAAAGACAACTATTGGACCCCAGCTAGGAACACCACTAACCTACAAATTAGGACATACAGAAGGACAATCTCTCGCTCTTTCTCTTTTTTTTGTTTTTTACCTGGCTTGTCATTACTGTAAGTGTTCATAAGTCGCCTCTTCCACTTATGGCTCTTTCACACAGGTGGACTTGTGTGATTTTTTTGTAGCACTACTTTTTTGTGGGATCTGAAAATATCAGTGCATTTTTAGTGCTACAGTGTAGCAAGGTTTAACCAGCATCCCATTTATTCAATAGAAACAGAAGTGATACAATGTCATGGAAAACATAGTATTCAAATCAGTACCGCATATGTGTTGCTGCATTATTGCACTGTGAGGAAGGTTGTATCTCTGAGCAACAATCACATAAAATGCCCAATAGGACACAATGATTCACACCTCATGCATTTTCATGATTTTATGTCTTTATGACAATGTCATGAGTGTGAAAGGATTCTTATTTTGTGACATAATTAAATTGATTAGAATCAGAACATTTTTGAAACCAGGGGATTATAAAATGATAATAGGAGAGAAGAAGAAGGCTAAATCAGGAGGAAAGAGACAGAAGGATAAAACACATTTTAATTTTACATGAACCTCATATTTTCAACATGTTTTATTATGAATTCACACAGTGTTAAATAGTCTGACACTGGCATGCATGTAAAAGAAAACCTTACTAGCATGAAAAATGAGTTCAAATCTTTACGTATGGCCTTTACCAATTGTACTAAGTTATTTTTAATATATATCCAGGAGTTACTTTGATTAACAGGCATTGCTTTTTATCAGACTTTGCATTCTGTGCCAGATCTTGTCGAAGACGCTTTCACCCAACACTTCTATCCAGAAATTGAATTACACGTGGGAGCATTCCAGGGAATTCTGTTATCGATTCACTTTGAAGCAATGCCAAGCTCAGGGCATAAAGTCAGATTCTTGACTTACAGATCATTCTTTTTATGGGAATCTGTTAACCTTTTGCTGATGAGAACCTGTACACTACAGGAACAAGCTCTGTAGTTTGATTTATAAACTTCTAAATAGGCATATTAGGAAGTGTGCCATGATGCCCCTAAATTCTATTTGTCTATAACAAGGCCTACAGCATCTCCTGAATTGGTTAATGAAGGTAATAGGTACATAAGAAGTGGTGGAGCACTTCAGAGACAAAACAACTGCATTATAGATGAAACATAAAAAGTATGAATTGATTTAAAGGGATAGTAATGTTTCCAAAATAAAAGCAGCTCCAATTAATCCTCATAGTATTTGGGAGAGTGTTATTTCAGTACTGTCATAGTTGTAGTTCAAGAGTAATTGAAGAGTAATTGAATGATAAAGTATCTACATCCTTCCCCTTATACCTATTGTAAACCGCCTCCCCTCAGATGCGGAATCTGGTCTTGAGACCAGACAGCTCACAGCAAGGAACAATCTTCTTACTGTGTGAACAATGAAACCCCTGCCCCCCTTGACAGGTTTTTCAGGTTTTTTCTGTATGCTAATTGAAGATTGTCCCTCTCTGTTATCCACCTGGTCACCACCCTGCTGTTTTGAGCTGAACAATGTTACATCAGTAAAAGGGACGGAAGGGGGATACTTTATCATTCAATTACTCTTGAACTACAACTCTGACAGAATTGAAATAACACTGTCCATGGTCCAAATACTATGAAGATTAATTGGAGCTGCTTTTATTATGAAACATTACTATCCCTTTAAATTAAGTATTACCCCCTTGTATGCTAGAGAAGCATACAAGGGGGACACTTCTCTAGCATTCAGATTTAAATAAATGGAAATTTATGGACTTTTTTCAGCCTTTTGCTTGTTATTGTAGGCCTGCAGATGATCTTCTAAAGAAAAATGTAGACATACTGGAGCAAGCCAACTACACCACAGGCATGACCCTCCCCCCCGAAATACCATCAATTTAAATCATGCTTTTAACCTCTTGAATGTTACAGAGGTCTCTGACAAAGTACTTCACATCAGACTGGAGATCACTCAAGTATTCAAATTGGTAAAAACCTTCTTAAATAAATGAGAAAGTTTATTTAATCCATATGGTGAAGACTATTTGCTCGAAAATGTATCCAGTTCTCATTAATACACCAACCTCAGTGGATACTAATATGGGGTAGGTAACAGAAGAAGAAAATTAGCTTTGCATTATATGTGATAAACATTAATGCAAAAGCAAAATTTTCCAGTAGGCAGAGAAGCTACTACCTAGAGCGCAAGTCTTGAGCCTCAGATGTGCTTGCCATGCCCACATTATGATTTATAGTTGTGGTCACCAAAGCAATCCCAGTACCCCTGCCTAGGTGTCAGATCCTGGTTTATGGTTGCCAGTGGATTTACTAGTTTGCATACCATTTTACTGACCATTATTCAACCCCTTTGGACTAAAGAGGTCCCCAACACATTGAAAAGCAATCCATTTGAGTCCTGTTTAGCATCTGAGGGAACAGTAGTTTTATGCCTGTAATTTTACAAGCTATGGGTGTTTTATATGCCAAACAACAATTGATGAAGTTGAAGGATGGGTCATTTGAGGAGTGTGGGTGCAGACATGGGTGGGGCCGAGGGGTAACTATTATGCTATACAATACCCACTTATATCCCATCAATTATCAGTCAAAGGAGTAGCCCAGGTTGATTCTATTTACAAGGCCTGACACTCACATAAGTGGACACGAATCTTTAAAAAATATATATATTACCATTTTTTAGTGATTTGTTCATGACTGATTCATGTTCTCAGTAACACCAAACACTAGAGATGTCTGTCCTGATTTGAAACCTTTGTACTCATTAAATAAACAGTGGAATTTCTGCATGCAAATATTTCTCTCTATGTCTAGCAGCAGACCAACATCTAGACTTCTCATGAAATGGCTATTAACCCAGCCAGTGAAGCAAAACCTTGGAAACCACTGAAGCAATGAAGGGACAGATATACTTATGGCCCCAAGGTTCCAATGCCTGAATTAAACTATCTGGTCCCCAAGAGGTTATGTATCGTTGAGACACCTGGTGAAATTTTAAATGGAGACCCCTAAATTTAAGAATACAGAAAGGATCCCTTTAAGATTTGTGGCTGCTTTCCTTAAAGCCAGTAATAGTTGTTGAAAATGCAACTTCATTTGTGAGTTGTGAATTCAGGACTAGGGATTGGAGAAAAAGCCAGTTTTGTTCCCAGTGGAAGTTTCATGGTAAAATCATTATGTTCTGCTTCTTTTTTTCTATTCGAATTCCATCCCATAGAGGCACTCATAGATTTTCATCTATTTCACTACTACAACAGATTTTCCCATGAGAACAATTCCATTTTGCACCTATGTTTCCAATGTTGGTGAAACTTTTCTCCCCCATACTATAAAAACCTGGAACTTCCCACCATGTAACATGCTGTAGAATAGAGATGTAGAAGGAAGGAAGTAGAAAGGCAAAAAGGGAGAGTGAAAAACGCTAAAAAAATAACGTTGTTTGGCATGCTGGATAACACAATTAGCAGCAGGAGAAGCTGGGGGGCCACTGCTGCTGCTGAATCAGAGGTGGCAAAATCCAGTAGCAGCAGAGATGATAGGAACCCACCCCACTCTGCCCATATCATCCCAAATCCTCCAATATTGCCCCTATAGATCTGGAGAAACATAATAAAGAAGGGGTCACTGAGTAGCAGTACCGGCAGAACAGGTTAGTTGCCTGTGCCGGTTGTTGCAACAGCGTTTAGAATGCCACCTTCGGAGGTGATGGCCAGTGTTTCAGCTGTAGAAACTCTCTCACATTTGTCACCATCAACCAGTCTTATAGAGCAGCAAGGAAATGATAGTGATGGTGATGAGGGTGAGGTGGTAGAGCAACTGCTATTGAAGAGAGTATGAGAAAGTTTTGGATAAGGAATGGGAGAAAGAAATGTAATTTGGAATGGGCATCACCACCACCACCAGTGACATTCTGTAATTTGCTGCTACTGTTATTCCTGCTGCTGAGTTGTCAGAGACAGACATTTATCTGCCACAAACAGGTGAATATCAGGATAGTGTGCCACAGACCACCATGGCAACTATTGGATTGGGTTCAAGCAGCAGAAATGTGGGACTAGGACTAGTAGATGTGTTTCCACTTGCCATCAGTACTCCTGGTCCTAGCTTTAGTGATGATGCTGAGGCAGTAACAGCAGCAGCAACAGCACATGCTCCAGCCATTGCAGGTACTTCTGGAGAAGAAGGACATTTTCTTCACCTCCCCCTTACTAAAATAATGGGCGTGGAAGTATTTTTCCCTTGAGTCAGGCACAGTGCAATCATCAGCGACTATACTGTGCATGATGTATGATAAGGTAGTGAAAAAGGTGAAAGCAGGGGACACATATTGGACATCTACCCTCTGTCATTGTGCCCCTTGTCCATCCAGAAGGACACAAAGAATGGGGGAGAAAATCCTGGAGGAAGACAAGAGAAAACCCTACCATCCTGGAAGTTTGACAATGACCATAACACCTGCATCAACATCATCATCATCTTTTTGCCCTAGTAGGGACTGGTGGGGGGAAATATATCCATTATCCCTGTCCCAGCACCCTCATGGTTCTCTTTCTCCTTGCAGTGCCACCATTGCCATTAATCCTGAGTCCTTGATCTGAGGATCTGGCAGTTTGTTTCCACCCTTTGCACACTGTGTGGTGCACTGACCACAGATTGCAATGTGGTGGTGAGCAATCAAATGCTTGGAGCACCTGCAGACATTCCATACCACTGAATAAGCCAAGCTGGTTGCAGAGGATTAATTATTTGTTTTATGGGCAAGTGATAGTATCATGGCACTCAAAGGGTTAAGAGGCCACTACCTCACTGCTCCACGTGATGCAGTATTGCGTCGCCTCACTCACGCAATGCAATCATGCGCAGTAGAGACTTCCCGAATGCGGCCAATCTCTACTGTGCATGACTGCATTGTGACAAACATCCTAACTAATTATTATATAGGATTAGAGCATCTTCCCTTACATGAGAGAAAGCATGGTACAGAAGCACTTGAGAGCATGAGGCATAGAGGAGGCAGGAGAACTGGAGAACCGGGGGTGAGAGAGAGAGCGGGGCAGGACTGTAGTAGATTTAAAGAGAGAGAGAGAGGGAGTAGGGCAGCGTTAGAGGTAGGAGAGACATTGCAGGAGAAAAGGAGACATTTTGAGTGGGAATAGGAGGAAGAGAGAAGGGGAAATGAAGATAAGAAGAAAGGTGTCCAGCAGGTTGGAATTGCTATCTACCAAGAAACTCTCCTTCCTTATTTAGACCCCGACAGAAATCTGTTTGATGGACAACTGAAGGTAGATTTTTATTTTGTATTGTTTTCTTTTAGTTAACCCTCTTAAAGGGATAGTAATACTTCATTTTATCTTTATTTTATTTTGTAGGCATTAAAAAAAATATAATAATGATATAAGTCTTAATTTCTCAAACCTTTATGGTTTGAGAGATATTCACAAGCAAAGTTTCCCCTCCCGCCCCTTTTACCTAGTGTAAGCCAACTCTTCTCAGATGTGGAATGCAGTCCATAGACTGGACAGATAACAGCAGGGGACAATCTTCTTCCTATCAGAACAATGAAAGCCCTGCCCCCCTTGACAGGTTTTTCAGGTTTTTCCCTTATCTTAATTGAAGATTGTCCCTCTCTGCAGTCTACCTGTGCACCTCCCTTCTGCTCTGACTGAACAGTGTTACATCAGTAAAAGGGGTGGGAGGGGGATACTTTGTCACTGAATTACTCTTGTACTACAACTCTGACAGAATTGAAATAACACTCTCCAAAGTCCAAATACTATGATGATTAATTAGAGCTGCTTTTATTATGAAACATTACTATCCCTTTAAGACCATACTGACATGTAAAGCATTATGACACAATGCATATTACACACACCTGGTCTTTAAATGGTTAATTTCAGGATATGATATGAATATTTTCTCTACAATCTGATGCCTTAAACAGTAAACAGTACACAAAACCAGACACCTGTTTCATAAAATGTGTTCAGTGTCTTGCGATAGAGCACATTATGTAAGAATTCTTTATTTACATATATATTTTGCTCCTCCCTAGCGTTAATGTTCCTTTAACATTTAACCTGCCAGAAAAGTATGCAATATCATGCACACCCTTTGGAATTCATAACACGAATGTACTGTGAGTATATATCTTACCATAAACTGAAACAAGTGTGAACATAGGCCTGGAGTGATCTTAATCCATTGGGTTGTACCTCAGTGGTATATATGTACAAGGGAGAACACACTCGCAGCAAAGTGCAAAATATTAACAGCTATTTCTGTATCTTTATTGATGAGAAAAACACATGCAACGTTTTGGGGGGCTCAATGCCCCCCGAAACGTTGCATGTGTTTTTCCCATCAATAAAGTTACAGCAATAGCTGTTAATATTTTGTACTTTGCTGTGAGTGTGTTATCCCTTATACTTAATCTCTGTATAGAATAAAGAAGCGCAAAGAGGACCATCTAAAAGTGGAGTTTTGTTCATTAATAAAATATTTTCATGCGCAAGGGTTAAAATAGCACTCACAAAATATAGATAAAATCAACATATATCTCTCTCTGAAGAGACTTTGCCTCTCTTTCCATGAAATGGATACAACTATAGTAGACACAACTTGCACCAGCCCCTTGTGCACTATCTATGCAATCCAGCTCTATGCAATCCAGCTCTACATACAGAACAGTACCCGTCCGAGCGGGATAACCATGGGACCGCTCAGTAGAGACTCCAGGATCGCTCCAGATATCAGCACTGATCTCTGCTAGGTGCTATCCACTAATGACTTCCAGATGTAATATACCAAGCTTAGAAGCTATCAAGAGAGTTGAAGCACTTTAAAGGGATAGTAACCCCCCCCCCCAACAACTTGACACCAAAATACAGCAAGCATACAAACATATTGAACAAACTTAGTCCCATCTCTCAAACCGTTATGGTTTGAGAGATGTAAGGCAAGACAGACCTCCGCTCCCTCCCCTTCTCATACGTCCGCTGTATAGCGGACATCATGAGATCTGGCTTCCAGCACCAGACGGCGGCTCTGCAGGAGCGCTGTCATCTAGATATCACCGTATTATTACTTCATGGGTATGGTCTAAAACATGTGCCTGGCTTGCAAGCACATGTTGTAGACCATTCCTATGAAGTAATTATATGGAGATATCTAGATGTCAGAGCTCCTGCAGAACTGCCGAAAGTCGTCCGACCGGATTCTGCCTCTGACAGCTTTACAGCTCATCAGGCAGAAGGGGGAGGGACCGGAGGACTGTCTTGCCTTACATCTCTCAAACCATAACGGTTTGAGAGATGGGACTAAGTGCGTTCAGTATGTTTGTATGCTTGCTGTATTTTGGCATCAGGTTGTTGGGGGGGTTACTATCCCTTTAAAATCAATACAGTATTGAACAGCCAACGCATGTCACGGATCTTCTGTCCGCTTCCTCAGGGCTCAATGCCCCCTGAAACATTGCATGTGTTTTTCTCATCAATAAAGGTACAGCAATAGCTGTTAATATTTTGCACTTTGCTGTGAGTGTGTTATCCCTTGTACATATATACGTTTGTGAGTGGCCAACCAGGAGACCAATGGAGTTTCTGCACCCAGACGAAAATAATTCAGGCTTTGAAGACATTGGAGTATGCATCCAATTCCTGTATCTTGCAAGTTTGTACTGTAGTGGACCACCCTCTGGCACCTAAATATTTAAAAACATGCATGCTCTTTAACCCTTTGAGTGCCAGTGTGGTATGCAATACATTGCTTTGCAATGCATTTCATATCCCTCTGGCACACAACAGGTTAAACCTTTAGCCATATAGTGTATGTTATGTTACCGAATAGCAATATTGTAATATTTTATTCTGAATAATTGTATCACTCCTATTTTTGCATTGAGAAACAGCTGGCATTATTATAATTTGCAGTCTGGGGAAAACCATCTGTAGAAGTATTGCACAATGAGGAAGGAGGATATAAATGTTATTGGAATGGAGAGATTTATAAGGCAACATGAAATTAACATACTTGATTTTATTATGTATAGAAAAAGGGGTCTTTTATATCAGTTCCTCATTCTAAAGATTTCTTGTAAAGATTTTGGGAGAATTTATGGCAAGTGTCATCATTTCTGAAATGTATCTTTTATCATATTCAGATATAACCTGATAAATGTTACCTGGTTTCAAAGCCTTTTAAGCCACTGCTTGGTCCTGGGCAAAGTAGAAAATGCGGGGTCCCCTTAACCTTTTGTCTGCTAGAGAGGTCTTCATTATAGAGGCTGTCTGTCATCAAAGGAGTTTAACAATACTTCTGTTTCTGCCACTTGAATACAGACCACGGGGTGGAGAACAACAGGGTACCACTTGTGGTCACATACAATATCCAATTGGAGGCCCTAAGGAGGATTGCAAAAGTCTTGCAACCAACCATCCATAAAGATGATAGATTAAAAGTAATTTTTCCAGATTCACCACTTATATCATACAGACAAACCCCAAATTTAAAGAAAATTATTGTCAAAAGCCATTTGCCACAAATCACAAAGAAAAGAACATTCTCTTGTGGAGTAAAAAGGTGTGAGACCTGTCCATACATCCAATGCACAGCAACACTATGAAATTAATGGCTCATTCACTTGATCCTCATCAATGCCCTACAGGAGGATACTACATAGGGGAAACAGGACAGACACCGAGGAAAAGAATGGATCTTCATTGCCATGCAATAAACAGAAAAAAAGTTTGACACACCAGTTAGCCAGAGTTTTTGTGGTCCAAATCATAGTCTACAAAATTTGAAATTCACCATACTCAAATGAAACTTTAGAGCACAAAGGGAAAGAAAAATCTGGGAATTTAAATTAATGGTTCTATTTGACACATTGAAAACAGGACTGAACCTGGGGATGGGCTTCATGTCTCATTATAATAGATGGATCATCTTGGTGTAGAGATTGTATAGAGACAGATCTGTTCAACTCACAGACTAACAGGCTCTTCACACCTCTGTGTTAATGAACATGTCCTTATTCCCAGGACTTTGTCTAACCCTGTACACATCAATTAATATCTGTGCAGACTGTATGTTTACTAAGTTAATTGACTCAGACTTTGTACTCATATATTTTGTTTCAAATATGTCATACTCTGTAAATATAAATGCGGTGTTATTTTAGCTTTATTTGTTAGCCCATGCCTGAAGAAGGGGCCTTAGTGTCCTGAAAGCTTGCACTTTCTATGTCCTCAGACATTAAAAGGTATCACCTTTCTATCGCTCTTGTGACAATACTGAATCCTGCCTACTTCTGAAAGTGAGTACTTGATCAATGCTAACTTCACATAACTGATTTGTATACTGAATTAACTTGATTGACTTACACCAAGATACCAAGTAGCTGAACAAAATACTAGAGGGAAAGCATGAATCCTCCAGCACATATTGTTTTCTGCTACTGGACATTGGCAATCAAATCATATAGGTTCACTTTGGAGTATGTTGAAGAGCATTCATTCCCAGCCCAATCCTTGGGCTCCTCTAACAGGCCACTTCTTTAGAATGTTCTGAAAGTAGAAGCAAATATTGTGAAAATGCATTTAAAGGGATAGTATTGTTTCATAATAAAAGAAGCTCTAATTAATAATCATAGTATTTTGGCCATGGAGAGTGTTATTTCAAGTCTGCCAGAGTTGTTGTTCAAGAGTAATTGAATGATAAAGTATCCCCCTCTCACCCCTTTTACTGGTGTAACACTGCTCAGCTCAGAGCAGCAGGATGTGTCCAGGCAGACTGCAGAGAGGGACAATCTTCAATTAAGATAAGGGAAAAAGCTGAAAAACCTGTCAAGGGGGGCAGGGTTTTCATTGTTCTCACAGTAAGATTGTTCCTTGTTGTCAGCTGTCTGGTCTATGAACCAGACTCCACATCTGAGGAGAGGGAACTTACACTAGGTAAAAGGGGTGGGAGGTGGAAACTTTATCATTCAATTACTCTTGAACTACAAAACTCTGACAGTATTGAAATAACACTCTGCATGGCCCAAATACTATGAAGATTAATTGGAGATGCTGTTTTTGTGAAACATTACTATCCCTTTAATTGGAAAAGTAAAAAGAAACTATTTGAGACTTCAAAAAGCCTAGAGGAATATAAAAGTAGTGGGGAAGAGGAGGCGGATGATAGTGAGGATGACCTAATTACTGATGATAAGGTTGATCTAGAATATATCCCTCCAGAATCCTCTTCTTCTTTAGATAAGGATGTGTGAGAGTGATAGAGATGATGACATGGCCAGAAAATAAGCTGAAAGGCAAAGGCTCAATCTTCCATCATTGAAAAGGAGCACTATGCTTGTTTATAAACTGTTTGATGTCAGAAAATACACTGCTTCCACATCTAACAAACACAAACACATACTCTCTCTCTCTCTCTAGTGTTGAGTAATAAGCAACACAGGTCTGGAAACCTCATATAGAAAGAAAATTCACCTGACAACAAATATGTGGACAATTGAGCAGAGTACAGACTACATGACTGTCATTGCCTGTGGTTCTGGTATTATTAAAGGTCAGCAGCAGTGTAGCCCATACCATCAACATGCCACTTTGTGCATGCAGAGTTTTCAGAGAATTCCACAAAACCACTAGATGTGTTAAATAAAATAGAGTAGGTGATAGAGTATCCCACTCCTTGAAATATGTTTTTGTGCCTGCTGACAATGATAAAAAAGTGATGATCCTTGCATAATGCCATTATTTTACTTTGCTATATCCACTGTATAAACATCTGATTTCTGAATTCTTGCCAAAACATGATCAATTTTTGCTAAGGTGTGATGATCTGAAGCATCTCTCTGAGGAATCAGATTTTGTCAAAGAATTTAAAGATATGGAGGGTTTCATTTCAGAGGATGAGTGAGAGAAAATGTGGGTTAAAAACACAGTAGAAAGAAGAATGAAACAGAAGTCACCAGTTGATTTGTAACAGCTGCAGTATCAGCAGCAACATCAACAATAACATCTCATCATCTTTCTGAACACATCATTGTTATCACAGACAGGAAGTAAAGTGACTCAGGGGTATCAAGCTAACATTGATGTTGATGGTAGTGGCATAGCTCTATGTGACTTGCTCCCAGAATATGGATTGGTCACGGATACCCATGAACACCCTGTAGCTTCTAGGAGTGGACAAACTGCATGCAAGATGGTTACAGCATACTTCTATAATAACTATATCCTAGTCCAAAATGATGACAGCATTAACTACTGGCAAACAAAACAGTGTGTGTGGCCAGCACTGAGGCATATTGCCGTGGAAAGCCTTAGTTAACCACCATCAAGCAGTCCTTTTTGTAGTCAATGAAGGCTATGCATCATGGAAGGTTGTATTCATTATGTCACTCTATAAATTGTTGCACTGTCTGGATATAGTCCATTGTACTTAAATCGCTCCTGAAACCTGCTTGATTTTTAGGTGCCGAGTTAAGTATTGTGTCTATTCTTCTTGATAGTACCTTAGTGAAAACCTTGCAGACCACTGGCAATAGGCTTATTGGTCAGTAGTTTTTTTTAGATCTACCTTATCACCTTTTTTGTGCAGTAGGACGACGTCTGAATTTTTCCATGTTTCAGGCATTTTTGCCAAGTAGTAGGCATTTTGAAAATAGTTTAGCTAGGGCTTTGAATAAAGGTTGACCTCTGGCTTTCAACATTTCAATAGTAACTTTATCAGGTCCAGCTGCTTTGGCATTTTTTATTGATTTTATTGCAGCTTCTACTTTTATCACAACTTCTGGCACAGCTGCAGCCTCTGGCACTGAAGTCAGTTTTTGTCCTTCATCCTTATAAAGATTTGAATAACATTCTTCCACTTGGAAACATTTGGCTCCTATGTGTGGTCATATTTCAATTTGCTTCCTTTAGCTGTTGATGTTCTTCCAGTGTACTGTTGATGAGCTCAAAATTGAACTTGCGCATTTCTTCTTTTATGCATTTCCTTATGGTCTTGCACATTTCTACATTTTCTATGTTTTGCTTAATTTCTCGTTGCTTTTTCATCACGGCAACTTTTTCTTTTGATATTTCGGTTGATTTTTCTTGTTTTACAGTAGGTGGAAGGGCATGGGCATTGTCTATGAAAGTCTCAATAACTTTTCATTGTGGGTTGAAATTTCTGTGTCTGGAAGATCTTACATCACACTAAAGCGATTAGACAGTACTAACTCAAAATTCTTAAGATTTTTCAATAGCTAGTTAGTGTCTACGTTCAGGTTTGTTGACTTGATCATTTTCTCTTTCTTTCTTTCTTTCTTTCTTTCTTTCTTTCTTTTTAAATTTTTGCTCTCAGTCTTTCCAATGTATTTCCAATGTTAAACAATTTAAGACTAAGCAGTCAGTGAATATTATTTTCTTATTTGCAAGTATGAAGTTGATCTTGCTTGTATTTCCATTGGGGTTTTCCATGTCCTTTTTCTCGGTACATGTTTCCTGTAGAATTAATTCACAATGTACAAATTTTGTTATTCTGCAAATTTAATCAGTTGGATGCCTCAATCGTATATTTTTCCAGTTCCATTGAACTGATAGATTTTTCACCATTTTGGATCTTACAATTCCCACATTGAAATCTCCCATTAACATTTTGTAGTGGTAATTGTTCTTTTTGTAGAGGTGTAATAAATCATCATAACATTTTTCAACTTCCTCATTACTGTGGCTACTTGTAGAGGCATAAACTTGAATGATCTGAAGCACATATCAGCTGTTTAGTTTGATAGCAGGGGAAGTGATTCTTTCAAAAATACTTTCTATTTCTAACGTTTTTCAGGTAAAGAAGGACAGACACTAATATAAAATACCAATTCACCTCTCTTTAATAAGTACAGTAATAATCGTATAGCCCACACAACCCCAGAACACAGGATGATAGGACCAAGGCTCCTACCCGGAGCTGTACACTGTGCTGTGCACTGCACTACTGCAAAATACCGGAGACTAGGACCGAGGGGTGCGTGGAATGCCAGGGGGAACAGTAACTGAGGCACAAGTCTCTACCCTGGGTCACGCAACCAGAGGCAACAGGGAGCACGATCAGGCCTGAACCATGAAACACTAAGACTGATAGTCAGCAAGTTCGGAGAGTACAGAGCAAGTAGTCAGCCAGAGCCACAGGTCAGACAAGCCGGGGACTATAAGGAGAGATAGGCAGCAAGACCCAGAGGTCAGACAAACCGGGGACTACACGGAACGAGTTAGTCAGCCAGAGCCACAGGTCAGAACCAATGTGGGTAGTCAGACAAGCCGGGGTCATACACTGAGCGAGTGAGTCAGTCAGAGCCACAGGTCAGAACTGATGTGGGTAGTCAGACAAGCGGATTCTCAGGAGAGCACGGGTCACAACAGAGCACAAGAGACGATATCAGAAACACCACATAAGACCAATGACTCCCAGGCCCATGAAGGTTTATAAAGGAGCAGGAGAAGGTGGGACCCAATAAGGCTACACAGAATAGGCCCATAAACAGGCGTCCTAGCCAGTGCCTGTTTCATGATGTCAGCAATGTGGAGGTGGTCGCAACTATGCCGGCCGACACACCACAGAGGAAGGAAGCACAGGATAACTAGGCCTCTAAGGTACACTGTGATACTACTTTTATGACTGAGTCAGTCAGTATTTTGTTAATGAAGAATCCAATTACTCCACATTGTCCATCATTGGTTCCTTTATGGTTTAGGTAGTGTCCATCTTCTATTTTGACTAAATCTTCATTTTTTTATGAGTCTCACATATGCACATAATGTCCCAATTTATTTGATTTAGTTGCTGTACTAATTCCTCTAAGAGTGAAACCATACTCATAGATCAAATGTTAAGTACTCCAATCTCTAAAGTTCAAAGGGAGCCTGATAGAACCCTGTAATTCTTAGCAAGCTCTGCCATTGAACTGGTCTTCCTGTTGTCATAGGAAGTAGCTTTGAAGCCTCCGGGGAATGAGGGCCATTGTTTTTGTTGTGATGCCATGCTGAGGGAATGCATCAAAACCTACCATGCTGGTCCAGTTCAGGTTGGCAGATTTTTAATCAATTTAGTCTGATGTCATAACTTTTATCTGTCAACCTTGGGTGGACAGATATGCTCCTGATGGCATAGTTCTCGGCTTCAATGACACAGGTAGGAAATTTCACTGTCAAGGGAGATCATAGGTGGGAATTAAAACCATTATTGTGGGAAAATATGTGGTGTTCGTGAACTGGTAGAAAATCTATGGATTTCTCTATTGGCAGGAATTCCTGGAGGAAAATGAGAAAATCATGCTTTTTTCACAAACATTCCCACAGGAACAAAACAGGGCTTTCACCCCCTTCCCTAGAGGTAGGTTCTCACATTGTTATTATAATGAAGAATTGGCTCCTGTCTGGATCAGTCTAAGTAAAAAAGGAGAACTGATGTAGCAGGTTCCTACTACATACTGTGTGAACAAGATAGGTCTGCAGTGCTGAAGTTTGTGTACTCACCCAACACACGCATGTATGTGCACAGGCGTGTACACAGCCTTTACTGAAACAGAAGTGAGAGTAAAATACAAAACAAGGATAAGGGCATCAGACTAAAGTGTGACCATTGCATTATTAAGATGTGTATGTATATGTATGTATATATCTTTATTTACATAGTGCCATACATGTACACAACACTTTGAGAGACAGAACTGATAGTAGAATGTACATGTACACAACACTGTGTACAAGAACTCTGCATTATTGGTGTGGGTATGTATGTATGTATGTAAATACATATGCTCCGCTGTGGTTCCAAGGTTTCACTCATATCTGTCTGCCAGTACCAGCAAATAAAATGCTCAGTCTTTCTTCCTAGCCCAATCTCTGTTTTTTGGACTTTTTCTAGCACAAACATAACTAGGAACTCCAATCATGAATTTGCAAAAAATAGAATTTTTATAACGTGCTAGATGTTATTACATTTTTTACATAATAAAGAAAAGCTATTTCTTTGTGGGAGGAAAAGCCTTTTTTATTGTTCAAGGGAAAGCTCAATGATAAAATATGAACAGATTTCTCACAATCTGTTCCTCTGAATTGCTATGGAATCCTTCAGTTCCATTAATTGCTCTTGAACTCTATACTTTTAGGTGACCTGAAGAAAATCTTATGACAAACAAATCGTGGAGACTGCACATTTAAATACACACAGACAGAATATTGGTTTCAGGGTTTGAAGTAATTGCAGCAAGCACATTGTATTATTTAACCCCTTAAGGGCCAGAGGGGTACGCAATGCATTTCTAGGGGGTTAATAAAACTCAAGCATTTAAATGTTTATGTATTAAACAATATGCTCACAGGAATCATGAGTCTGTACTCCAAGCTGTCTGCCCGAGTCATAGTAAATGGTAATCTATCAGCTCCGTTCCAGATTAGAAATGGGACGAGACAGGGTTGTCCCCTTTCCTCACTCCTGCTCATTCTCTCATTAAAGCCCTTCTTAAACCTCAAAAGACAAGAACCGTCTATTTCCAGTCTCCCTTCAGGAGATGAAATATTTAAAGTTGCTGCATATGCTGCTAATGTTCTATTATTCATCTCCAAACCCTATGACTCATCCCTTCTTTAAATGCTTAGAAGAATACTCCATACTTTCACAACCAAAAATGATTCTCACAAAATCTGAAAGACTTTACATTAATCTAGATCCTTCCACATCACACACTTTGCAAAAAATGTTCCCCTTTAAATGGAACACCTCCTCCATCCTTTACTTAGGAATCCATATCTCCCCTGATATTGCCTCTCCCAAAAATCAACCACTTCCTCTCATTCAGGCCATAACCACTGACCTCCACAAATGGTGAACACCTTGCCTCTCCTGGTATGATAAAGCCAACCTCATCAAAATGATAATTCTTCCTAGAATATTATACATTCTCAGTGCTATCTCTATTAACAATAACTCGATACCCATTACACTATTACACTATTTCGTCTTTATATATCTAGACAAGAAACCTATACTAATCAACATCTTCTCACAGAGCATAGTGACAGGCAGCTTAAACTTTAAACATCCCGGATTTGCACAGCTACTACATCGGCCATCACCTACATCTTTGACTTCACTTCTCCGCAACCTAAATGCTGGGCCAACTCTATTAATACATTCTTAGGCCCTATTTCATCTTTTCAGCTCCTGTGGACTACCCCTTAATCATCTGTTTCCGGAGGCATGGCTCATGTGATACTTGGCCACATTCTTAAGACCTGACATGCGCTCAATAGATCCTTCAACCTTGCTCCCTTTCCCTACCCCCTCACATCTTTAATAGGAAACCCTGACTTTCCTCCTTGTTTAACCCATCTACACTTTAAGATATGGCAAGATAAGGGTATAACCACTTTTCAATCACTAACTCATAATGGAGATTTCCTCCCCTTTGACTCTCTCTGAGAAAATCTCGGCAACCTCCACATACCTTGTTGAATTTTATTTCAAATACAATATTGGTTTTACTCTTCCAACAAAATTTCAAATTTGCCTGTGACACATGAGAACTCTATCAGGATGGTAAATGAATCCTCTGCATGACAGCCTCTTCTTCTTTATGATGGAGATGTCATTTGCATCCAGGTTCCATGACACATATCTTGTCCTCGCATTGTCTAATACTTGGATCTCGTCCTACAACAAATGTATTCTCTTCCCAGAGACCTTTTATTATGTCTATTTTCCCACAGAAGCCACCTTCCTCTTAAAGGGATAGTAATACTTTGTTTATCTTTATTTTATTTTGTAGGCATTAAAAAAACATGAAGAATGATATAAGTCTTATCTCTCAAACCTTTATGGTTTGAGAGATATTCACAAGCAAAGTTTCCCCTCCCCTCCCTTTTACCTAGTGTAAGCCATGTCTTCTCAGATGTGGAATGCAGTCCATAGACCAGACAGATAACAGAAGGGGACAATATTCTTCCTATGAGAACAATGAAAGCCCTGCCCCCCTTGACAAGTTTTTCAGGTTTTTCCCTTATCTTAATTGAAGATTGTCCCTCTCTGCAATCTACCTGGGCACCTCCCTTCTGCTCTGGCTGAGCACTGTTACATCAGTAAAAGGGGCGGGAGGGGGATACTTTGTAATTGAATTACTCTTGAACTACAACTCTGACAGAATTGAAAGAACACTCTCCAAAGTCCAAATACTATGATGATTAATTAGAGCTGCTTTTATTATGAAACATTACTATCCCTTTAAGAGTCCCTTGAAACACTGGCATAAGATCCTGCCTCTCCTCAGCATTACCAAATCATTGATTCCCCTGTGCTGGAAGACCCTGACCTTCCACCAATCTCCCTCTGGTTCTCTAGGATTGCTAGTTTATGTACACTTTAAATGCTTCAGTCCATAACCACTGACACACTTCCCTACTTCTACAGCGACTGCTCATGGTGGCAGCGCTTTCACTCTACCACCTTCCCCCCAGCTTAACATCCTCCACCAGTAACATATAAACAACTCCCGAAATTCTCCTGGATAGTGCAGGGCCTAGATGCACTAAATGTCGAAGAGGGCTATGAATGTTGATGTTCCATCGGAGTAGTGTCGTAGGCACCTCTGCAGTATTCACAAAGTGTCTACGACATCACTTCACCAAAACTCCGACAAAAAAATACCCACATCGACTTCAAGCCAACATGCCTTCACCATGTCTACGAATTCGTAGTTTTTGAATCGACAATTGCTCATTTCCATATGGAAATGAAGCATAATCAGATACATTCATATGCAAGGGGGTGTTGACATTATAATGTGACACTTCGACTCATTCAGGAAACTCCGATAGCAGCCTCTGCTGCCAGAGTTCACTGTCTCCACTTCACCTAACTCAGGCTGTCATAGCTGGGACCTCCCATGTACCCTCGTATGGAGTAACAGCAGGGGGTGCTACAAAAGTCTGAACAGCATTCTCTGTGCTTCCCTACCCAGCTTGTAGGGGAACACAGAGAGGGCTTTCAGCACCATGGACAGCAGTGAATGCCATAGGGATGCGCATTGCTCACCCCTGTGGCATTCAAAGGGTTAAGAGCCAGCTGCGGTTTGTTTGTAAACATTGATGGGATAACACACTTATGAGAGATAAGGGTAGGCATACACTAAAAAAGTTTTCTAATAGGTAAAGACATATTAACCAATATGGTGATAGTTGATGTGACTGGTACAGCAGGTCTATATATATATAATGTCAACCAGAAAAGAGAAAAGTTCAGCTACTCAAACCAGTGTCCCCACTATCCAGGTGAGACTTAGTTCAAGTGCCAAAAATTAGACCAGTTCTGCACCTTAAGGCCCTAATCAAAATATATAGTCAGAATTAAAATATAACGTTTATTGGTATATTAGATTAAAATTGTAACCAACCAAAATGATCACCTAAAATAGGAGATGAAGCTATTGAGCTTAAAAGTAGATCACTGTCCACCAAATGGGCATCACATGGGGGAGGAAAGCAAAATCAGTACAATAAGTGGTAATGATACTGATAGGTTTATGTTTCTGAGGTCTGCAAGGCTTCCCTCAGTATTATCTAGTACCAAAAGGATATTTCTAATGAGCATTGCTGCTGAGTTTGAGTCATAGACAGAAGTAAAAGTCAATCCTGGAATATGTTCACATGATCATATTTACCCAGTTGTAATATATGACTTGATTCTTCCCGTTACAAAACAGTACCCTTTGACTGAATACTGTCGTTAGAGTATATAGGAGGGTCTAATGTCAACACTCCTGTGTGTGTTCAATAATAGCTTTATTATTATAGCCGCTGTACTGAACTAATTTAAATTGTGAGTCTCAAAAAGACCAGTGTATTTTTATTTATATGTACTTTCAGTTAATCTGTTGCTGCAGCACTGTAGTGACTAAACAGGCTACTAGTTAATTACTCCCTCTGTGTCAAGTCTTTATCAAACTAGAGGGCGTTTCGTAGTGCTAACCCACGACTTCCTCAGGGGAAGTTCTCCGAGGATCTTTGAGGGGAGAGAGGCATTGGAGGAAGTGGGTGGAGGTGAGAGAGGCATCGAGGAAGCGGGTGGCAAGCTTGTATTTGCCGCCCGCTTCCTCCGATACCTCTCTCCCCTCCAAGATCATCAACGTTGTCCCTTGCATGGAGTCGCACACTGAACGACTTCATCCCTCCTCACTCATATGCCTATGCATCGATACAGAAAGTAATGGGTTGAAAACATCTTTAGTATTCATTGGTATAAAGGGGATCTATATATTTGGGAATAAGTGGCTAGTAATGTGTTTAACAGAAGCAGTTAACTAGGTATGAATTCTTCATTCAGCAGTCAGATATTTTATATATATCTTTAGTATCTGTAGATGTCTGGTATATGTTATGCACTATAATATACTTTATCAGCTTTAATGAGATTAGCCATAGACAGAATTCCACCCATGATGATATGAAGAATGTTATAAAGGTAACATATTATTCCCACAAAACAAAATAATAAAAAAATGAGTAAAATAATGTTACATCCACTGCTAAGGGATGTCTTGTTCAAAAGTAATTGCAGTTCAGACTTGCATTTTTTGGGTATATCTCCATGGCCTGACATTTTACAATGGTGCTGTAACAGCTGGCTATGGAAGTTTATAGTCAATTAGCCACTCAAGATGACTGTAATCTGCAGCTCTGAGCCTCTGAGTGGGGAAAGGTATTCTCTCTATACCATTCAGTATTAGTGTCCACGTGATCCCAGCCAGGGGGAGGAGAGGCTCCGCCTCTTATGGCATGTGACCTGTGACAGTCCCGTTTGTCACAAAGGTAGGAAACGTCTTATGCCCTCCACCTGCTGAATTATCAGTATCTCCCTCCTTTACCAAACCTGCTTCCCTCTCCTCTCCCTCTTACATTTTTTCTATCTCCTTAACCCACTTTCCATCTTGCTCTCCTCCCTTCCACATCCTCTGGTCCATTCCTCTCCTTTCCACATCCTCTGGTCCATTCCTCTCCTTTCCACATCCTCTGGTCCATTCTTGTCCCATGCCTTCCATTGCCTTCAAAACCTGCCAAATTAAAAAATAACCAATCAGGCATTTTGTGGGGCTAATGTAATCAAATGCTATATCAGCCTCAGTGTTTTTTAAATTGGCTGTTTAATATTTTCCTTTTTCATTTTTTATTTTTGCAGCCAAGGAAAATATTTTCTATATTTTTAATAGCTAGGTAGAATGTTCAAATATCTACTTTTGTCCAAGAGGAAATGCTCTTATTATACTTTTTTATAAGTCTATTACAAGGCTAGTTTCATCTGTTGCTAGTCTATTAACTAATCTAACAGCATCATTTTATTTATAGAAAACAAACATACATATTATTAAATAAATGCATTTATCAGACTGGAGAAATTATCTCCTCTTTATCACAATTTATCTAGTATTAATTATAGAAATTAGGATTTTCTTCCCAGATTAACGTAAGTACAGTGTTAGGAGTTGGAAGGGTAATTAAAGTAATGGCAGGTAGAGGGACAAGACTGGGGTAGCAAACAGTATATGTTTTTGTCTGTAATTACCAATGGCTATTTGAAATAACTGAAACATTTCACACAGTACAGCTGGGTTTCCTGTATGTTTTCTCCACTTGTGATAATCACCATAAACTAACCCCTTCTAAAAAATAAAATATTATCAGATACAACTTCCTCATAACTGTTATCTGAAAATGTTTAGCCTAATAATTACCTAGAGTGGTAAACCCGCACTTACCTCTTTGACACTCAAAGGGTTAAAGCTTAATGTAGATCTGTCACTAAAAGAATTAAAAAAAAATTAAAAACTGCCTTTATGTTGCAGTATCTGTTTGTTTATAATATAAATAGTTTTTGATAAATTAACTTTTATTAATTGGTGGCATAGTGTGATACTTATTATGCTGATTAGTTTCTCTGCTGGTGAATATTATCACACATTGTTCTATGAATGAATCTAGGCAGAACCCAAACAGAACAAATTAGCATACTGTCCAGGAAATTAGCATACTGTGCCACACTGTGCCACCAAAACATAAAGGTTACTTTCTCAAAAATGATTAATTTTACAGAAACATGGTTAGTCCACCTTATAAATTGATATTAATCCCTCATAATACAAATTAAACTGATGTCCACTTTAACCCTTTGAATGCCAGAGGGATGCGCAATGCATTGCGTACCCCTCTGGCACGCAAAGGGTTAAGATACTTGTATAATTTAGAATTGAAAGAGTTCACATGGCCTTAGTTAGGAACAAATGAAATGTATAGAAATGCAGAATCAAACCAGCTGCACGATAGGAGAAAAAGTTCCTTAAGCTTATATTAATTTAAATGGGGCTTTTAACTCCTTGAATTCTGGGCGATGGTGGTAGATAAAGTAAATTTAAATTTGATGTATGAACAGATGACATATAGCCTTTCAGATACAGTACAGATGTTCCATAATACTTGGGATGTCTGGATTTGGAGACATTCTCCTTGACATTAACTGGGTTAACATAGTAAATTATAGTAACATAGTAAATTAGGTTGAAAAAAGACACAAGTTCATCAAGTTCAACCTTTGCCTCATACCCCAGTAAGGGGTAGGGGTCCCTGCGTCCTGTCCTACAGATGCTTGTGCACCCTTTCCTTCTGTTCCTTCCCCCCATCCTAGTTCTTGATTTCTTCTTAAACCTTCTTTCGCATTTTTTTTTTTTTTGCGTGGGTGGGTTCATGTGTCTGTGTTCCCTCCCTTTCTCCTCCCTTTTGGGATACTTTTGTCACACCCCTCCCACTCTTGACCTCTGTGGTTTACTTTGGATTTATGCTGCTGTATTTACAGCTTGTGATAGCCTATTTTGTTTAATTATGATTATGATCCATGTCACTTCTTGTAACCTCACTGCAACCTGATGGGTGTTTTGTACCTCACACGTTGAAAATTGAATAAATGTGAGTTATAAAATGTAGCAGCTCCACTAGCATTTGCTTCTAACTCAAGTGATTGCACTCCAGGGCATGTACTATAGTGTTTGAATGCTGTAGTATATACAGGTGGACAGTCTCCATCATAGGACTTTAATACCAGCAAACCCCTTACTCCTTCATAGAATGCATAGGGAAATGGCATAAAATCACACCATTTCCTATATGTCTTGATTAAGATATTGCATTAGAAACTCTCTGAAATAACCACAAAAGGGCCCCATTGTCCTCCCCTTGGTGTAATTGGCATTAAGGGGAGGAATTTTGTTGTTTATAGCTTAGTAGATTGATCTTAGGCAGATGAAGGGTCTTAAAATCGAAGAAGTCTATAACTCATTTATTCTCAATGTGTTGGAGACCTCTTTAACATTAATTGGTTAAAATACTGATTTAAATCAACTGAATTTTTTTCCTGATGTATTACATTTGGCTGTCATCACATCTACTCATCTTTATTTTGAAAGTACTGTTAGGTCATTTGAAGCTTATACAAATAGATGGTCATGCACTAAAACTGTGATAAAGTGGAGAGAACTAACCTAATGAGATTAGTTCTCCAGTTCTGTGTCAGTCTATGAATTTATGCAATAAGATCCCTTCCAATTGAGAAATCTTAGTGCATTGGCTCCATAGAATAACATAGGAATTGGAAAAGTGATAACTCCACTTTATCACCCCTAATTGCATCTCCCCATCCTCTTTAATATCAGACTAGTTTGTATATGGAACTAGTAGAAGACATTCATAGGATTTCATAAGATCCATTTTACTCTGCAAACATGATCACATTGCTTCCAAAAGAACAACTGACTTGCTTTTCATCAGTCTTAATACAGCAATCTGTACATTGGACCAAATTAATTCACAGATGTAATTTGCCAGACCATGTTAGTGAGATTGAGTGAATAGATGCAAATTGGCCATAGTAGTATTAAATGTGCTTTATTGATTAGCTGTTTGATTAATTGTGTAAAGAAATGGGATCATAGACATTTATATAAAGGCACATTTACTTGTTATGGAACATGCCATTAAACTTAATACAAATTTAATTGAAGAACTGCAAAAATGCCACTGTTATTCTGTTTAAGCCTTTGAGCCCTACTGACATGCCCGGCTGGTAGAGTCAGTGAAGGGGTTCAGTAACATCTATTTAAGACCCGGGGGAAGATGCACTAAGGTTTGATGCTATAGCATTGTGTGTCTGGAGATTTGTATTGAGCACATTGACTTTGCAATAGAGACAAACAGTACGTTCTATATATGCAAGGGGAGTGGATAATTTCCCTTACTTATACATATTCAGCAGTCTGACAACCCTGAAGTCTGAGAACATCCTGTTTGCTTCCCCACTTGCTCAATGGGGGAGTTGAAAGGATGCATCCAGACTTCAAAACCACAAACAGCATTACTTAGTTAACCCTTTGAGTGCCATAGGGATGTGCATTGCACTAACCTGTGGCACTCAAAGGATTAGAAAAGTGCAGACTGCCACAGTCCCCCTCAGCTCTCCGTTTAGCCTTTTTTTTAAAAAAAAGGGAGAATATACTTCTCATTCAGTCCAAAACATGATTTAGCCCTGCTTCCCCTCCTCCACCTGTTCACCACTTTGCCACCCCTCCTCCACCTGTTCATCACTGTCACTCCTCCTCCACCTGTTCATCATTGTCACCCCTCCTCCACCTGTCCATCACTGTCACTCCTCCTCCACCTGTTCATCACTGTCACTCCTCCTCCACCTGTTCATCAATGTCACTCCTCCTCCACCTGTTCATCACTGTCACTCCTCCTCCACTTATTCATCACTGTCACTCCTCCTCCACCTGTTCATCACTGTCACTCCTCCTCCACCTGTTCATCAGTGTCATTCCTCCTCCACTTATTCCTCACTGTCACTCCTCCTCCACTTATTCATCACTGTCACTCCTCTTCCACCTGTTCATCATTGTCACCCCTCCTCCACCTGTCCATCACTGTCACTCCTCCACCTGTTCATCACTGTCACCCCTCCTCCACCTGTCCATCACTGTCACTCCTCCTCCACCTGTTCATCACTGTCACTCCTCCTCCACTTATTCATCACTGTCACTCCTCCTCCACCTGTTCATCACTGTCACTCCTCCTCCACCTGTTCATCACTGTCACTCCTCCACCTGTTCATCAGTGTCATTCCTCCTCCACTTATTCCTCACTGTCACTCCTCCTCCACTTATTCATCACTGTCACTCCTCCTCCACTTATTCATCACTGTCACTCCTCCTCCACCTGTTCATCACTGTCACCCCTCCTCCACCTGTCCATCACTGTCACTCCTCCTCCACTTATTCATCACTGTCACTCCTCATCCACCTGTTCATCACTGTCACTCCTCCTCCACCTGTCCTTCACTGTCACTCCTCCTCCACCTGTTCATCATTGTCACCCCTCCTCCACCTGTCCATCACTGTCACTCCTCCACCTGTTCATCACTGTCACCCCTCCTCCACCTGTTCATCACTGTCACTCCTCCACCTGTTCATCAGTGTCATTCCTCCTCCACTTATTCCTCACTGTCACTCCTCCTCCACTTATTCATCACTGTCACTCCTCCTCCACTTATTCATCACTGTCACTCCTCCTCCACCTGTTCATCACTGTCACTCCTCCTCCACCTGTCCATCACTGTCACTCCTCCTCCACTTATTCATCACTGTCACTCCTCATCCACCTGTTCATCACTGTCACTCCTCCTCCACCTGTCCTTCACTGTCACTCCTCCTCCACTTATTCTTCACTGTCACTCCTCGTCCACCTGTTCATCACTGTCACCCCTCCTCCTCCTGTTCATCAGTGTCATTCCTCCTCCACCTGTTCATCACTGTCACTCCTCCTCCACCTGTTTATCACTGTCCCCCACCTGTTCATCACCGTCACTCCTCCTCCACCTTTTCATCACTGTCACCCCTCTTCCACCTGTTTGCCACTCTGCCACCCCTCAGTTGTCCTTTTTGAAGCCTTCCCCCCCCTTCCCTCCCTTTGTCATCCACCCAAGCACTTTCTACACAGAACAAATGTGGTATTCTCCAAGCAATGTGAAAGATAGTGCTCAGGTGGCTGACAAAGGAAGAAAAAGGAAGATGGGTGGAGTAGGACAGAGCACAAAAAGTGCAGTATTGAAATAATTTAACAAACATGTATAATAAAAAGAACATCTTCATCAAGAAAAAATGCAATTATAGGTGAGGAAAAAATATAAATCAATATCATGACTGGAACTCCACTGCATCAATATTATAAAATAATAGTATGTATTTTGCAATAATGATAATTGGACCATATCACTATAGCAGAGCCTGATAATAGATAAATAATGATTTAAATCAATCTGACACATGCTGGCGTATCAGCGGTAGCAAAAGTCTCCCATTGAGAACACAGCTCTGATAGGATAATGACAGGATGTTAAACAGAAGACTCAATAGCAAGGGTGGAATATACGGAGTTAGGAGAGATAGTGCCCTCTTTCAGGACCAGTTCTTGCTTGCATTAACTTATTAGTACATCATTGGTAATTAAGATGTATGCCTACTGAGGTTTGCTTGTTTTGTGAAGTCCATTTGCTCCACTGTTCACTTCCACTTCACTGAAGAGCGCAGAAACAGTTGAGCAATTCTTGGGCAGTATCTTTATCCCTTAAGTCTCTCCCTTCTGGTCTCCAGTTCATTTTTCTGTTGGGTAATCATCCCAGTAGTCATCCACATCTATAGTCCTCCACATGACAATCACTACTGCTATGAACTCAACGTGCTTCATCAAACTTAACTCCAGAAGAAGACACTACTCATCACTGAAACATGGAACAGCTGATACACCAGGTTTGTGTCATCAGTATTGTAATTGTTATTGGAATATAGTGATATAGTTCAATTATCATTATTGTACAAAAGATACTATTATGTTATCACATTGTTGATGTGGAGTTAAAATCATGATATTGATTTATACACTGTACTTAGAGTATTTTGTGCCCTTTACTACTCCGCACTTCCTCCCTTCTCTCCATTTGTCCACCACCCAAGCACTTCCTTCCACACTGCATGGATCAGATCACTTTTGCTATTGTGTGGCAAAGTGATGAACAGGTGGAAGAGGGGTGGCAGAGTGAAGAAGAGGGGTAGTTTCTATGTTAACAGCTAAATAACATACCTGGTGACTCTATGTATCTGCCCTGGAGACTGTCCTTTAGAGTTAATTACCTCGTCTCTGGATACAGACCTTGATTTGCTGGCTTAATGAGTTCACCATTAACCCCACCAACTTCCCTCCTACCCACCCACTCTGTTTAAACCCCATCCATTTCATGCAATATATATCACAATTTAGACACTTCCACTCCCAGGATGTTGGGGACAAGGTAATTGCATGAAAAATAAGATAACAGATTGCTGCAGTCTATCAAACTGTTTATATTAACCCGTTAAGGTCCAGATGGGTGTGTTACTCATTGTGAAGCAATGTCTTGCACTTCCTTTTAGTCCTTAAAAGTTTAAAAACAAGAAGGTAAAATTTACATTTCCAAAACACTGGGTAAGTGATAATTCAAACAATAACTTCTCACACAACTTGCGAATGAGGCCTACACACTCAAAATACAAAGCGTGAATCACTACTCCTAATTCTACTGGTCCCTGTGCTTCTCTTTACAGTTTCATAGTTCTGACTAAGTAGCTTTTTATGTTTGGTTCTAATGTCCGAAATCATAGGCCTATCATATTTACATGGACTATAATATATCTAACAGATGCTGGACCCCTGTGTTAATTGTGGCCCACAATCTTACATGGGCCCGAAGGGGTTTACTTGTTCGATATTCGCATGTCCAGCCAAATTGTAGATGTGTCACACTCTCTGGTCCAGAGTTTGATGAAGGTCTCTCTTTACTAATCACTTCACCTCTGATGTATATTCGCTATTTTCTTCTGGGTGATGGGATTAGTCTGGGGTTCTGATTGCATGTGACCCCTGTTTCTATTGTACTGTTTTTTTGTTGATTGTATCAATCCCACTGTATTGTCCCATTGTCTTGTGTATACACTCTGTTGTTCCATTGTCTGGCCCAGTGTTTACTGTGAACACCACCATTGTTCACCATTATATGACAATTCACTCATGTCTGGCCCCCTTGTGCTATGTTTTCATGTCCATTGTCCCTATTGTTCCACCATCTGCCTAGTCATTGTACTATTGTGTCCCTTTGTGCCCAGTCCCTGGTTAACACTACTACTTGTGTATAAAAGAGCTGTTTTTGCCATCAATAACCCAGCATTCATTCGGGACTCAACCTGTGTCCTGTGTCTTCATTCCTGGATGGTTTAAAGAGTCACCTTTGACTCTCATTCAGGAGACCAGTGCTCCAGCTTTATGTTTCCAGCCTGTCAGCCTGGGTTTCCAGCTTGTTTTTCCCAGTATTCCAGCCAGCTGTCCAGCTTCATCGGAGCACCTACCCTTCTGTAGCTGCTGCAAGGAGAGAGGTCCCTGGAACGATGGCTAAGGACAACCTGGTGCCTTTAGCTTCCATTACACTGGTGGCAGTGGTGAGATTCTCTCTCCTACGGGATCCAAACCACCACCTGGGATCCAACCAGCGAAACATGGCAGGTCTAAAACCTCTGGGTTGTGTTGTTCCCCACTGGAGATGGATAAGGGATTTATTGGAACTACAGTAGATGCTCCTCGGAGGGGATGGAGGTTCTGACCCTGAAGTCAAGGCCCCCTTCAATGTGTCAGATGACCCGGTGGCCATGAGAATGTGGAAACTGCTGCCTCTCCTGGGACCCAAACCATCAGACGAGATGGTGTGCCAACTTATGAATGCAGTGTTCAATCATTACCTCTGCATACTCGAGGAATCCTGTACTGTTACTCTTGCTCTGGCGAGTGGGAATAGTGCCCTCTCCAGGGACTCCATTGCTCCTGTCCTGGAGAGTGGGACCAGTCCTCCCCAGCGGATCTGTTGCCTCTGCCCTGGAGACTGGGACCAGCATCCTCTCCAGCGGCTCCATTACCCCTGCCCTGGTGAGTGGGACTGAAGTCCTCCCCAGTTGCTCTGATACCCTTAGCTTGTTGAGTGGGATTGCGCTCCTCGCCAGCACAAGTGATGCTCCTGCCCTGGGGAGTGGGACCAGTGTCCTCCCCAGTGGATCTGTTGCCTTTGCCCTGGAGAGAGGCACCAGCATCCTCTCCAGTGGCTCCGTTGCCCATGCCTTGGAGAGTGGGAATAGTGTCTTCTCCAGTGGCTCTGTTGTTCCTGCCCTGGGGAGTGGGACCAGTGTCCTCCCCAGTGGATCTGTTGCCTCTGTCCCTGGAGAGTCCTCTCCAGAGGCTCCATTACCCCTGCCCTGGAGAGCCCCAGATCCAGTGGGGACTAACACAGACTGAGCCTGGCTAGCTGGACCCCTGAGCCCCCACAAACTGTTACTGGCCTTGGACAAGAAGGTGGAACAAACCTTCAGGTTGCTCTGAGCCGCGGACCCCTGCCTCTATCACTCCATCAAGGACCATTTGAACCCCCCACAGACTCTGGGCCCCAAGGATGAAAGACCCCTCTGACTACCAAGCCACCATTCACCAGTGTTGCCGTTGGATTGGGACTCGAAAGGGGTAGAAATGTAACGGACCATAGGCCGTTACTGAGAGGCCTTTTCAGGCCTATCATATTTACATGTACTATAATATATCTAGCAGATGCTGGACCCCGTGTTAATTGTGGCCCACAATCTTTCATGGGCCTGAAGGGGTTAATTTGTTGGACATTCGCAAGGCCAGCCAAATTGTAGATGTGTCACACTCTCTGGTCCAGAGTTTGATTAAGGTTTCACTTTACAAATCCTTTCACCTCTGATGTGTATTCGCTATTGTCTTCTGGGTGATGGCATTAGTCTGGGGTTCTGATTGCATGTGACCACTGTTTCTATTGTACTGCTGTTGTTGATTGTATAAGTCCCACTGTATTGTCCCGTTGTCTTGTGTGTACACTCTATTGTTCCATTATCTGGCCCAGTGTTTACTGTAAACACCACCACTGTTCACCATTGTATGACTTAATTCGTTCATGTCTGGCCCCCTTGTGCTATGTTTATATATCCATTGTTTCTATTGTTCCACCATCTACCTAGCCAATGTACCGCTGTGTTCCTTTGTGCCCAGTCCCTGGTTAACACTGTTACCTGTGTATAAAAGAGCTGTTTTTGCCATCAATAACCCAGTATTCATTTGGGACTCAGCCTGTGCCCTGTGTCTTCATTCCTGGATGGTTTAAAGAGTCCTCTTTGATTCCCATTCAGGAGACCAGCATTCCAGCTTTATGGTTTCCAGTCTTTTAGCTTGGGTTTCCAGCTTGTTTTTCCCAGTGTTTCTGCCAGCCATCCAGCTTCACCGGAACAGCTACCCTTCTGTAGCTGCTTCAAGGAGAGAGGACCCTGGAACAACAGCTTAGGACAACCCAACGTCCTTAGCTTCCGTTACAACCAGCATTCAAGACTGTATTCAATATATTTAATTGAAAACTTGAACAACAGGGCTGTGAATCTTCCAAAGAGTTTCAGTCCCATCCCAATAATTCTTTCCACACATCTGAACCTGACAAATAACATTCCTGAATCCTGCAGGATCAATTTTTTTCATCTGTTCTCTTTTAAATGAAAAGCATGAGGCCCTGAATTTAGTGATTAGGCATTATAGCATAATAGTAATCAAAAAGCTTTCTCTCTGGGGAAACTTCTGTCCTGATTATAGTGCATACCCATAATAGTCAGAAACTGTGAGAAAATGTTATTCTACTTTACTTTTAATGAAAATTAAAGCATTACAAAGACAATACATTTATATTAATTCCTTGAATTCTAGAGAGGTCTCCAATGCATTATTAAGTGATTCTTGGATAATCCAAGGTGTTAAAGGCGAATTAGCACCTCCTAACCATAACCCCCAACTTACTTTACTTTGCACAGAAAATCATAATGACTAGTGTTGAGCGAGCATGCTCGGCCGATGCTCGGATCGGCTCGAGCATCGCTCTGCTCGGCACATGGCGGTACTCGTACGAGTACCGCATGTGCTCGCCCGCCATGTTCGGGTCTCCTCCCCGCACGTTTTGCGGCTGCTGCGCAGCCAATAAACGTGCAGGGAGGCTCTGACATCGGTGTAATGCCAGCAGCCATGTTGGCTGCTGGCATTACACTGATTGGCTTGCCAGAACCCGTGGTCAGGTGCTGTATAGCACCTGACCAGCGAGTTCGGCTCAGTCTGAGCCAGGGAGAGCTGAGGATAGGAAGGGAAAGGCAGTGTAGGGAGGAAAAAAACAAAAATTGTGAAAAAAAAAGAACCAAAAGTCCTTTTTAGGACTACTGTGTGTGGGGGCAGCAGGTTATTTGGTGTGGGGGGAAAAAAACAAAAAAAAAAAAAAAAAAAATATATATATTCTGTTTAGTGTGCAAAGTTGCAGATTAGAGCACATTCTGTTTAGTGTGCACAGTTGCAGATTAGAGCACATTCTGTTTAGTGTGCAAAGTTGCAGATTAGAGCACATTCTGTTTAGTGTGCAAAGTTGCAGATTAGAGCACATTCTGTTTAGTGTGCAAAGTTGCAGATTAGAGCACATTCTGTTAAGTCTTCAAACTAAAATATCAAAGTCACGTATTCCATTCAGTGTGCGTCGCCGCAGTTTAGCAGCACATTCTGAGTACTGTGCAGAGTTGCAGAATAGGAAGAAATACTGTTAAGTCTTCAAACTAAAATATCAAAGTCACATATTCCATTCAGTGTGCTTCGCCGCAGTTTAGCAGCACATTCTGTGTACTGTGCAGAGTTGCAGAATAGGAAGAAATACTGTTAAGTCTTCAAACTCAAATATCAAAGTCACATATTCCATTCAGTGTGCTTCGCCGCAGTTTAGCAGCACATTCTGTGTACTGTGCAGAGTTGCAGAATAGGAAGAAATACTGTTAAGTCTTCAAACTAAAATATCAAAGTCACATATTCCATTCAGTGTGCTTCGCCGCAGTGTAGCAGCACATTCTGTGTACTGTGCAGAGTTGCAGAATAGGAAGAAATACTGTTAAGTCTTCAAACTCAAATATCAAAGTCACATATTCCATTCAGTGTGCTTCGCCGCAGTTTAGCAGCACATTCTGTGTACTGTGCAGAGTTGCAGAATAGGAAGAAATACTGTTAAGTTTTCAAACTCAAATATTAAAGTCACATATTCCATTCAGTGTGTTTCAACGCCGTTTAACAGCCTATTCTGTGTACTCTGCAGAGTTGCAGAATAGTAAGAAATACTGTTAATTTTTCAAACTCAAATATCAAAGTCACATATTCCATTCAGTGTCTTTCACCGCCGTTTAACAGCCTATTCTGTGTACTCTGCAGAGTTGCAGAATTATAAGAAATACTGTTAAGTTTTCAAACTCAAATATTAAAGTCACATATTCCATTCAGTGTCTTTCACCGCCGTTTAACAGCCTATTCTGTGTACTCTGTACAGTTGCAGAATTATAAGAAATACTGTTAAGTTTTCAAACTCAAATATTAAAGTCACATATTCCATTCAGTGTCTTTCACCGCCGTTTAACAGCCTATTCTGTGTACTCTGTACAGTTCCAGAATTATAAGAAATACTGTTAAGTTTTCAAACTCAAATATTAAAGTCACATATTCCATTCAGTGTGTTTCAACGCCGTTTAACAGCCTATTCTGTGTACTCTGCAGAGTTGCAGAATAGTAAGAAATACTGTTAAGTTTTCAAACTCAAATATTAAAGTCACATATTCCATTCAGTGTGTTTCACCGCCGTTTAACAGCCTATTCTGTGTACTCTGTACAGTTGCAGAATTATAAGAAATACTGTTAAGTTTTCAAACTCAAATATTAAAGTCACATATTCCATTCAGTGTCTTTCACCGCCGTTTAACAGCCTATTCTGTGTACTCTGTACAGTTCCAGAATTATAAGAAATACTGTTAAGTTTTCAAACTCAAATATTAAAGTCACATATTCCATTCAGTGTGTTTCAACGCCGTTTAACAGCCTATTCTGTGTACTCTGCAGAGTTGCAGAATAGTAAGAAATACTGTTAATTTTTCAAACTCAAATATTAAAGTCACATATTCCATTCAGTGTCTTTCACCGCCGTTTAACAGCCTATTCTGTGTACTCTGTACAGTTCCAGAATTATAAGAAATACTGTTAAGTTTTCAAACTCAAATATTAAAGTCACATATTCCATTCAGTGTCTTTCACCGCCGTTTAACAGCCTATTCTGTGTACTCTGTACAGTTCCAGAATTATAAGAAATACTGTTAAGTTTTCAAACTCAAATATTAAAGTCACATATTCCATTCAGTGTGTTTCAACGCCGTTTAACAGCCTATTCTGTGTACTCTGCAGAGTTGCAGAATAGTAAGAAATACTGTTAAGTTTTCAAACTCAAATATTAAAGTCACATATTCCATTCAGTGTGTTTCACCGCAGTTTAGCAGCCTATTCTGTGTACTCTGTACAGTTGCAGAATAATAAGAAATACTGTTAAGTTTTCAAACTCAAATATTAAAGTCACATATTCCATTCAGTGTGTATCACCGCCGTTTAGCAGCCTATTCTGTGTACTCTGAACAGTTGCAGAATAGTAAGAAATACTGTTAAGTTTTCAAACTCAAATATTAAAGTCACATATTCCATTCAGTGTGTTTCACCGCCGTTTAGCAGCCTATTCTGTGTACTCTGCAGAGTTGCAGAATAGTAAGAAATACTGTTAAGTTTTCAAACTCATATATATTAAAGTCATATATATCGTGTAAGATGAAGAAGGCGGGTAAAAAGGGACGGGGAAGTGGACGTGATCCTGAAAGTTCAGGGCGCGGGTCAGGACGCGGAGAAACTGTGCCTGGTGCCAGAGCACAAGAAAGAAAGACATCCACCATACCTAGCTTCATGTCTGATTTCACAGGGCGTCGCAGGACATCACTCTCGAGGTCCGACCAGTGCGAACAGGTGGTCGGTTGGATGACAGCTGATACTGCTTCCAGTCGGTTAAGCACCACCCTGTCTTCCACCAAGTCCACTCTCAGTAGCCAAGAGTCTGGTCAACATAATCCTCACTCTGATCATCCTTCCTCCCACCATACACGGTCTGGTCAAAGAAGTGATCCCACACTGGGATATAGTGATGAGCTCGTCTCATCACCAATCCTTCATTTGACCCTCTCTCCAAGCACGCTTGCAGAGGAACATGACATCTTGTGCCCTGATTCACAACCTCTAGAGGCTACCCAATCACAAGAAGATGACAGATGTGAACGGCATTTAAGGTCAAAGGAAGTAGTGGATGATGATGATGATGATGAGACACAGTTGCCATTAAATCAACCACTATTTCCTTCTCAAGACCTTGTTGAGGAGAATGTTATACAGTTGTCAATGACCGAGTATGTGGTGGGATCAAGACTTGAGGAGGATGATCAGAGTGAGGAAGTGGAGGAGGACTTGGTGGACGATGAGGTGACTGACCCCACCTGGGAAGGTGTAGAGCCGAGCGATGACAGCAGTCCTGAGGGTGAGCCATCTGCAGCACCGCAACAGGCTGGAAGAGGCAGTGGTGTGGCTACAGAAAGAAGGCGGACCGCACCAAACCGGCCCGCAAATGTTCCACGGAGCACCCCCTTGCGTAAATCTACCTTGCCAAGGGGTAGGTGTTCCGCGGTATGGCGTTTTTTTAAGGAAAGTGCGGACGACAAAAGATTTGTAGTTTGCAACCTGTGCCACACCAGAATGAGCCGAGGCATGAACACTAGAAACCTCACCACCACCAGCATGATCCGACACATGGCATCCAAGCACCGTAGTAAGTGGGAGGAACGCCTGGATCGCCCATCTGTGTCTGCAGGCCACACCACTGCCTCCTCTTCCCCTGTTTTCGGTGCCGGCCAATCGCCTGTCGAAGGCGCAGGCCCGCATACCTCCCGCCCTGCACCTGTAGCATCTGAAGCACCATCAACGACCACATCCACTTCCCTGTCCCAGCACAGCGTCCAAATGTCGTTACCCCAGGCATTTGAGCGCAAGAGAAAATACCCAGCCACCCACCCACAGGCCATAGCACTAACCTCACACCTTTCAAAATTACTGGCCATCGAAATGCTGCCATTTAGGCTTGTGGACACTGAGTCCTTCCGCAGCCTGATGGCAGCAGCTGTCCCTCGGTACGCGGTCCCCAGCCGCCACTACTTTTCCCGGTGTGCCATCCCCGCATTACACCACCATGTGTCCCGTAACATCACCCGTGCCCTGACCAACGCAGTTACTGGGAAGGTCCACTTAACGACTGACACATGGACAAGTGCTTGTGGCCAGGGACGCTACATTTCCCTGACGGCACACTGGGTGAATGTCGTGGAGGCTGGGAGCGACTCGGACCCTGGGATGGCACGGGTGCTACCCACGCCGAGGATTGCGGGCCCTACCTCCATCAGGGTTTCCACCAGCACCTACGTTATTGGCTCCTCCTCCTCCGTTTCCACCTCCGAATTCTCTACACACACCGCCACTCCCCCATCAGCCAGTAGCTGGAAGCAGTGTAGCACTGCAGTGGGGAAGCGTCAACAGGCCGTGCTGAAGCTGATCTGCCTTGGGGACAAACAGCACACGGCCTCAGAGCTGTTGCAGGGGATTAGTCACCAGACCGAGCAGTGGCTCTCGCCACTCAACCTGCAAGCAGGCATGGTTGTGTGTGATAATGGGCGTAACTTGGTGGCGGCTTTGGAGCTCGGCAAGCTCACACACGTACCATGCCTAGCGCATGTATTTAATTTAGTGGTGCAGCGATTTCTAAAAACCTACCCCAATGTGCATGATCTCTTGACCAAGGTGCGCCGCGTGTGTGCACATTTCCGTAAGTCATCTACAGCTTCGGCCGGCCTGTTGAAGCTGCAGCAGCGCTTACAATTGCCAGCTCACCGGCTGCTGTGTGACGTGAGCACGCGCTGGAACTCCACCTTCCACATGTTGGCCCGGCTTTGTGAGCAGCAGAGGGCAGTAGTGGAGTACCAGCTGTTACACGGTCGTCGCCTCTCCGTTCAACTTCCTGTAATCAGAAGTGAGGAGTGGGAATGGATGTCAGACCTCTGCGAGGTTTTACGCAATTTTGAGGAATCGACACAGATGGTGAGCGGCGATAACGCTATTATCAGTGTAACCATCCCACTTCTGTGTCTACTGAAACGCTCGCTGCTCACAATTAAAACCGACGCTTTGCATGTGGAAGAGGTGGAAATGGGGGAGGAAGAGCTTACACAAGGTGATAGCCAGAGCACCCTCACTTCGTCTTCTCAGCGACAATTGGAGGAGGCGGAGGAGGAGGAGGAGGAGGAGGAGGAGGAAGACACGGTTGCCTCCGCTACAGAGGGTAGCCATGGAACTTTAGTTCCATCTCTTCAGCGTGGGTGGGCAGAAGAGGAGGAAGAGGATGAGGATATTGAGAGTCAGCCTCCTGGTGAGGACAGCGAAATCTTGACTGTTGGTACTCTGGCACACATGGCTGACTTTATGTTAGGCTGCCTTTCCCGTGACCCACGCGTTGTACGCATTTTAGACAACACGGATTACTGGGTGTTCACCCTTCTGGACCCCCGCTACAAAGAGAATTTCTCATCTCTCATTCCTCCGGTGGAGAGGACAAGCAAAATGGTGCAATACCAGAAGGTTCTTGTTGAAAAATTGCTCCAAAATTTTCCATCTGACAACGCTGGCGGCAGAGTACGTGCTACCTTGGCCAACCGAGAAGGGGAGAAAAGGGGAGCACACAGCAGTTCCGAGAAAGGCAGGGCAACACTCTCCAAGGCGTGGGACACCTTCATGACACCCCGCCAGCACCCTCACCCTGATGCGCAGCCTAGTGTCACAAGGAGGGAAAAGTTTTGGAAGATGGTGAAGGAGTACGTAGCAGACCGTGTCAGCGTCCTCAATGATCCCTCTGTGCCTTACAACTACTGGGTGTCCAAGCTGGACACGTGGTATGAACTGGCACTCTACGCCTTGGAGGTGCTGGCCTGCCCTGCCGCCAGCGTTCTGTCTGAGCGGGTATTTAGTGCTGCTGGTGGCATCATAACAGATAAGCGTATCCGCCTTTCCACCGACAATGCTGATAGGTTGACACTTATAAAAATGAACAAGGCCTGGATTTCCCCTGACTTCTCCACTCCACTGGAGGAAAGCCCCGGGGGAACATAAACTCACTTTATATATGTTATTTACAATGATGGGAATACTCTGTATTCCCATTCACCCCTTCCACCCCAAAAACGGGTATATGGTTGACTCTTAATGTTCTCATCCTCCTCCTCCTCTTCCATATGCCCTGGGATATAATTTTTATATAGGGCCAGCTCACCAGCGTGCCCTGGGATATAATTTTTATATAGGGCCAGCTCACCAGCGGGCCCTGTGATATAATTTTTATATAGGGCCAGCTCACCAGCGGGCCCTGTTTGCCAATTTTTATATAGGTCAGCTCACCAGCGGGCCTTCTCATATAATGTTTTATTGGGTCAGCTCTCTAGCGGGCCCTCTCATATAATGTTTTATAGCGTCAGCTCACTAGCGGGCCTTCGCATATAATGTTTAGGATGGTCAGCTCTGCAGCAGACCCTCACCCATAATGTTTTAGATGGTCAGCTCAGCGCACGTTTCCCTCTTAATCATGGCCTCAGTTCTGAAAATCAAGGAAATTTTTGGGAGAATTTGCCTCTGCGCACGTTTCCCTCTTAATCATGGCCTCAGTTCTGAAAATCAAGGAAATTTTTGGGATAATTTGCCTCTGCGCACGTTTCCCTCTTAATCATGGCCTCACTTCAGAAAATCGATGAAATTTTTGGGAGAATTTGCAGATGATATACAAGTAAATATACAGCAAATACTGTTTGGTAACAATTTTTCGCCTAAAGTCGTTTTTATTTTCCTTTTTGTGTGTTTTATGGTCAGTCTGTAAAAATGGCGTACTACGGGCGAAAGATCGTTCCCAGCAGCGATGTTGGAGTCCAAGATGCATCCAGACATCCTCCCTATGCTGTCCCTGAACCATTTCTGTGGTGTTTCCATCCTTTTCTGCCCTTTTCCTATGGACCAGGCACCCTCCCCTCATCAGAGCAGGGGGTGCCTGGTGTAATGCTCGAGTCCTCCCATTGACTTCAATGGGGCTCGGGTGCTCGGCCGAGCACTCGAGCCTCAGGGGGTGCTCGGTCAGAGCACCCGAACATCCGAGCATTGGGGTGCTCGCTCATCACTAATAATGACCACTAGGAATTTTGCCCTTTTTCCTTGGTTCAAGATATATCATGTACAATCCTTTGCAGATGTCAGGTCCATGGAGGCAGACATGACAGTTGTTAGCAGAGTGTATCAGCCAGTATATGATCATCATGTGCAGTGAGTAGAGTTTGATGCCCTGTGTTCCTACTAGCAACTGTCATGTACACCTTCATGGAGATGTCATCCAGGACTCACAAAATAACAAACGCAAAATTCATATGGGCCATTAGGGTTTTCTGGCCATAATAAGCAAAGTGTTAATGTTCTTAACCCCTTAACACCTGGTGATATGCCAGGACTGTCATGCCTGTCTGGACGTTCAGGACTGGTGATGGTCCTGGTACATCATAGAATTCTGGGATCGCAGCACATCTGCATGCCGCTCTGCGATCCCAGAATGCAGTGCGGTAAAAAAAGTGTTGTGGTCCTCTAGGGCCGCCAACCCCCAGATTGCTAGGTCATTAAGGTGTTAAAGGATATTCTGTATCTGTAGATCAGGGGTGTCCAAGTTCAGTCCTCTAGGGCCACCAACAATACAGGATTTAAGGATTTTCCTACTTAAGCACAGGTGAGTCAATCAAAGTGAATGAGCCACTGATTAACTAACCTGAGCTTAATCAGGGAAATCCTTAAATCCTGGCCTGTTGGTTGGCCTTGAGGACTGAACTTGGACAGCCTTACTCTAGATTATGTCGTTATTAGTGATGAGCGAGCACCCCAATGCTCGGATGTTCGGGTGCTCTGACCGAGCACCCCCTGAGGCTCGAGTGCTCGGCCGAGCACCCGAGCCCCATTGAAGTCAATGGGAGGACTCGAGCATTACACCAGGCACCCCCTGCTCTGATGAGGGGAGGGTGCCTGGTCCATAGGAAAAGGGCAGAAAAAGATGGAAACACTACAGAAATGGTTCAGGGACAGCATAGGGAGGATGTCTGGATGCACCTTGGACTCCAACATCGCTGCTGGGAACGATCTTTCGCCCGTAGTACGCCATTTTTACAGACTGACCGTAAAACACACAAAAAGGAAAATAAAAACGACTTTAGGCGAAAAATTGTTACCAAACAGTATTTGCTGTATATTTACTTGTATATCATCTGCAAATTCTCCCAAAAATTTCATCGATTTTCTGAAGTGAGGCCATGATTAAGAGGGAAACGTGCGCAGAGGCAAATTATCCCAAAAATTTCCTTGATTTTCAGAACTGAGGCCATGATTAAGAGGGAAACGTGCGCAGAGGCAAATTCTCCCAAAAATTTCCTTGATTTTCAGAACTGAGGCCATGATTAAGAGGGAAACGTGCGCAGAGGCAAATTCTCCCAAAAATTTCCTTGATTTTCAGAACTGAGGCCATGATTAAGAGGGAAACGTGCGCAGAGGCAAATTCTCCCAAAAATTTCCTTGATTTTCAGAACTGAGGCCATGATTAAGAGGGAAACGTGCGCAGAGGCAAATTCTCCCAAAAATTTCCTTGATTTTCAGAACTGAGGCCATGATTAAGAGGGAAACGTGCGCAGAGGCAAATTCTCCCAAAAATTTCCTTGATTTTCAGAACTGAGGCCATGATTAAGAGGGAAACGTGCGCTGAGCTGACCATCTAAAACATTATGGGTGAGGGTCTGCTGCAGAGCTGACCATCCTAAACATTATATGCGAAGGCCCGCTAGTGAGCTGACGCTATAAAACATTATATGAGAGGGCCCGCTAGAGAGCTGACCCAATAAAACATTATATGAGAAGGCCCGCTGGTGAGCTGACCTATATAAAAATTGTCAAACAGGGCCCGCTGGTGAGCTGACCCTATATAAAAATTATATCACAGGGCCCGCTGGTGAGCTGGCCCTATATAAAAATTATAGCACAGGGCATATGGAAGAGGAGGAGGAGGATGAGAAGATTAAGAGTCAACCATATACCCGTTTTTTGGGTGGAAGGGGTGAATGGGAATACAGAGTATTCCCATCATTGTAAATAACATATATAAAGTGAGTTTATGTTCCCCCGGGGCTTTCCTCCAGTGGAGTGGAGAAGTCAGGGGAAATCCAGGCCTTGTTCATTTTTATAAGTGTCAACCTATCAGCATTGTCGGTGGAAAGGCGGATACGCTTATCTGTTATGATGCCACCAGCAGCACTAAATACCCGCTCAGACAGAACGCTGGCGGCAGGGCAGGCCAGCACCTCCAAGGCGTAGAGTGCCAGTTCATACCACGTGTCCAGCTTGGACACCCAGTAGTTGTAAGGCACAGAGGGATCATTGAGGACGCTGACACGGTCTGCTACGTACTCCTTCACCATCTTCCAAAACTTTTCCCTCCTTGTGACACTAGGCTGCGCATCAGGGTGAGGGTGCTGGCGGGGTGTCATGAAGGTGTCCCACGCCTTGGAGAGTGTTGCCCTGCCTTTCTCGGAACTGCTGTGTGCTCCCCTTTTCTCCCCTTCTCTGTTGGCCAAGGTAGCACGTACTCTGCCGCCAGCGTTGTCAGATGGAAAATTTTGGAGCAATTTTTCGACAAGAACCTTCTGGTATTGCACCATTTTGCTTGTCCTCTCCACCGGAGGAATGAGAGATGAGAAATTCTCTTTGTAGCGGGGGTCCAGAAGGGTGAACACCCAGTAATCCGTGTTGTTTAAAATGCATATAACGCGTGGGTCACGGGAAAGGCAGCCTAACATAAAGTCAGCCATGTGTGCCAGAGTACCAACAGTCAAGATTTCGCTGTCCTCACCAGGAGGATGACTCTCAATATCCTCATCCTCTTCCTCCTCTTCTGCCCACCCACGCTGAAGAGATGGAACTAAAGTTCCATGGCTACCCTCTGTAGCGGAGGCAACCGTGTCTTCCTCCTCCTCCTCCTCCTCCTCCTCCGCCTCCTCCAATTGTCGCTGAGAAGACGAAGTGAGGGTGCTCTGGCTATCACCTTGTGTAAGCTCTTCCTCCCCCATTTCCACCTCTTCCACATGCAAAGCGTCGGTTTTAATTGTGAGCAGCGAGCGTTTCAGTAGACACAGAAGTGGGATGGTTACACTGTTAATAGCGTTATCGCCGCTCACCATCTGTGTCGATTCCTCAAAATTGCGTAAAACCTCGCAGAGGTCTGACATCCATTCCCACTCCTCACTTCTGATTACAGGAAGTTGAACGGAGAGGCGACGACCGTGTAACAGCTGGTACTCCACTACTGCCCTCTGCTGCTCACAAAGCCGGGCCAACATGTGGAAGGTGGAGTTCCAGCGCGTGCTCACGTCACACAGCAGCCGGTGAGCTGGCAATTGTAAGCGCTGCTGCAGCTTCAACAGGCCGGCCGAAGCTGTAGATGACTTACGGAAATGTGCACACACGCGGCGCACCTTGGTCAAGAGATCATGCACATTGGGGTAGGTTTTTAGAAATCGCTGCACCACTAAATTAAATACATGCGCTAGGCATGGTACGTGTGTGAGCTTGCCGAGCTCCAAAGCCGCCACCAAGTTACGCCCATTATCACACACAACCATGCCTGGTTGCAGGTTGAGTGGCGAGAGCCACTGCTCGGTCTGGTGACTAATCCCCTGCAACAGCTCTGAGGCCGTGTGCTGTTTGTCCCCAAGGCAGATCAGCTTCAGCACGGCCTGTTGACGCTTCCCCACTGCAGTGCTACACTGCTTCCAGCTACTGGCTGATGGGGGAGTGGCGGTGTGTGTAGAGAATTCGGAGGTGGAAACGGAGGAGGAGGAGCCAATAACGTAGGTGCTGGTGGAAACCCTGATGGAGGTAGGGCCCGCAATCCTCGGCGTGGGTAGCACCCGTGCCATCCCAGGGTCCGAGTCGCTCCCAGCCTCCACGACATTCACCCAGTGTGCCGTCAGGGAAATGTAGCGTCCCTGGCCACAAGCACTTGTCCATGTGTCAGTCGTTAAGTGGACCTTCCCAGTAACTGCGTTGGTCAGGGCACGGGTGATGTTACGGGACACATGGTGGTGTAATGCGGGGATGGCACACCGGGAAAAGTAGTGGCGGCTGGGGACCGCGTACCGAGGGACAGCTGCTGCCATCAGGCTGCGGAAGGACTCAGTGTCCACAAGCCTAAATGGCAGCATTTCGATGGCCAGTAATTTTGAAAGGTGTGAGGTTAGTGCTATGGCCTGTGGGTGGGTGGCTGGGTACTTTCTCTTGCGCTCAAATGCCTGGGGTAACGACATTTGGACGCTGTGCTGGGACAGGGAAGTGGATGTGGTCGCTGATGGTGCTTCAGATGGTACAGGTGCAGGGCGGGAGGTATGCGGGCCTGCACCTTCGACAGGCGATTGGCCGGCACCGAAAACAGGGGAAGAGGAGGCAGTGGTGTGGCCTGCAGACACAGATGGGCGATCCAGGCGTTCCTCCCACTTACTACGGTGCTTGGATGCCATGTGTCGGATCATGCTGGTGGTGGTGAGGTTTCTAGTGTTCATGCCTCGGCTCATTCTGGTGTGGCACAGGTTGCAAACTACAATTCTTTTGTCGTCCGCACTTTCCTTAAAAAAACGCCATACCGCGGAACACCTACCCCTTGGCAAGGTAGATTTACGCAAGGGGGTGCTCCGTGGAACATTTGCGGGCCGGTTTGGTGCGGTCCGCCTTCTTTCTGTAGCCACACCACTGCCTCTTCCAGCCTGTTGCGGTGCTGCAGATGGCTCACCCTCAGGACTGCTGTCATCGCTCGGCTCTACACCTTCCCAGGTGGGGTCAGTCACCTCATCGTCCACCAAGTCCTCCTCCACTTCCTCACTCTGATCATCCTCCTCAAGTCTTGATCCCACCACATACTCAGTCATTGACAACTGTATAACATTCTCCTCAACAAGGTCTTGAGACGGAAATAGTGGTTGATTTAATGGCAACTGTGTCTCATCATCATCATCATCATCATCCACTACTTCCTTTGACCTTAAATGCCGTTCACATCTGTCATCTTCTTGTGATTGGGTAGCCTCTAGAGGTTGTGAATCAGGGCACAAGATGTCATGTTCCTCTGCAAGCGTGCTTGGAGAGAGGGTCAAATGAAGGATTGGTGATGAGACGAGCTCATCACTATATCCCAGTGTGGGATCACTTCTTTGACCAGACCGTGTATGGTGGGAGGAAGGATGATCAGAGTGAGGATTATGTTGACCAGACTCTTGGCTACTGAGAGTGGACTTGGTGGAAGACAGGGTGGTGCTTAACCGACTGGAAGCAGTATCAGCTGTCATCCAACCGACCACCTGTTCGCACTGGTCGGACCTCGAGAGTGATGTCCTGCGACGCCCTGTGAAATCAGACATGAAGCTAGGTATGGTGGATGTCTTTCTTTCTTGTGCTCTGGCACCAGGCACAGTTTCTCCGCGTCCTGACCCGCGCCCTGAACTTTCAGGATCACGTCCACTTCCCCGTCCCTTTTTACCCGCCTTCTTCATCTTACACGATATATATGACTTTAATATATATGAGTTTGAAAACTTAACAGTATTTCTTACTATTCTGCAACTCTGCAGAGTACACAGAATAGGCTGCTAAACTGCGGTGACACACACTGAATGGAATAAGTGACTTTAATATTTGAGTTTGAAAACTTAACAGTATTTCTTATAATTCTGGAACTGTACAGAGTACACAGAATAGGCTGTTAAACGGCGGTGAAAGACACTGAATGGAATATGTGACTTTAATATTTGAGTTTGAAAAATTAACAGTATTTCTTACTATTCTGCAACTCTGCAGAGTACACAGAATAGGCTGCTAAACTGCGGTGACACACACTGAATGGAATATGTGACTTTAATATTTGAGTTTGAAAACTTAACAGTATTTCTTACTATTCTGCAACTCTGCAGAGTACACAGAATAGGCTGCTAAACTGCGGTGACACACACTGAATGGAATATGTGACTTTAATATTTGAGTTTGAAAACTTAACAGTATTTCTTACTATTCTGCAACTCTGCAGAGTACACAGAATAGGCTGCTAAACTGCGGTGACACACACTGAATGGAATAAGTGACTTTAATATTTGAGTTTGAAAACTTAACAGTATTTCTTATAATTCTGGAACTGTACAGAGTACACAGAATAGGCTGTTAAACGGCGGTGAAAGACACTGAATGGAATATGTGACTTTAATATTTGAGTTTGAAAAATTAACAGTATTTCTTACTATTCTGCAACTCTGCAGAGTACACAGAATAGGCTGCTAAACTGCGGTGACACACACTGAATGGAATATGTGACTTTAATATTTGAGTTTGAAAACTTAACAGTATTTCTTACTATTCTGCAACTCTGCAGAGTACACAGAATAGGCTGTTAAACGGCGTTGAAACACACTGAATGGAATATGTGACTTTAATATTTGAGTTTGAAAACTTAACAGTATTTCTTATAATTCTGCAACTGTACAGAGTACACAGAATAGGCTGTTAAACGGCGGTGAAAGACACTGAATGGAATATGTGACTTTAATATTTGAGTTTGAAAACTTAACAGTATTTCTTATAATTCTGGAACTGTACAGAGTACACAGAATAGGCTGTTAAACGGCGGTGAAAGACACTGAATGGAATATGTGACTTTAATATTTGAGTTTGAAAACTTAACAGTATTTCTTATAATTCTGGAACTGTACAGAGTACACAGAATAGGCTGTTAAACGGCGGTGAAAGACACTGAATGGAATATGTGACTTTAATATTTGAGTTTGAAAACTTAACAGTATTTCTTATAATTCTGCAACTGTACAGAGTACACAGAATAGGCTGTTAAACGGCGGTGAAAGACACTGAATGGAATATGTGACTTTAATATTTGAGTTTGAAAAATTAACAGTATTTCTTATAATTCTGGAACTGTACAGAGTACACAGAATAGGCTGTTAAACGGCGTTGAAACACACTGAATGGAATATGTGACTTTAATATTTGAGTTTGAAAACTTAACAGTATTTCTTATAATTCTGGAACTGTACAGAGTACACAGAATAGGCTGTTAAACGGCGGTGAAAGACACTGAATGGAATATGTGACTTTAATATTTGAGTTTGAAAACTTAACAGTATTTCTTATAATTCTGCAACTGTACAGAGTACACAGAATAGGCTGTTAAACGGCGGTGAAAGACACTGAATGGAATATGTGACTTTGATATTTTAGTTTGAAGACTTAACAGTATTTCTTCCTATTCTGCAACTCTGCACAGTACACAGAATGTGCTGCTACACTGCGGCGAAGCACACTGAATGGAATATGTGACTTTGATATTTTAGTTTGAAGACTTAACAGTATTTCTTCCTATTCTGCAACTCTGCACAGTACACAGAATGTGCTGCTAAACTGCGGCGAAGCACACTGAATGGAATATGTGACTTTGATATTTTAGTTTGAAGACTTAACAGTATTTCTTCCTATTCTGCAACTCTGCACAGTACACAGAATGTGCTGCTACACTGCGGCGAAGCACACTGAATGGAATATGTGACTTTGATATTTTAGTTTGAAGACTTAACAGTATTTCTTCCTATTCTGCAACTCTGCACAGTACACAGAATGTGCTGCTACACTGCGGCGAAGCACACTGAATGGAATATGTGACTTTGATATTTTAGTTTGAAGACTTAACAGTATTTCTTCCTATTCTGCAACTCTGCACAGTACACAGAATGTGCTGCTAAACTGCGGCGAAGCACACTGAATGGAATATGTGACTTTGATATTTTAGTTTGAAGACTTAACAGTATTTCTTCCTATTCTGCAACTCTGCACAGTACACAGAATGTGCTGCTACACTGCGGCGAAGCACACTGAATGGAATATGTGACTTTGATATTTTAGTTTGAAGACTTAACAGTATTTCTTCCTATTCTGCAACTCTGCACAGTACACAGAATGTGCTGCTACACTGCGGCGAAGCACACTGAATGGAATATGTGACTTTGATATTTTAGTTTGAAGACTTAACAGTATTTCTTCCTATTCTGCAACTCTGCACAGTACACAGAATGTGCTGCTAAACTGCGGCGAAGCACACTGAATGGAATATGTGACTTTGATATTTTAGTTTGAAGACTTAACAGTATTTCTTCCTATTCTGCAACTCTGCACAGTACACAGAATGTGCTGCTACACTGCGGCGAAGCACACTGAATGGAATATGTGACTTTGATATTTTAGTTTGAAGACTTAACAGTATTTCTTCCTATTCTGCAACTCTGCACAGTACACAGAATGTGCTGCTACACTGCGGCGAAGCACACTGAATGGAATATGTGACTTTGATATTTTAGTTTGAAGACTTAACAGTATTTCTTCCTATTCTGCAACTCTGCACAGTACACAGAATGTGCTGCTAAACTGCGGCGAAGCACACTGAATGGAATATGTGACTTTGATATTTTAGTTTGAAGACTTAACAGTATTTCTTCCTATTCTGCAACTCTGCACAGTACACAGAATGTGCTGCTACACTGCGGCGAAGCACACTGAATGGAATATGTGACTTTGATATTTTAGTTTGAAGACTTAACAGTATTTCTTCCTATTCTGCAACTCTGCACAGTACACAGAATGTGCTGCTACACTGCGGCGAAGCACACTGAATGGAATATGTGACTTTGATATTTTAGTTTGAAGACTTAACAGTATTTCTTCCTATTCTGCAACTCTGCACAGTACACAGAATGTGCTGCTAAACTGCGGCGAAGCACACTGAATGGAATATGTGACTTTGATATTTTAGTTTGAAGACTTAACAGTATTTCTTCCTATTCTGCAACTCTGCACAGTACACAGAATGTGCTGCTACACTGCGGCGAAGCACACTGAATGGAATATGTGACTTTGATATTTTAGTTTGAAGACTTAACAGTATTTCTTCCTATTCTGCAACTCTGCACAGTACACAGAATGTGCTGCTACACTGCGGCGAAGCACACTGAATGGAATATGTGACTTTGATATTTTAGTTTGAAGACTTAACAGTATTTCTTCCTATTCTGCAACTCTGCACAGTACACAGAATGTGCTGCTAAACTGCGGCGAAGCACACTGAATGGAATATGTGACTTTGATATTTTAGTTTGAAGACTTAACAGTATTTCTTCCTATTCTGCAACTCTGCACAGTACACAGAATGTGCTGCTACACTGCGGCGAAGCACACTGAATGGAATATGTGACTTTGATATTTTAGTTTGAAGACTTAACAGTATTTCTTCCTATTCTGCAACTCTGCACAGTACACAGAATGTGCTGCTACACTGCGGCGAAGCACACTGAATGGAATATGTGACTTTGATATTTTAGTTTGAAGACTTAACAGTATTTCTTCCTATTCTGCAACTCTGCACAGTACACAGAATGTGCTGCTAAACTGCGGCGAAGCACACTGAATGGAATATGTGACTTTGATATTTGAGTTTGAAGACTTAACAGTATTTCTTCCTATTCTGCAACTCTGCACAGTACACAGAATGTGCTGCTAAACTGCGGCGAAGCACACTGAATGGAATATGTGACTTTGATATTTTAGTTTGAAGACTTAACAGTATTTCTTCCTATTCTGCAACTCTGCACAGTACTCAGAATGTGCTGCTAAACTGCGGCGACGCACACTGAATGGAATACGTGACTTTGATATTTTAGTTTGAAGACTTAACAGAATGTGCTCTAATCTGCAACTTTGCACACTAAACAGAATGTGCTCTAATCTGCAACTTTGCACACTAAACAGAATGTGCTCTAATCTGCAACTTTGCACACTAAACAGAATGTGCTCTAATCTGCAACTGTGCACACTAAACAGAATGTGCTCTAATCTGCAACTTTGCACACTAAACAGAATATATATATTTTTTTTTTTTTTTTTTTGTTTTTTTCCCCCCACACCAAATAACCTGCTGCCCCCACACACAGTAGTCCTAAAAAGGACTTTTGGTTCTTTTTTTTTCACAATTTTTGTTTTTTTCCTCCCTACACTGCCTTTCCCTTCCTATCCTCAGCTCTCCCTGGCTCAGACTGAGCCGAACTCGATGGTCAGGTGCTATACAGCACCTGACCACGGGTTCTGGCCAGCCAATCAGTGTAATGCCAGCAGCCAACATGGCTGCTGGCATTACACCGATGTCAGAGCCTCCCTGCACGTTTATTGGCTGCGCAGCAGCCGCAAAATGTGCGGGGAGGAGACCCGAACATGGCGGGCGAGCACATGCGGTACTCGTACGAGTACCGCCATGTGCCGAGCAGAGCGATGCTCGAGCCGATCCGAGCATCGGCCGAGCATGCTCGCTCAACACTAGTCGTTATCCTTGGTATGCTAGATATTTATACAACACATTACTTAGCAATAGGTTGGAGTCCCTGCTAACATTCAAGACATTAAAAACACCTGCATAAACTCTGCTTTCAAATATGAAGACATTAGCAAGTTTGAAACCCCCTTCCTTTGTCTGCACAGCAAGATCTTTTAACCCCCTGAATACTACAAAGCAACGTTAGTGGTTGCAATATTTCACATTCAAATACAGACAACATGCTGTGCAGTACAGTTGCAGCTACAGTTATTTTTTACTGAACAAAAATTAGTTCATCGATAAAATAAATGGTTGACACTCAGCAATAATTTTATATATATTTCAATAATTTTATATATCTTTCATCACTTTCCAGATTGGTCTTCTCTCTAGAGCTTGTTGCTCACTAATAATTCCACTGTAAGTATCACTATGGAAATTGGAATATACCTTTAAATGCAGTGTATTTCTGGATTCTATTTCATTATACAGTTAACCATTTGAGTGCCAGAGAAGTATCCAATGCATTGAAGCTCTCTAGCACTCAAAGGGTAAAAAATTGAATTGATGCTACTTATAAAAAATAAACAAGCACTCAATTAAAATCTATAAAATAAAATTGTGCATATTAACATTTTAATTCAAACACATATTAGCTTGAAGTGGTGTTTTTTTACACTAGTTCATTGTACTGTGATCTTTCATGGCAGCCCCTCCCGAAAACATTCTGTGTACTAGAAATAGCATATTTGTCGCAATTAGTCCTATAAGGAACAGAAAATATTTTTCATGCTTAGCAGCCTAAATTAAAACCTCACAGTTGTCTTTCCATTCTTAAAACACGAAGGGTGGTACTCGTGTTGCTGACAGTGTGGGTTTGCAGATGCCACCATATGGGTCTCCGAAAACTAGATACACTGATGATTCTCTGCACATGTAGGAGACAGTCTGCATTGTTGGCATCATCCCTGAACAGAAACAAGCACAGCTTAGCAAAGATGAGCAGATGGTGCTAGATCTGGTGCCAAAGGAGCAGTGAATTAAAGGTTATACCCACCAGGTTTGATACAGTGCCAGTTTGAATTGGTACAGAAGCTTCAGCCCACCTGCTTGCTGGCCTTGTGACATCTGGCAATTTTTTTTTTGGACTCGTCTACTTTCAATAGGCAAAATAGTCATTTCATAAGTGAGTTACTAATAAACAGGATTAAAACGGGAGAAAATAGCTTACATTACAAGCTATAAACCAATAATTATCTTAGTTTAATCTTGGGAAGATTATATATTTTACAGAAAACTGTTACTCAAGGTGGCTTTCTGCAAAAATAATTTACAAAGCTAGAATTTATGTATGATTTAATGGACCTTTATTTATGTGTAGCCAGTTATAAGAATGTATGAAACATTTCACCTTCAGCTTTATTTCTGTTATAAATATATTTATATATTTGATTTATCTGTTGTTAAAGGAAATTAATACCTCAATAACTTACTTTACTTTGGCCAGAAATTCCCAATGGCCCCTAGGAGTTTTACCCTTGTGTATTTGTACAAGAGATAACATATTCAATACGTCTTGGCTGCCATTTTTTTCAGACTGAAGCAAACAGTGTGTGAAAATACTTAACCATCTGAGAACCAGAGGGGTATGCAATGCACTCAAAGCAATGTTTTGATCCTTAAAGGGTTAAAGGGATAGTAATGTTTCATAATAAAAGCAGCTCCAATTAATCATCACAGCATTTGGGCCATGGAGAGTGTTATTTCAATACTTACAGAGTTGTAGTTCAAGAGTAATTGAATGATAAAGTTTCCCCCTCCTGCCCCTTTTACTGATGTAACACTGCTCAGCTCAGAGCAGTAGGGTGGTGTCCAAGTGGATTGCAGAAAGGAACAATCTTCAATTAACACAAGAGAAAAACCTGTCAAGGGGGGCAGGTTTTTCATTGTTCTCACAGCAAGAAGATTGTCCCTTGCTGTGAGCTATCTGTTCTGTGGACCAGATTCCACATCTGAGGGGAGGTGGCTTACACTAGGTAAAAAGAGTGAGAGAGGGATACTTCATCATTCAAGTTACTCTTGAACTACAACTCTGACAGTATTGAAATAACACTCTCTATGGCTCAAATACAATGAAGATTAATTGGGGCTGCTCTTTTTGTGAAACATTACTATCCCTTTAAGAGGGATGGGTGAAATGTTTGCAGTAAAAAATCTGAAAAATTGCACTTTTTTCCCACTTTTTCATCACATCAAAATCAATCATAATAATATATTCCCCCCATGAGGAATTTCTAACATATGTTTCCGGCTTGCTAATTATAAAAAGGGTGTCAGTTTCTTATATGTGGTCAAAGAGAGAGAGAGAGCAGAATTATTTTGATGCTAGAAGGAGATAGGCAAAGAAAGGGAGCTAGAATTACTTGATACTTTTCTATCTGTGTGAGTGTGAAAGGACAAACAAGAGTTAAAGAAATAAAAAAATATTTTTGAATGATATGTGATAGACAGGCCTCTATTGAAACTGAGTGAGTAAGTGATGGATATTTTAGACAGACATAAATATATCATGCACTCAATACAAACATTACATTCAGAAGAGCAAGAGGGTCAAGAATATACTGTTATTGTATGTCTGTACCAGCTTTTGAGTGTGTGCTTGTAACGGAAGTCAAGAATCACAACCTGCTACAAAATAAAACATCAGTTTATTTCCTCTCGCGTACATGAAGGCATGGGATACGGAATTGGGTTGTTCAATAACGGGTGTCGACTGGAAGGAAATATGGTCCCTCACTGCCTCATCTTCTATCTCCTCCCAAGTTCTGGAATCCAATTATAAATTTTTGTATAGGTGGTATTATACCCCCATTAGACTCCGTGGCATTTATAATTCTGGGAGCTCTCTTTGTTGGTGATGCTCTTCACACGAAGGATCTTTTCTTCACATATGGTGGTCCTGCCCCAAAATACTCTCATTTTGGACACACTGCCTGGAACGGATAGAATGCTCTCTTAGTTTTTCACTTCCGAAAACGCCTCAATCGGCCCTTTTCTTCTTGGAACTATCTGCCGTCCGCAACATAAACGTCATATTCTGTTGATATTATTATCTGTTGCTAAGTCATTGATCCAGACTCACTGGAAAGACACTGACCCTCCATCCCTAGCAGAATGGCATTTGAGAGCTCAGGATCATTTGATCCTAACGAAAATAGCCAGAATCAAACAGGGCCTAGACGTTAGTTATCTCTCCTCTTTCATTATGACCTGGAAATTGGGTGAAGAACACTCAGGGACTACATGAATTTTCTTGCCCCTGATAGACTCCTACTGTACAAGTATCCCGAAGCCGATCTCTTCCTCTCCCTTATTCTACCCCCATTCCCTGTCCCCCTCTTACTCCCCCCTCCTCTTCCTCTTCTCTTCCTTCATTTCTTTTTCCTCATCTCTCTCAATTTTGGGTCAAACTTAAACGACAGCCTCATGCATAAACCTGGGATGTGCCTCTTGCTGTGAGTTCTTTGCCTACTAACTTTCATCCGATTTGCCTGATGACATGTGTGTATTATCCCATGTATGCTCTCTAATTTTTGTTATGTATCATGGCAATTCCTTGCTGTAATCTGTTGTTTTCTCAATAAAAATATTGGAAAAAAACCACATCAGTTTATTGAGTAATAAAAAACATAGGACAGGTAGGAGAACCTACAAATAAGCAAACAGGGACCAAAGCCCCGAGCAGGGAGATCCCACCAGGAATTGGAGACTGCTGCAAGGAGGACCCTAGAGGTCGGACACTCTAACAGGTTAGAGAGGATAGAGCCGAAAGGTTGAGGGACATGAGACAGACCAGGCCTAAGGGTATTCTATTGAGGCAATCCTAAGGAGTAGGTAGACAGACCAGAGCAGGTAGTAAGCCAGAACCAGAGGATCAATATACCAGAGCGGGTAGTCAGCTGATACCAGAGGGTCAGATACCAGAGCTGGTAGTCAGCCAGAGCCACTAGGTCAGAACCCCAGGGGTAGCCAGACAAAGCCACAGGATAGGTACACCAGGAACACAAGGAAGCCAAGCCAAGGGTCAAACACTGACTGCACTAACAAGGATAAGCGTACTGCACTGGAACACCACATAAGGGCAATTATGGTGGTGTCCAGGCAGTTTAAATACATAGGACAGGAGGTGGAACACAAAACAAGCCCCGGGAAAAGCTTTGAAAGAAGCGTGAAAAGTCTCTGGCATGCAGCCTGATGACGTGCGGATGCATGGAAGCAGTGTGGATGTGGAAATAACCCGCATATATAGACGCGGCAGGACAGCAGCGAGGGGCACAGAAGCGGATGGCTCTCTACTGCCGGCTGCCCAGGTAAGCGCACAGTGATGACAGTGCTTTATTCTTCATTGCAAGCTACTGAGTTTGAATCTAAAAGGTCTTTACTCATCCGATACAGTACTAAAAATGAACATTGGAGTCAATATAGGAGAGAAAGAGCTTCTGAAGAAATTTTGAGATTAGCTATGCATAGATTCAGACAGGCAAAGAGACAGAGCTGGAGTTGCTTCCAGTTGTAGTGAGTGTGGGATTGATGTAGACATTAACAAATAAAACCCCCAAAAACTCCTGACAGGTAGGTGACAAAAACAGGCAGGCGATCCTTCACCTGAGCTGTGACAAACAGCCTCCTCAGGAAGAGTGAAGTGACATGTTGGTCCTAGTACAGTAAAGTCATGCTACAAAAACTGAGCATGGACATGGTTACTGCACCTCACACAGTAATGATGATGATTCTTAATTTACTACCTCTAAAAAGGAGAAATATGCTTGTTTATAAACTATTTGAGAGATCAACTGGAAAGAATGAATCTGACAAGTAAACATGTAAAAAAATAAATATTATGGGGATGAATCAGGATGTGGTGGGGGTTGTGGCAGCACTATCCATTGCTACTACCAGAACTGCAGCTTCTACTGGATATCTTAACATCAACAGTAGAAGTAGTCCTCCAACACCTCTTACACTCACATGCAGACTCCACACACAAACACGAACACACACACACTAACTTGTGCTGAATACAAAATTACTAGACATATTTTTTCTGAAAGTATCACTCTGTTTATTGAATGCTCACTGTTTTAACAGTACCTCACTGTTTTAACATTACCTCACTGTTTTAACTTCTGGATTTTTATAGTAGTGGGGGAGAAATTATTGTATTGATAGAAAGCAGTAGTGAGAAGACAGAAATTGTATGTAGTTTGAATTCATGGGAACTTCCACACAAAAGGTGGCAAATTGCAGGTTTTCCACAAAAATCCACATAATAAAAAATTATTTTTGCCCATCCCTAGATAAGATTGCGATGTGAAAACAACACAGTTGAGTTCCAGTGGCCCTGTTTACAACTGTCATGTCCACCTGCATGTCCATAATATCCAGACTGATTGAAGAAGTTATTTTTTAATCAAGGAGCAAAGAAATAATTAATCAGGATACATTAGGATTTTCTTGCCATTTAAGTGGGGGGCTATGGGTATGTGAGGAGGTGTTGATTCTTTAAAAACAGTACCTCTTAACACACTAAGGCTAATGCACCACTTGTGAAATTCTATAGCAATCCATCTTCACCACAGGGTGAACAATTCCCATATTCTCACTGCTTTAATTGGTTATTTCAATCTCTTGAATGCTATGCAGGTCTCCAAAGCATTCCCTAAGAATGCATTGGAGACCAGTATAGATACCCCATTTAAAGCAACTGGGATTTTTTTGTAATGTCCCATAAAGTGCTGATGGTTGGCCCCTTGAATTGGCCCAGTGTTCTTAGTACATCAACCTCTAGATCTCATTCACTGGTACTGTGTTAACCAGGCTTAGACTAAGTGTACATTGAATTAAATCATAAGAGTGTGCTAAATTAGTTATTAGATAGCAGGAACATAAAACACAGGTCCTTAAAGTCTGCTAGAGAGCTGCAGACACTGCATATTACCTCCCAGCTAGGCTTTCACCTCGCCGGTACATACTATCTCTCACCATAAATTGAAGTATAGAGACAGTAAAGAGGTAGTTCAGGTTCTAAGAGGTAAAGGCTATCATTAATAATTTAAGAGAATGGATGGTGGTCCACATTAACCCCTTGTTTAACCCTACCTGTTTCTCTGTCTGATATTGCAGCTTTGTCACGGGTGAAAATTTCACTATACTTCAACTTATGGTGAGAGATGGTATGTACCGGCATGGTGAAAGCCTACCCTGCAGGTCTGCAGCTATCTAGGGATCAGTGTTTTCTGTTTCTGCTATCTAATAACTAATTTAGCACACTGTTGTAATTGGAGTCAATTTACTCTTAATCTAAGCCTGGGTAACACAGTACCGGATTTGATTTGAATAAATCCAGGAGGTAACTAGCAAGTGGCTTCTTTAGTTAGTCAAATATCTCTTATGACAATAGCGTGAGGTGTACTATAAGGCTCATACCTTGGATATATATTAATAATGAGGATGGATGGTTGTTCCACTACCCCAGAAATAGTTTTTCTTTGTTTTTAAATATATTGCATATTTAGGTTTTATTATATACGAATAAAAGTTATTATTATTATACCTCCAATAACTAATAGTGCCAGATCACCTCCACAGCACTGAACTAGCCAATTTGGTAGCAGACAACAACATCTGAGGTTGAATCAAATCAGGTGGTTGTGGATCTGCAACATTTTCTTTCTAGTGTTGTACACTGTAAACTTTTGGCTTGCGGTGTATTTTACTTTAAATTGACCTAATATCCATTTTGATTTTGATATATACTTTTGAACAAAAGACACTAGGACAAATGTCATAGGGGCCATTAGGATTTTCTGTCCATAGTGAAATAAGTGTGTGTGGTGAGGTTATTACTAGGAGGCGTTTATTCTCCTTTAACACCTTGAGTACCAGCATGGTGTGTGTAAGTTTACTCATGAACTACTATGATTGTGGTATACATATATTTCTGCCATCTTTATTCTGAATCCTAAGTTAATAGTGATTAATATTTGTGATTTGATTGTTAAATATGAATCTTCAATGCTGCAACATAATGTTTCTAACCATTATGTCTTTTAATAATTAAAAATGGATACCCATACAAGTAAATGGAATCTAACATGAAAAGTTTAACACAGACTCACACACACACACACGCATGCACACACAAAATAATGTTGGTTTCAGCTTTAAATTTGGGCTTTCTGACATTACAATGTGCAGATGCTCAAGGCAATTTCCATCCATAAAGTCAAAATATGAAATGGCTCATTCATTCTCCTTGTCTTTGTATCTAGTTTTCTCTGAAACCATGGAAACCAGTTTTGCATTCTAAGATGAGAATTTCAAATGTGGAGCCAGGGGGATATGCAGAAAAAGGTTTATCATTTGTCTCATAGTATTAGTTACAGTGGGAGTTCTCACTCTGTGAGCCTGATGTACTAATAAGAACTGGAACAGTCCTGGGATAAACCAACGGGACCATTGGGAACAAATGAAAATTCCCAATAATTTCAATGGGGTACTTAACCCCATGCATGTTATAGAGGTTTAATAGCTTCACTTAGATCAATGAGCATTTAGGGGATTTCTATTTGAACTCTATGGTGCAGCTACTTTATCTTTGCATTTCATGCAAAAAAGTTTTTTCCAACTTAGAGGGATGCACCAGTTGTAAATTACAGTGCTTGTTTATGAAAATATTTTTAATATGATTAAAACACATAACACTTTTGACGGCCTGGTCAGTTTCTGTGCTCTGATTTTAATTCCATTCTGTTTTCATGGTGTATGTATTTAATAAATATTGCTTTTAAAGGCTTAAGCTGGTGTTTGGGTATTGGTGTGCACAAGTGTAGTGACCTGGACTAATCCAGTCAGCATCTGGAAGTCTGTCACTATATGTTTGGTCACTTACATACCTTAAACCCATGATCTTTCATATATGTATTCTCTTATCTAGTCTTTTGTGTATTCCCTGAGCACATGTGAAGGTATAGGCCCTAAGCCTAATGTGGTAGTATCACATTCTCCATTTTATTTCCATGTGTATGTGTATTGTCTAGCATAGCACCATCTTTTGGTCAGAAAGCTAATTACTTGTTTCATTCACACTAATGTTAACATTTTCCCTGTGTATTACTGTACATCTCATCATCATCATCCACATGGTTAAGCTGTGGGAGTGAGTCTAATGAATCATGTGACCTCCTAGAGCCACTCAAGCCCCCTTGATTGCTCTGGAGGAGGAATCCCAGGAGCAACCCTCTGGATAGAGGGTCTGTAACCCTGTAGTTTTGGGAAGTCACACTTCGGTGTGTGAAGAGAGCAGACACACTGCAGTGTCAGTCCAGTCAGTCAGTCACAGGCCTTATCCTTTACTAAGAAAGCCTAACGCAAGTATTCAGCATATCTTCCAGCCTGTTTATCACCTGTTCACCCAAGTTAGCAGGGATTATATACGTGCCTTCTCTCTACAGTCTGTGGGACAATACGATTATATAAAATAGCCCATAGCAAGCTGTCTTGGAAATTGAGGGTCATCCCGCCAGCAGCGCCAAAGTTTTCTACGCATTCTCTACAAGCACGTACCCTGTCTAATAGGGACTCCAGTCATGGGATGCAGGTATTCAAGTCAAGCAAGTGCATTTATTACTACTCAGTTATTCAAGGCCTCTGTAAAACTCCATTCACCTGCTTCAGAAGACCACTCACCACCAGCTTCATCATTTACCACTACTGTGATCTGGATTTCCTGTGTCCTGCCAATAAAGAGCAACGGTTACCCCCGAGACTGGGCGTCTGGAGTACTCATTGCTACAGGTACCTACGTGGGGGCGGGTAATCGGGACACACACATATGTGGATGCCACCTGGGATTGGGCCCATTACATCCCTCGGCCATAGTGAACTGCCAACCACGTGACACCTTAAAGGGCCAGCAACACCTAACAACCCCAGGCCACCACATAAGTTTTGGCGTCACGAACAGGATGAATCTATGTGCCGTATAAAGAGACTTTCCTTGTATTGCTGTGGAACTACAAGTCCCATAAAGTCATTAATAGTACTTCTGATAAAGTGAGGGTGCTGTCCCCTTGAATGAGAGACTATCGCTTTGAATCTGTGTGGTGTGAATTGCAAGCATCTTCTATTGTGGACTGCAAGAGTTACCTACACTTGTGTGGAGCAAAGGATTGTGCTGCTGTGTTAGTGTGTGATCATCTACTGCCATTGTACATTATGCTGCTACCAGAAGAGCATACAAGAGGTTAACTGTGTCCCTCCAACTTCTGGGCACTGTAGCTCCGCCCACCTGCAGTGTGTTCAGCTCCTCCTCTCTTCATCTCTGCAAAGTGGAACGATTCTGTATTGTCCTTGTGCTAGAGGGGAAGGATTTCTTAGCTGCACCTGATAGAGTTGCTAGGCACTGCCATCTTGCACAGAGTACCAGACCCTCAGCACTATCACCACTGCTGCATTGCTCATCTCTCCTGTTCTCCTATCATTCAGTGTGCTGCCCCAGTTATTTTCTTCAGCCTGTTTGTGTCTGCATTTCCTACTCATTGCTGCAGTGAGCACAGCATCTGTCATCCCAGCTATACAGATAAGTGCAGCTCTTCATTTTCACCAGTGTTACATAAAGGAAAGAAAGTTGTATATTCAGAGACTGTGTTTTTGCATAAATAATTTTTCTTAAAGCAACAGCAGCCATATTTTTCTTAAAGAGACAGTACACTCATTTTTGTGAAAAATGTCTACCTCTTCTCAAAGTGACCAGGCTGGCACTAGCAGTTCTGCATCATCATCTGCCAGTGTCCCTGCACCTCCAGTTACAGCTGCTGCACCAGTTCCAGCCCCTGTTATAGCAACAGGAATGCCTTTCTTCATAGGAACCTCTTATCTCCCAAGTTACCGAGGGGATCCTCATACCCTTGGTGCATTTAAAGAAAAGATATTGCGTACCCTTGAACTTGTGTCACTTTCTCCCAATCAGCAGGTTCAGCTTCTCCTAGGTCAACTTGATGGTCCGGCTGCAGAGGAAGTCCGTTCCTGGCCATCTACAGAAAAGACCAGCGTTGACCAGATTCTCACTCGTCTCAGGAAAGAATTTGAAGTCCAATCACCAACTGAGGTTCGTCTTAAATTTTATGACAGACGTCAGAGACCTGGGGAAAACCTGAGAGAATATGCCTTAGCTCTGCAGTCTGCATACCGATCTTTGTGCCAAGTAGACACCTTCGACCCTGTTGCTGCTGAGAGCATGATCACTGATAGATTTATAGAAGGTGTTGATTCCAGACTAATACAGAGCCAACTCCGCATGCTAGCAGCTCAGAACCCAAACATGTCCTTTCTAGACTTTAAAACTTTGGCCCTGCGTGTAGTGGGAACTGACTCACCTTGTTATACTTCTGCCACTTATTCTCCAGACCTGGCTGGTGGAATTTCTACTGCATCCCCACTGCCTCCTGTTCTGCCTATGCAGGCTACTCAGACTGTCCAATCTACCCCTGTTACTACCCCTACTACTACTGATGTACTTGCCCAGGTTGTTGACTCTCTGTGTCAAGCTTTAAAAGAGTTAAAGGGTCAGCCCTCATCCCGTGAGTCATCTTTATCCAGGACATTGTCTCCAGAACCCCGTTCTAACCGGCCAAGACCTGATAGGCCCCCTCCTGAAAGGTCTCCACGACATGAACCTCCTTATTGTACTTACTGTGAACGTCCTGGGCATTACAAATACCAATGCTACCAGTTAAACGGGCCACTCCCGAGGCCAAGGGCCGCCCCTCGGGTAGTGAATCCAAGGGCCCAGAGGGACAATCGCAATGGATTTCCAAGTTCATCTCGAAGTGCCCGTACATAACTATTTGTATTGATGGTGTACCATTAGAAGCGTTAGTGGACACTGGTTCACAAGTCACCACCATTGAGCGACAAGCCGTTGAAAAGTATTGGGACTCTGACATACTTAATCCTGTGGGTAAAGCCAAGTTACGTTTAATAGCAAGTAATGGTCAACCTATTTCCCAGCTAGGCTACTGGGAACCCACCATCCGTATTGGTGATCGTCAGTTACCAGGTCAAGGTGTAATTGTTACTGAGGCTCAGGGAGAGACAACAGCAGTAGTGCTAGGCATGAATGTTATCCGCCATGTATTTACTGAATTGCTAGCTGCCTTGCATGCCTCTCTCCCTTCTGCTTCTTCCCATTACAGACAAGCTGTTCAGCGGACCATTAAAGTGCTCTGTGCCCAGCAGAAGTTCTCAAACCATAAAGGTGAAATTTGCCGAGTCCGTATCCAGGATGTAAGACCAGTTACCTTAAGTCCGAACAGCGAAACACTAGTCTGGTGTCGAGCTCGTCCAGGTATAGATAATTCAGATTATGAAGCTTTTCTTGATCCCATCCAGATTGAAGGACAGCCACTGGTAAAAGCTGCCAGAAGTATTGTCATCGTCTCAAACGGTAGAGTACCAGTACGACTAGTCAACCTGAGTGATGCACCTGTAGACTTGTACAAATTCAATTCAGTTGCTCAACTGTACCACCTGGATCCAGAAGACATCCTGGATGAAGAGACGCTTGCTCACCAAAAGTCAGTTAAAGCCACTCCCAAAGGTAACCACAAACCAACTACCTTCTGGTACAATGAACTCAATGTTGGAGATGCCAACACACCTATTGAAGACATAAATGGTGTCGTTAAAGTTGCTAAGCGACACAGTGAAGCTTTCAGCAAGCACGCTCTAGACTTTGGGAAGACTAATTTGATCCAACACAAGATCAACACAGGTGATCATCCTCCTATCAAGGAAAGACACCGTCCCATACCTCCTGCAAACTACCAGCAAGTAAAGAAGCTGATTAAGGAGATGAAAGACACCAAAGTCATTCAAGAAAGCCAAAGTCCTTGGGCTGCACCCATCGTCTTAGTGAAGAAGAAGGATGGTAACATCAGATTCTGCGTTGACTACAGAAAACTGAACAATGTCACCCACAAAGATGCCTATCCTCTTCCAAGGATTGAAGAATCCATCACTGCTCTTGGCTCAGCTGCATACTTCTCAACTCTCGACCTAACCAGCGGTTACTGGCAAGTACCCATGGCTCCTGAAGATAGAGAGAAGACAGCTTTCACTACTCCAATGGGACTCTACGAGTTCAATGGCATGCCGTTCGGGTTGTGCAACGCCCCCGCAACATTCCAGAGACTAATGGAAAGATGTCTTGGCCACATTAATTTCCAGAGCGTCCTGTTGTATCTTGACGATGTCATTGTGTACTCTCGTACATATGAAGATCACTTAAACCATCTTGCAGAAGTGTTCCAAGTGCTCATTGAGCATGGTCTGAAGATCAAGCCATCAAAATGTTACCTTCTGAAGCCAAGGGTCAGTTACTTGGGTCATGTCGTCAGTGCTGAAGGAATCCAGCCTGATCCAGAAAAGATTTCTGCCGTGAAAAATTGGGACACCCCAAGAACTGTGAAGGAAGTCAGAAGTTTCCTAGGATTTGCAGGCTACTACCGCCGTTTTATACCTAACTTTGCCAAGGTAGCAGAACCACTGACAGAACTTCTACGTGGTTGTCCTAGAGAAAACTATAACAGAAGATTTCCAATTGATTGGTCTGAGAGACAAGAGACTGCATTCCAGAAATTGAAAGACCTGTTGACTTCTCCTCCAATTCTAGCGTATCCCGACTACAGCCATCCTTTCCGTCTCTACACGGATGCCAGCTATCAAGGCTTAGGAGCTGTATTGTCACAAGTCCAAGACAACAAAGAGAGAGTCATCGCTTATGCCAGCCGAAGTTTGAGAGGTACCGAGAAGAACGATAACAATTACAGTTCGTTCAAGTTAGAGCTGCTAGCTCTTGTGTGGGCCGTTACCGAGAAGTTCAAAGATTACCTCGCAGCCACACCATTCACCGTTTACACGGACAACAATCCTCTCGCTCACCTTAATACTGCACGGCTAGGTGCACTTGAACAGAGATGGGCTTCCAGATTGGCAAATTACTGCTTTGACATCAAGTACCGCAGCGGTAAAACCAACATCAATGCAGATGTATTATCCCGTTTGCCCATAGGAGAAGAACCTCCTGATGCAGAAGACATGTGGGAAGATGTTGAGATGCCTCCCTTCTATCAAAGGTTTGCTACGCAGAATGTCATCGCTGCTACACAGACTGATAAAGGTCTTCAACAGAAACCTGACCCAATTCAAGATCCACCTAGATGGCAAACTCTCCAGAACGAATCTCGAGTTTTAGGTGAGATCTATGATTTCTTAACTTCTGGAAGAACACCTGTCAGACTCAGAAGACAGTATCCAGATACTGAACTCAAACGCCTATGGAGACAGCGGAAAAGGCTCTTCATTCAAAAAGGCCTCATCATACGTAATACCTTGGATCCTGTTTCAGGAGAGAGAATACACCAAATTCTCATCCCCAGAAGAGATGCAAAAATTGTGCTTGACGCTTACCATGACCAATCAGGACATTTTGGCGTACATAAAACTGAAGCTACCATACGCCAGCGCTTCTACTGGATCGGAATGCGAGCAGATATTGAAAATTGGTGCAGCGAATGCCCAGCTTGCAACCTGACTAAAGCCGGAAAGAAAGAGGCTAGAGCGCCATTGCATCCAATCAACTCTCACAGACCAAATGAGCTAGTTGCTCTGGATCATGCGAAATTGGCACCTACTCGTTCAGGATATACCTATGCTCTCACAATGGTGGACCACTACTCTAAGTGGGTCGTAGTCGTTCCAGTGAAGGATATTACTGCTCGTACTACAGCTGCTGTATTTTATCGTGAGTACGTGAGACATTATGGTTGCCCTGAAGCAGTCCTAACAGATCGTGGACCTGCCTTTGAGTCACAACTCTTCCAAGAGCTCTGCCAATTCCATGAGTGTAAGAAGCTACGTACAACAGCTTACCATCCACAAGGGAATGGACTTTGTGAGAAGATAAATCAAGTGTTTATTAACATGCTGAGAACGGCATCAGTAACCAAACAGGCAGAATGGCCACAACTACTGGATGAACTAGTGGAGATTTACAACAACACCACTCATTGTTCGACAGGCTACTCGCCATACTATCTTATGTTTGGTCGCCAAGGTCAGCTGCCTAAGGATCGAGCTTTAGGAATTCAAGTTCCTGATGTGATTAATCCCTTGCCAAAGACCGACTGGGTTTCTGAACATCAACGTCGCATCCATGAAGCTAGAGAGGTAGTTGATCACAGAATGAACGAAGCTCATCGTAGGCAAGAAGAGTGTTATAACCAGAGAGCCAATGCTACGCCACTGCATGTGGGAGATAAAGTATGGTTACGTAAATACCACCGCTCTGACAAACTCGATTCACTCTGGGAACAAGAACCCTACACTGTTACAGGTATCCCATACCCTGATTCAGATGTCTATGAGGTCAAGAAGCCCGGAATGGCTCCTCAAACAGTTCACAGGAATCGCATGAAACTCTGTACTAAGGAAGACCTTATGGTTATGTCTTCTCCTTCACAACCAGTCATGCCAGTCTACACACCAGCTCCTGTAACTGAGACACCACCAAGACAGTCCTCTGTGGAAGAATCAATTCAGAACTCTCCATTCATAATTCCAGGCTGTTATCAATGGGTACCAGTTCCTGTTCAAGTTCCTGTACAAGTTCCAGCTCAAGTTCCTGCTTCAATTGCTACTCCTATACCAGCATCAGAAGAACTACCTCATTACCACGTTCCGGATTCTGAAGAAACTCAAGTGCTGAGGCGTTCAGAGCGAAGTACCAAAGGAACCCCACCTGCCCGTTACAGGGATTAAAGAACTATATCCTTTCCATGTGTATATACTGCTTTGCCTGTATACATATATGTCTGACTTTATTTAGTTATCTAGTTAGCCAGTTTGCAACAGTTTAAGCCTCTAGTACCTGGTAACTACCATGCACATTGTTCCTGGTTTACTTGCATATTTATACAGCCTATGGACTACTAAGGACTGTTCCTTTACTCAAAAGTGCCTTTTCCCAGAGCCTTTCCATGGACAATGCCTTATTACCGAAAGAGACTCTACCTAAATTGCACAGTATCTACTGTTCATATTGTTTTGCACATTTTCATTGTTATTTTCATGTGTTATTGCATTGCTCTTTATGGTATATTTTCCATGTCATTTCACTTTTTCATTGTCATTGTATTTCAGGTGCTACCCCACATATACATGTGCATTTCTAAGTTTCCTCCTCATATAGACGCCGAGGACGGCTTATTTTTAGTGAGGGTGTTTGTAGTGACCTGGACTAATCCAGTCAGCATCTGGAAGTCTGTCACTATATGTTTGGTCACTTACATACCTTAAACCCATGATCTTTCATATATGTATTCTCTTATCTAGTCTTTTGTGTATTCCCTGAGCACATGTGAAGGTATAGGCCCTAAGCCTAATGTGGTAGTATCACATTCTCCATTTTATTTCCATGTGTATGTGTATTGTCTAGCATAGCACCATCTTTTGGTCAGAAAGCTAATTACTTGTTTCATTCACACTAATGTTAACATTTTCCCTGTGTATTACTGTACATCTCATCATCATCATCCACATGGTTAAGCTGTGGGAGTGAGTCTAATGAATCATGTGACCTCCTAGAGCCACTCAAGCCCCCTTGATTGCTCTGGAGGAGGAATCCCAGGAGCAACCCTCTGGATAGAGGGTCTGTAACCCTGTAGTTTTGGGAAGTCACACTTCGGTGTGTGAAGAGAGCAGACACACTGCAGTGTCAGTCCAGTCAGTCAGTCACAGGCCTTATCCTTTACTAAGAAAGCCTAACGCAAGTATTCAGCATATCTTCCAGCCTGTTTATCACCTGTTCACCCAAGTTAGCAGGGATTATATACGTGCCTTCTCTCTACAGTCTGTGGGACAATACGATTATATAAAATAGCCCATAGCAAGCTGTCTTGGAAATTGAGGGTCATCCCGCCAGCAGCGCCAAAGTTTTCTACGCATTCTCTACAAGCACGTACCCTGTCTAATAGGGACTCCAGTCATGGGATGCAGGTATTCAAGTCAAGCAAGTGCATTTATTACTACTCAGTTATTCAAGGCCTCTGTAAAACTCCATTCACCTGCTTCAGAAGACCACTCACCACCAGCTTCATCATTTACCACTACTGTGATCTGGATTTCCTGTGTCCTGCCAATAAAGAGCAACGGTTACCCCCGAGACTGGGCGTCTGGAGTACTCATTGCTACAGGTACCTACGTGGGGGCGGGTAATCGGGACACACACATATGTGGATGCCACCTGGGATTGGGCCCATTACATCCCTCGGCCATAGTGAACTGCCAACCACGTGACACCTTAAAGGGCCAGCAACACCTAACAACCCCAGGCCACCACACAAGTGCTGCATTCAAGTTATACATATAAAAAGGGATCTTGCAGTGTCCAGTACAGAGCCTTAGTACCAGCTATCTACGGAAAACTAGTGTAAAAGCCCGAGTACAGGGGCCAAAGTGCGTAAAAAGGAAATTTTTAGTATGTTTGTCTGATGCAGTCATGCTCAGTAGAAACTTCCTGAACACACAGAATGTACCTGAGCATGACTGCATTGGACAAACCCACATCTGGCCTTTTATTATTTAAGGATTGATTGTACACCAATATGAAGTGCATGAGATGATTTATATGTAAGAGCTAACAAATCTATATTATAGTTATTCTTTCTGCAAACACTCCCTATTTTAAAGATTGAGTGATCATTACACTTGTTTATGAAAATATGTTACGTCTTTTTCTGCTGAGTAAAACAAGTTCAGTAACAAAAATACAAACATTTGGAGTAGAACAGGCAACCGTTTTTATTAATGTAAAGCGCCATAATGCTATAGGGCCTATTGCTTTGTCTTAGGTGGCTGGTCTTTCATCTGAAAGAGAACTATGGTCTGTTCGATCACTCTATTAACTCAGAAATAAGGAGTTTGAGCCCCAACTCATTAGGTTGAGTTCCATAATTTTGACACAACTGATTCTCTTTGTCTTCAAAAATCTTATGTTGGACTGAGACTCCCACTATACATAAATACACACAATGATAATTCCATGTCAGCACTGCTGAATAAAAGTTGGAGGCTATGATTACATACAGTTTCTCTCATCCTTTGCCTCAAGTATGTAAGAATGGTCTAAGATTCACATCTAAATGGAAGGGGCAGCTAGAATAGAGCACAAGTCCAAATAACTCACTGTCATGATCCTGTCCACTCCTCAGCCTGGTGCAGTACCTCAGAGTGCCACTACCTTCCCTTGGTGCTGCTGTAGGCTGCTGCACTCAAATTAGAGGACTGATTCTGTTCCCAGCTGTCCCTTCCTTGCAGTCACCTCCTCCCTATTTAGTTCAGTCTCTCCCCTTGCTCTGGGCCAGATTATACAGTTTATACTGGTCAGTTCAGATCAGTTCCTTGAGTCAGCTGTACCCCTGAGTTACTGAGCTGGCAGTTTCCCTCCTGTGTTCCTGAATTGGCAGTTGCCCTCCTGTGTTCCTTAACTGGCAGATGCCCTCTTGTGTTCCTGAACTGGCAGTTTCCTTCCTGTGTTCCTGAATGGGCAGTTGCCCTCCTGTGCTCCTGAACTAGCAATTTCCCTCCTGTGCTCCTGAACGGGCAGTTGCCCTCCTGTGATTTTAAACTGGTTGCTTTCCTGCACCTCCCTGTATGCAGAGGCCCAGTTCCCTGTGCCCAGAGGCCCTGCTCTTTTCTGTTCATTAAATTTTTTGTTGTGCGTTACATTTGCATGTTTCTTGTATGCATATATATATATACTACAATTGTGTTCCCTTTAATTGTGTGTGTGCTGGTTTTCTTGGTCTCTGGGGTCCACTTTATTTATTTACTTTTGCTGATGTGGTCAGCACCCCTTCCTGACCAGCAGCTTATGACACTCGCCCATATCAAGTGTTACCAGATGGGTTATTGCTTGTGTAATAGCTCCATCTCATGTAAATAGATGTTGTTGTTATACCAATACAGTAGACAGATAAGCTAGATAGATAGAGAAATATGTCTGCATTTTATACAACAATCAGTGGGCAGCTTGTTCTGGGACAGGTGGCCCACAGGCATGCTGAGATGCAGATCTATTTTCTCGAACTCCCATAATAACAGGGGTCAGCTTGTTTGTGGACAGGTGGGCTCTGTGGGCACTCATGCTATCTATGAACGGTCAATGAATGAATAAATATGTATCAGTGATAATGGGATGTACAAGTATGTTTTATAGTGTACACATAATACTGATACATACTATTTTTTTCTGCAAATACAGATGGTATATGTATATATATATATATATATATATATATATATATATATATATATATACACACAAATCAGATGTATGTATCATACTTTTGCCTTTGCGCACTCAGTCAGGGTATCACCTGTTCGCTGACAAGACAAATGGCCTGGGAACCAGTATAGATGTGTATATCTTGCAGGAGGGGGTTGCTGACCTTAGGCTGACATTCCCTTATCCTTCAGAGAAATAGGCATTTTCAGAAGTGTCCCAAATAAGGTTTTGACAGTAAGCTAGGCACCCACACCTGTCAGCTGTGTATCACAAAGTCCACTCTGATGTGTTTTTTCTACACACCTAGCAGTTTGCCTCCCTGAGCTGACAAGTTAACTTCTTAAAATTATCCTTATTTGGAAGTGTCTTAAATAAGTACACTGTCATGTGTTTAGGCCTATTTACATTGAAAGCAACGGGCAGTAAAGAGTATAAAACAAGGGATTAGATTTCATTTAGTTAAGATGGAGGGAAGGAGGAAGATGCAGTGAAGGAGAAAGAAGGAGTGAAGGAGGAGGAAAGGAGAGAAAAGGAGAGAAGAGGCAGTGAAGGAGAGATGTAACAAGAACATGTGCAGGAGGACTCTGCCCAGGTAATTATGCCAGAACACACAGTGCACTTATGTATATAGAAATTTATAATGTTTTGTGTTCTGTATTCTTAAATTTATTTTTGTAGTTAGGATGTTAATTTAGTCGTGTGAATGCCATTTAATTCCTTATAAGGAAGTATAGAGTAATGTGCCATGTGATCTAAGACTCTGACTGGTGTTGTAATAAATTCTGTTTTTGATTGAACCATCTCTTTTGCTCCTGCATCCTCATAACTGAAAATATTTATGTGTATGTACATGTAAAATTATTATATTAATATATACATCCATATTTCTCTGGGATACATTATTGCTGACCCAGTTAAAACTGGTAACAAAAGCAAAATCCACCAAGAACAGAAAACAAACTGAGTACAGTGTTTTGTTTTTAATTGCTGCACTGTTATCCCACCATTTTCTATGTGTGTGTATGTGTGTGTGTGTGTGTGTGTGTGTGTGTGTGTATGTTATAGAATGCAGAAAACACTAAACCTAGAGAAAAGTAAATGTGAATAAGCCTTCCTGTTCTAGAATGCAAACAAAACCTCACCGACTACAGTCTACCAATGCACCTAACTACATAGTCTTATAAACCTAGTGACCACTGCTGCTGCTCCTATATAGAATGAATGAACTCCAAACTCTTCTGCAGCTAATCCCAATCATTGAATGCAAAGCTAGAAAATCAAAATGGGTGAGAGGATCCCCATATTGGTAAATTAACCATGGACCTACCCCTGAGGGATGAATGGACAGAAATTCCCCCAGGAGACAAACCGGGCAAACGGGATAGAATCAAAAGTGACTCAAACCCCTTTACCAAAAATATCCATTTGTGATCTGTTAAATGCTAAAAGTAAAACTGCTCCAAAGCATTGTAATATCCTGCCTAAGGATTAGGGATATGTGGAAATTTTCACCTCAGACCAAAATTAGTAAATAATGGCACGTCCTGCTTAATGAATAATTTGTAATCAATGGGGACATTGAATTTATACACAACACATAGCAAATGTTAATTTATTTCCCAGAGGCATAGTATTAAAGGGGTCTAAGGGTTCCTATGTTGGTGAAGTTAAGGAAACAATCAGTGTAACAGGGAATTTTTTTGGGGGGGTTGTTGACTGGGATTGTGGTAACAGTTAATAATAAACTTAATAAATAAATAATACTAAAAAAAAAAAAAAAAAAAAAAAGACATGGTATAAAGGGGTCTGATGAGGGTTCCCGTGTTTGTCGAGTCTGGGGAAACAATCAGTTGAACGGAATTTTATTGGTGGAGGTTTGTGGATTGGGGGGACAGGAAAAATAATAGATAAGTTAAAAAAAAAAAAAAATACGAAACTGGTACATAACGTCACATCACAGAGACAGGAACCCCCTAACACAAACTGTGACTGGGGCAGACTGATACTTGATGGGATAGAGTATTTCATAGAAGATGATTTGTAGATGTAGACTTGTTGTTAGATGCCCAAGCCCAGAGGAAACATTGATTTGTAGAAATATTGATTTACGCAGGTATGATGGCTCAGCTGGTTAGTGTACCAGCTATAGAATCTGTCACAGGTTCTAGTCCCAGCAGGGTCAACTCAACTTTTCATCCTTCTGAGGTAGATAAAATGAGTACCATTAAATTGGGTAACAATATCTATACCCCCAGGACATACTTGAAAACGAGAGACAATCTCAATATATCCTTCCTGGTAAAATGCTTTGATATTATTATTTATATGACTTAGACTTGTTAGATGCCCAAGCCCGGAGGAAATATTGTTGTGTAAGACTCAGATTTGTTAAAGGCCCAAGCCCTAAGGAAACAATGATTTGTAGGACTTAGACTTGTTAGGCCCAGTCCCAGAGGAAATGCTGATTTGTAGAACTAAAACATTTGTTAGGCCCAAGCCCGGAGAAAACATTGATTTGTAGGACTTTGGCTTGTTAGCATCACAAGCCCTGAGGAAACACACCAGAGATAACTTTTATCAATCACACTTATCAACGTCACAATCCCTAAGGAATCAGAGATCATTTTTATCACTGATTCTTGTTAGCATCACAAGCCCTGTGGAATCATACCAGAGATAATTTTTATCACTCAGGCTTGTTAAAGCAGAACTATCATCATAATAACGTTGCCCCCCAAACACTTAGTAACATAACAATAGGCAAAGGCATACTTTCGTTAGGCTGAATAAGTCCCACACTATTGAGGAAATACAACTTCTTCGGCAGGCACCATTGGCAACAGCGCAGACATCTTGGAGAAAAAGTACCTGTGAGTCTGCACTGTATGTCCTGTTAACTGCCAGGATTGGTGAGTGATGTTCCTTGGTACCTTAAGGTACTGGAAGTTGCTGACAGCGCAGGCACACAGAGCTTTTCTTGTAAGCTCTGTGCAGCTGATGCCCACTGAAGAAGTTGTTTTTCCTCAATAATGCGGACTTATTCATCCTAATGAAAGTATGCCTTTGCCTAGCACAATGTTAGTTAGTGTTTGGGGGGCAATGTTATTTTGATGATCATTCCACTAACATAACAATCCCTAAGGAATCACATCAGAGATCATTTTTATCACTCAGGCTTGTTAATGTCACAAGCCCTACAGAGTCACATCAGAGATAATTTTTATCTATCAGGCTTGTTAACGTCACAAGCCCTGAGGAATCAGAAATAATTTTTATCAATTAGACTTGTTAATTTCACAAGCTCTGAGGAATCAGAGATAATTTTTATCAATTAGGCTTGTTAGCATCACAAGCCCAGAGGAACCAGTGATATGTAGTACTTAGGCTTATTAGAAATAAGCTCCCCTCCAACTGATCCCCCCTACTGCTCTAGTGCCAGCAGTCCATGTTATGGCGGGCAGTGTTCACTGGCAAATGCCCCAGTGTCATTGCTGTATTTATGACTGCTGTTCTTGCTGCTGCTACTGAGTGGTTTAAGCAGCAGGATGATTAGGCAGATCCGAGGGAAAGGGATCAACAATAGCAGTGATATGGGTGATGATGATCATGGTTCCACTTGCCAATGCTAGCTCCAATGATAAGCCTTAGTTAGTAGCACCACTACAGTTAGCCCCCACCACTTCAGATATATGTGGAGAAAAGAATTTGGGCAATAATGCTTCTCCTGCTGCCCCTCCTTCAAAGTCATGGGTGTGTTGTTGGAATATATATTTTTCCCTTGAGAGCAGGAACTGTGCCTCTCATCAGCAACTGCAATGTGAACAGTGTGTGTGGTAAATAAAGGAAGGACTGGGAACAATGGGTACGTCTGCACTCACACCAAACACTTGGCACAACTCTATACCAAGCACTATAATGCTTAGGGGCCCCAATGTGAAATTATCCAACCAGAAATCAAGTACTGCTGATGCCTCTATGCCACTTGTCCACTTCCCGCTAAGGACACATGACAACTTGCAGTTTTAATAGTACTGATGAAACCTCCCTGACACCAGCTTAACATATTCTATGGGATGGAATCTCCTCAGATGACGCTTGATGCTCTGAATACGATTATCCTCCACCATGCTGCCATGTGTGGTCAGATTACCACACAGAGTGCAATGGGTAGACATGAACTGCCATATCCTGATATCTACTGAATGGCTTTCAGGTGGCGGGGGAGGTAAAGATGAACAATGTGGATTACCAGAAACTGTAGTTACATGATCTTCCCAAGCTCGTACCCTAGAGCAAGAAGGTGATGGAGAGCAAGGTGTTTAGCTCATCATTGATCTTTTTGGCTCTGGCTGGGTTTCTCTATTTTTCCTCCTCAGTGATTAACTCCTCACCTCTTGTTGCCTTTGGGGAAAGTCAGGGGGTACAACAACAGTGGTGCCAGTTTTCTTTGGTGGGGGTTTGGCTTTAACATGCTTCACATAAATTATATGGTGTCTGTTTCATATGTGTTATGAGGGCAGTAATGCCAAGGTGAGTTTCCTCCTATCCCCTTTTCACAGACATCATAAATTGTGCACAGTGCCATTGCCAGTGACTGCACTGTGCTTGCCCTGAGAGAAAAATAGTCCCATACCCAGGACCTCAGGGAGAGGGGAAAGGTGGAGAAGAATGCTACAGTACAAGAGCTTGAATGAATGAACCCTGTCCCCAGGTCATTCTTAGAAAGCGCAACGCTGCACTTTCATCAATGAATCAGTCACCCGGTCTATGCTTTCTAAAAATGACCCAGTAACAGGGTTCATTCATTCAAGCGATTGTACCGCAGAGGCTTATACAGCCGCTCCAGTACTAAGGAAGGCAGAAAATGCCTTAGTTGTCCTCACATGGATCATCTATCCTTCTGGATAAATGATCCATGATTGGGGGATATCAGGAGGGGTCTTGATACCCCCCTCAAAGTCTGAATCATTATACGTTAATTAAAAGCGCATATAACCTATGTTAAACATAGGTTATATGCTCTTTATTAAAAAGGGGGATCTACCTTTTAAAATGAGGTGGGATGTAGCTAGATTGTTGGAAATTAATGTATCTATCTGATAAGGTAAATTTCAAAGAGAGAGGAAGTTGACTGGGGGAAATTGAGGGCTTCTGGGGGCTAGGATTCTATGAACCATTCATGCTGGTGGTTGACCACAAAACCAATGGGTGTAGAAGAGTCTGAGTATATTTGGGGATGTAGGGGAAGGGATGGGAGGGACATGGAGTGGCCATTCCATTTCTAGAGAAATCCAGCCCACGTGGTCAGATCTGATTTGGCCAATTGGTCTTTATTGGCTGTTGGAGAGGGAGTCCAGGGAAAGGAGAGGAAACAAAGTACCTCCTTTGGGTAATTATTCTCATAGTGATGTTGAGATGGCCTAGGAGGGATTGGAATTCTGCTCTGGAACATTAGATTTAGTGCCTAAGTTGCTCATAAGAGATTGGATACGGTTCAGTTTCTACTTTGGAAACCTGGCTTCTAGCATAGAGGAGTGTAGAATGATCCCTAGGAACTCAACAGATGTTGCTGAGCCCCTGGTTTTCTCAACTACTATGGGGATGTAGAGGTCTTGTGGAAGAGTGAAAAAAGCCAGAGGATAGAAGGATGGTGATGTGAGGGTTCTTTAAGCAGAAAGTCCTCCAAGTAGTGTAGGGCAATAGGACAGTGGTAGTGGTTAGTGAGAAGCCAGCCTAAGGTGTTTGCTAATGTGTCAAAAAATGTTAGGCTAATTTTGGAGCCAAAAGTCAGACCACAAAATGTATAATTGATGTCCTGAAGGTGGCAGAGTAAGAGGTGGATGGGATGGAGTTTAAAGTGTTTGATATTACTGTTTTTCCTAGCCAGCAACCTTATTTTGCTTGTCTGATGTGAATGATAGCATTGTCTATATGTGAGTACTGTAAAGTGCATTCCACTGATGGTATGAGGGAGTTGATGCTGGGACTGGAGTGAGGGAGGAATGATGGACAGAGAAATCAATGATAAGGCTTTTCTTTCAGAAAATTTCCTAGTGACTATACCTGGGGATTAACTTTCCATACTGCAAAGGGTAGGGGGACATGTAGGGGCCACACTCTAGTTCACCCATACGGAAAACTTCTTTAAACCCTGTAACGAGATAATATAGTAGGATGCTATCTGGTTGGGATGAAAGAATAGACTGCAGTGTTTGCTGATGCAAGTAATTTATTGTGGGGTGTGTTTCTAGGACAAAATGTATTGGAGTGGGCTTTACGGCAGAGGGAGTATATGTATAATAAACAACAACCACAACCCAAGTATCCTTGGGTATTGAAATTTTTACAAATAGAGGAGTTGTCCAGATAGTGAATTGGTCTTTTTAAGAGGGGAAAGGGGAGACTGGAGAGAGGAGATGGGGATGTAGTATGAGCTATGTAGCTGCTTGTGGCAGGGGGGACTGAAGGATGAAGGTTCATGGATTGAGAAGCTGACTGACATAGTTGACAGACTGGGACTTTAAGGCCTGCAAAATGGCTGAAAAGGATTTATGATAGTAGTAGAAGGTAGATCTGCTGTACTTATATGTGAGGTCCACTAAATGGTACAGGTACTGGTCTACTTCTTGAGGTGGGGGAGGGCTGAGCATATATATTTATTTAAAGGTACTAAGGGTCAGCACAAAGTCAGGGATAAAAAGCTTCTTCGATAGTCTACTATCTTTTGACTTCAGGGTGATTGAGATGTCACTGGAGCTCATTATCTTATTCTCCACTAAGTCCCAGGAGGATATGATGGGAAACTTGTGATGTCTCTTTAAATGTAGGAAAGGACAATAATGTAGATAGTGTACCTGGTTGTGGACTGGTCACTGACTGATAGATTCATAGTGGTGGTTAGGAAGATATTTTTAGGGGGAGGGAGGGGGGAACTTTGAGCGCTATCAACAATCAAACCATAAGAGTTTGAGAGATGACACTGGGGGCAATACGTTTCTTTTTAACAAATCTACAATATGGGGATTAGTCATTTGCAAGTATTACTATCCCTTTAAGTCAATCTGAAATCAATAAATGTATATTTAAAATCTATAATAAATCAATCAGAAATGTGTATTTATTAAAATAAGCCTTAAGTCAAATATCCACACTGGTTTTTGGGGCTGAGAGGTTTTATTACTTGTTCAAAATTATTCCTAATGGTATCTGTTGATTGATCATAATTCTCAGCCCCTAAAACCAGTGTGGATATTTGACTTAAAATTTATTTTAATAAATAAAAACTGATTGATCTATTATAGATATTAAATGCATACATTTGATTTCAGATTGATTTAATAAAGATTTTGTTATATGTTGTTTATTTGTGTCTATCACTAAAATATTGAGATCTGGTTCTTTTTGTATGAGTAAAGTTATTTAACACCCTGTTGAAGTGTGTGTAATATTTTGGTACTGTGTTGATATAAAACTACGTAAATAAACAGTAGTGTGTGACTGAAAATGCTAGTGTATTATAGAAGTGATCAGAAGAGGATGTTAAATAAGTTCATATAGAATCTATTATGTTGCAGAGAGTTGTTTGATAATGTCTGCAATTTGTTACATGTGTTAATTGAGAGGCATTTGGTGGATACTGAAAGGATATAAGTGTGTAGTGGTAATGTTGTGAAATAAAGTAGCTAGATGAAGAGATAATTAATGTATGTGTCAAGTTATATACATCTTCAGAAAGCAGTGTGGAGGAGGAGGCATGAGTTTGTTTGAAATCATTTTAGTTTGTATTGTAGTGATGGTGTGTATCAACATAAATTACATTTCTTGTGTCTGTAAGGCATTAAAAAAAGCCTTCATAGAATGTGTGTAGCTGCAATATCAGGTGGAGAGTGGGTGGCTGATGAAGCTTCTATGAATGTTTTAAGGATAAGTGAAATTAGTAATGCATTTCTTCATATTATATGGTGGTGCAGCACTGTGTGTGTATGCGTGTGTGATCCACCAACAGAGGTGCACTGTCACTGTGTGTGTGTGATCAACCAACAAAGGTGCACTGTCACTGTGTGTGTGTATGCATGAGAGTTTAATCTTTTGACTGCCAGAGTACCATCCAAAATACAGCGTTGCAATGTGTTAGATACCTGTGTCTGAGTGAAAGCCTTAAGTTGTAAAAGTGAAAATGAACTAAACGGAAGGGGGTTGTTAGAAAATCTCTGTGAATTGAATGATCTCTGGCTTAACCCCACCAGTGGTGGTGGAAATATTGATATTTATAATAAACTGGTACATTGATGATGATGATTTTATTTTTGGGAAACTTGTTGCTAGTTGATACATGTGTAATGCTGCTATGTTATGTTTTGCATATGAAAAAATATTTACAATTAAAATATACTAATTTTGCTTTTTGTTTTTTAATTATTTGATCCATAAGCTGAATTTGGGGGAAAACTGTAAAAATATCCATAATACAAAATTGGCTAATCTAGTAAAGTGTTGCATGCAAAAACATATGTGTTACTGTGACAATGACAGACTGTCCTCTAAATTTGCGACAAAAAATCTGTTAATTAGAGCATAAAAGGCGCTGAGGTAACAATCATTAAAAGAGGTGGAGTATAAGTGGGCGGGATAAAGGGGCAGGGCAGAAGGGGTGGAGCCAAGGGGTGGCAAACTGAGGCTTTGCCTAGGGTGGCAAAAATCCTCTCACCAGCCCTGGTGCTGTCAACCATACAACATCCCTAGGTATCTGGGGTAATTTTTTTAAAAGGGGTGAATGTTATATGTGGCTGTGTATTGTAGCAGCACAATGCATCTACCTATGATTAAAGGGATAGTAATACTTAAAATGTAAAAAAAAAATATGTTGTAGGGTTTATCCCCCTGAGTAAAACAAGAGTACTCCCAGTGCTGAAAGGTGTTTCATTCAAGTTATTAATTTTCAAAGTTGAATTTTTTAGGTGCAATATCACAGTGGCCTGAAATTGTACAGTGGTGCTGTTGCTACACGATCCTATAGACAGCTCTGGTCCCGGGACCATAAATCTCCATATATGTTGCATCCCGCTAGGGTCACAAGACCAAACAGCAAACCATAAGGTTAATTTGTCTCATAACCATAGTGCAACCTGCCATATACCAAAAACAGTGGACCACAATATAGTCAGATATAAACTAAGGAATTACTTAGATAACTTACACAATAATCTATGTATCAAAGTGATAACCTTTATACCTATATACATGAGTATCTATTTTGTTTTATTTTAGTTTACACATATCAAAATTTGAATTATGGACCCTGATGTGTCCACATATCAAAATTTAAATTATGGACACTAGAGTGTCCCCATAAAAAAAACAAAAAAACAAAACAAAAGAAACTCATTTGATTATCCCCTACCTTAATAGTGTACTTAATGTGCCTATTTTCAATAACGAACTTTCATACAGTTGAAAAATAATATCCTTAATTGTGAGATATCTGACTATATCCAGACAAACATCTAGTTAAATATAAAAAAGTTTTTTTATGTATGCATACCTACACATATGCAAACAGTTATATATATATATGTGCATATATAATATATATACGCACACATCCATACATGCATACACACACATACATATACACTCCCTATTACCATGCCATTTCAATACTTTCATTGAGACCCCTAGGCCACATAGTACCTAACCTATAGATCCAAAATGACTCTCACATCACTAAACTTTGGAGTCTATTAGGTCGCACAGAGGGACTGATCCATTTGCTAGGAATAATCTTTAGAGACTGGATCTCCCTCCCGTGCTACCATAAAATGTCTAGATACACTTTGCATGGCATAACGTTTCTTGATATTACATCTATGTTGACCAAATCTAGTACAAAGACATTGGGTCGTCCTTCCAATATATTGTAGATTACAGGGACACGTGAGGAGATACATGACATACCGTGAAGCACAGGTCATATGTGACTTTATGTCAAAAGACTCGCCTGTAACTGCTGAACTGAACCTCCTATTGTTGTGAAGAATAGAGGAACAAGTGAGACAATGGCCAGACAAGCACTTAAACGCCCCCCTTGAATTAATAAAAACCGCAGGGGGTCACATATGACTATTCGTCACTCCGACCTGCTTCACCATCCTGCCGTCTCTCCTATCACCCACCCCAAATCTACTAGGGGCAAGTATATTTTTGAGCGTCTTGGATCTCCTAAATGTGACTTTAGGTCTTTTAGGCACAATATCTTTTAGTATGACATCATTTTTTAAAATGCTCCAATTCTTACATAATATATCTTTTATCAACTTTCCTTTTATATTATAATTCGTAACAAAACTAGGAAATGGCTCATTTTTATCTTCTGAATTAATTATTCTCTTGTGATTATTACTCCATTAGACTTGGGGACATATTCTCTAGCTCGTTTATATGAATCATCAATGAGATCTTAAGGATCATTTTTGGCCAAGAATCTCTCTCTTAGGTTATTTGATTGTGTATCAAAGTCTTCCAAATTTGTACAATTCCTTTTTATACGTCTAAATTGGCCGTATGGCACATTATGCAACCAAGGTTTATAGTGGCAACTATAGAAGTCTTAAAAACTGTTTGAATCAACCTTTTTAAAGTGTGTTCGTGTTTTCATCACTTTTTGAGGTTCTACTATTAACTCTAGATCCAAAAATTGTATAATCTTCAAATGTACTGTGCTGGTACTGTGCTCTTTTATTGTTGTTTTGCATAGAAGAGTGCTGGACAGAGGGAGATTGCGGGCCAGGTCGAAGAGGCTTATATATGTGTATATATATGTATGTATAGATATATATATATATATATATATATATATATACTCTACATAAGTGACTTATATATACATTATTGCTGAGAAAATATAAACGCTGTCATTTTATTTATCCTAGCTGGGCAATTTATTTTTTGCATGAACTGCTGCAAGTGAGTGACATTGCTTAATTATGTTTGAGAAGTGGAGCCAGTGACTGAAAAAAGAGAAGGGTATTTGAAACGTAAACATACTCATTTACACTTTGAGTGCCAGAGGGGTCTGCAAAGCTTTGCAATGCATTGTGGGCCACTCTGGCACTCAGAGGGTTAAAAGGACCGAACATAGCTATATACTTTTTGCTGACCCGGTACAGTTACAATAATGTCATAAGAATCTTATAACATAAAGTCCTAGAATGCGTCGCTCACTGTGTGGGTAACCGCACTTGCACAGTGAGGACTCGCAGAATGGGCTGATCCGGAGTGGAGAGCTCCGGAAGACTGACAGTCTGTCTGTGCTTTCGTCTCCGGGGCAGCTGCGGAGGTAGCTGGGTGACAAACTGTTACCCAGCGCCTCTGCTGCTGCCCCGAAGCCGGAAGCACAGACAGGCTGTGAGCCATCTGGAGCTCCCCGCTCCGGATCAGCCCGTGTATACGGGCTTTGTAACTAGTTATGGTATAATTAAGGCACTATAATGACCTCAGTGAATGGATATATGCACGGTCTGTATTTTATACTCAATATGGAGATATTATAATTGGTAAATTAAGCAAAATGCCGTACATTTACTATCTTAAATAGAACTCACCAATTTGAGAATACATGTACTTAATATATCCTATGTATCATACTCTGTATTATGTATACCATTAAACCATTGCAAGAAGTAAGTATATGGATGGTGTTTGACACTTAATGGAACATGGCAATATTACATGGTTGGCACAGTAAGGCGAAAGGTATTTAAACCATCATGTATACCTTTGCTGCAAATAACTATTTAACAATTGTAATGATGACATACATCCATGTATCGATTAGTTTATGATATATCCACTATAAAGCGTACCAGGGCTGTATATCCATGATAAGCATTCATACGGTTAAGCCCGCAATATGTCAAGCCAATGTGCAGAGAAGAGGCAGGGGAGATTCTCATGTTGCCTTTTTCATGTCGGAGACATGTTTAATGAGCTGTTTAGTTGGTCGCCCAATATTGGGCGACATTATGATAGTGAACCCTTTTGCTGGTGGGTAACTCCATATGTCCATAGCAATATGCTTCAGTGTTGGCCACGCATACATTGTTTTTTTTTACCAGTATTCAAGTGGGTCATTGTTTTGGCCTAGACCATAGTTATCCTTCAACTATGTGTGACCACTCCTTGAAGATACAGTGTTCATCATGTGCATGAGTCACCAAGCCATGCACCAACCCATATTTTGGGAGCAAGTGTCATAGAGTTGTACTAGTGCCACCATCACTGTCACCACAAATATAAGACTGTCCCCCTGAGACATATTGATTGCGTCCTGCAATGATGATGATGACATGTCTGACATATTGTGATGTTTTCATTATTGCTAATGGTAAAAACACTTTGCTTCCTTTTTACTATGTTGTTTTGCACTTAACTATTTCAATCTCTCTTCTTCAGCAATGTAATCTTCCACTGCATCTATACATATTTCTTTATATTCTTTCGCAGAATCTGGTTCCTAAGAGTGCTCATGCTCAAGCCTTAGAAAATGATAAAGCCCGGCATTAAAGACCTCTTTAGCATTCAAGGGGTTAAACTCCCCATTTAACGTTATCTGTTCACTGTAATACATTTGTTGCAGTTATTTCCATTCTTAGTACACTAGCTTCAATAGCTATTCACATTTTTCCCATATTCATGCTTTTTAGGCATATATTGAATCAGCTCCTTGGATGATGATGATATATGTAGCATCCAAAGGGTTAAACATGTAATAAACTGAAATATTAGCTCTAATCAATAAAAGGTAGCATAGCATGGGGAATGGATTTCTTCCCCACTGCAAACTATATTAACATATTTTTTCTACAGGAAATTCAAGCTTCTTCCTTGCTTGCTAAATGTAATAATACAAGGTACCAAGCATTCCTGTTTTATAGAGATCCCTGCGGTAAAATTGTAAACAAATAAAAGAGACATTAAAATAGTCATTTGTTTTTAAACATTGTATTGTTATTACAATTGCTGTTATGCTAGATGAAAAGCAGTCATGATGAATGAACTGTGCTTATTTCATAGAACAAATAATGGAAATCAAGATATGAGCAATTCTGGAGCAAACCAACTGCAATGTAGAGAGAGAAGAAAAAGTTCCACAATTCCCATTGATTTAAACAGGGCATTTAAACCTGAGAATGCTAGTGAGGTCTACAACACATTTCAAAGCAATTTATTGGTACCCTACCAAACTGGTACCCAACACAATGGTCAAAACATATAAACGAGAACCGCACACCAGAGTAGTATATAAAACCAGATCTTTCTTTATTACATGATATCAACAATGAACGCTATACTTGCCGCATCGGTCTCACGCGTTTCACACCTGAATGCTTAATCATAGACTAAAGGAATGACCACCTCTCCCATCTCCTAAAGCCAAGGTCCACACCTATCAGGTGCGGCAACCAAACCTGCGATGGAGAACCTACTGCTCAATTCACATGAATATTGTCAGCAGATTAACCCTTCACGATCAGTGCCGAACCCACGTGTGTACCAATGATCTTACCCAACACAATGGTACAGGTTGTTTTATTCACAACACTTGAATAGATGAATGTATAGCATATACCCAATAAATCTGCTGAAGGATGAAATGTAATCCAGAGTCCAAGCAACACATTTCTGTTCCATGGTTGGATGGGGAGGAAGCATGGCCAAACAGAGACTTTTCTTACTCCTACCACCAATTTGCTTCTTTCCTTTTTAGAAATTTGGGCCTAGAATCCATTCCATCAGAACAAAATCAGTAGATATTTTCTTATGGACAATTATGCAAAAATGTTTCTGCAGGGTCTGTTTGCCAATTTTTCTTTCTTGTAATAAGACATCCCTTTGAAATCATTTTGGAGCACCGAACAATGCTTCATCATTTCCCCCAAAGTGACGCTCAAGAAGCCAAAAGGAAGCTGCTAGACTTTGGTGTGGATGAGGAAGGTGAAACAGGCAAGCCAGTATCATACATGGCTCCTTGGCTTACTCCTATGCCCTCAAACACCCTCCCCACATCTCCACTACTTGTTTCATCAATGTCAAAACACCAGAAAAAGAGGACTTAACTGCATTTTGTTAACAAGTAAAGGAAGCCCATGCCACCCCCAAAACATCAAACCTTTCCATCCACATACACATGCTTAACCCTTCCATTGTTGTAGAGATTTTGCTGCACTGGTTACAGAGGGTTATAATCATCATGCTTAAAAAAATAAACAAACAAAGGAGTTAGAAAAATTAATGTTAAAATTACCCTTGTAAAAAAATGGGTGGGATAGCCCTATCCGCAACCCAAGCAATGATATGGTCCAGAGGTGGCCTTAATTCCCTGGTCTTCACATTCAGTCACCTACACAAATAAAATAAAATAAATCCCACCCCCAACAAAATCCTACCACAACTGATACTGTTGCTGATAAAAAAAGTAAAGAAATGGGGACTGGCTTAACATTCATAGTAACATAGTAGTAACATAGTACATTAGGTTGAACAAAGACACAAGTCCATCAAGTTCAACCCTTGCCTCAAAACCCACGAAATTAGGATTATAAAGCTTCCTTGGTAGCAAGTAAGTTGGTCTTTATCAGACCTTCCTGATTTGCCTACTAATACACAGTATAACTCTGTATGTTCCCTTTTTAATGAAATGTATCTAATATTCTCTTAAAGGGATAGTAATGTTTTACAAAAACAGCAGCTCCAATTGATCTTCATAGTATTTGTGCCATGGAGAGTGTTATTTCAATACTGTCAGAGTTGTAGTTCCAGAGTAATTAAATGATAAAGTATCCCCCTCCTGCCCCTTTTACCTAGGGTAAGCCACCTCCCCTCAGGTGTGTGATCTGGTCCATAGACCTGACAGCTCACAACAAGGGACAATCTTCTTACTGTGAGAACAATGAAAGCCCTGCCCCCCTTGACAGGTTTTTCAGGTTTTTCCATTATGTTAATTGAAGATTGTCCCTCTCTGCAAGCCATCTGGAAACTACCTTTCTGTTCTGAACTGAGCATTGTTACATCAGTAAAAGGGGTGGGAGGTGGATACTTTATCGTTCAATTACTCTTGAACTACAACTCTGACAGTATTGAAATAACACTCTCCATGGCCCAAATACTACGAACTTTAATTGGAGCCGCTTTTATTGTGAAACATTACTATCCCTTTAAATGTATCCATTGTATCTGCCATAACAACATCCGTGGCCAAGGAATTCCTCAAATACTTCCAATCCCTGTTTAACTTTCTTCCCACATGCTCACTGGCAAAATATGTGAACCCTTAATCTAGGTAATGGTTGTCTGAGTGTGTGTATATGTGATCGCCTATTCTTTTATTTGATTGGATGGGAGGAGAGGTTACTTAAAGGCACCTCCAATGCATTGCTAGAAGGGTTATTCTAAATAATTGTTCTTCTAGTGGCAGCTGGAACATGGCATGGCATGGCATCAAGGTATATATATATATTTTTTTAAAACACACACACACATCAATGAAGCATGGAATTGTCTGATATGGTTATTTAAAGCAGTCTTCTATCTGAGGGAGTTTAAAGGAAGGGTTGTGGACATCTTTCTTTCCAATTTTTTTACTTAATATGCTGACTTTGGACATTATATCAATCTTTTTTTTTCTACTTCCTCTCCCAGTGAGAGAGTTAGTGAAGGTATCATTGTCCCCTTTTCTTTTGCAGTAAATAAATCAATATGTGGCCTCCGAAACCCATATTAATTTATTTAATTGCTTTTCTATTTTTGTATATTACTATGGACACCCCACATGAGGCATAACAACTTAATTCCTTATGGAAATGCAGGATAATGAGCCATTAGCATTAGCGGTTATGAACTGTTGTTGATTGGAAGGGATGCTTTCCCTCACACAACACCAGCAGAAGACAGCCCTGAATTCTGATAGCATTCTCTCTGCTGCCCCACTTGGTCACTAAGAGAGTGGAGAGAATGCTTTCAGCACCATGGCTAGTATCACTCCCTTATCCTTTTGAGTGCCATAGGGATGTGCATTGCTCACCCCTGTGGCACTCAAAGGGTGAACAAAAAGTACACCAAGCACTAAACACTTATCCTCTTAGCGATGTAACATATATGATACATGTTGTACACTCCCAAGGTAACAAAACTGGGGGACATGCAGCATCTATGGGGATCTGTGGCTACCACTTGCCCCCCCAGCCTTGTTCCTTTGCCCACTGGTATCCATAGAACCCCATGTACACTTCCTCGCCCCCAGACTTGTTCCCTTGCCCACTGGTAACCACAGCTTCCCATTTACACTGTCTGGTCCTCTCCAGCCTTTTCCCCTTTCCTACTGCTAGCCACAAATCCCCATGGGCAATGCCTGGGCAAGGGAACAAGGCTGGGGGCTGTCTGTCAGTATATGTGGGCTAACACACTGGTGATGTTCACCAACAATAATCATATCTAGCATGCTGTTCCACAGTTTAAAGTTGCCATATGCTGGTTCCCCCATCAATAGCCAAAAAGTTGCTTGTTATATATGACTACCCATTAATATCTGATAAATGATGCCTCCCAATGTTAACCCTTTGAGTACTAGAGGGATATACAATTAATTACTTTGTTTTGAAATGTAAAAACAAAGCAGACCTTGTGGGAGGACATTAGGAGCCCTCTTGATGCCTCCCTGGCATTGGTCACCTATCCAATAAGATCAATATGGTGACCAGCAAGGCTATTCCTGCCTTCCACTTCTTCCTACTTAAGTCGGCTACTTTTTTCTCAATGACCAGCTTGAGTAGGACTCCTTCTATTCAACATGGTCTTCACAACAAGCAGGGTGCATTCATTCATGAAAAGCTGAGTTCATGGAACGTCTGTAATATGAAGGAAAACTGCTCCTAATAAAGACCTGGTTTCCATTACATCTGGAAGTATTTTCCAAGTGGTCAATTCTGTAGTCACATTCTGACCAAGGGATACAAATGGATTGCTGAATTGCATTTTTGTTAATCAAAATCCCCTTTAGAATCCTTTTTGACTGCTGAAAAATGAGAACCTGCTGTAGTAATAGAGGGGTTAACCTTCAGACACTTATAGAAATCAAAGAAAAGAAAAGACCTACAACTCACTGCCACTCTCATTGCCACTAAAAAGATAAAACTGACTGCAGACTGGCCAGAGTCACTTATCAAACATACATGACGGGGGAGATTCACTAAGCTGTGATAAAGAGGTGATAAAGTGGAGATGACTTCTCCAGTTTAATACTTCTCCAGTTCCTATGTTATTCTATAGAGCCTATGCATTCACATTTTCAAAATGTAAGAAATCTTAGTGCATAGAATCTATAGAATAACATAGGAACTGGAGAAGTGATAAACTGGAGAAGTCATCTTCACTTTATCACCTCTTTATCACCGCTTAGTGAATCTCCCCCGACAACTTCTAGGGATGTTTGAAAACTTTCAACCAAAAGGTAAAGTGAGAAAAATAAGTGAACGTTTAATATCATTGTGACATATATAAACTGTGACATAATATTGAAATGGTGAATGATAAATAAATTGCTAGAGAACCACTGTCTGCCTCAATCTGTGGCAGAATAGTAGTATTCTAGTAACTAAATGTGAAGGGAATTACAATCTCAAGGTTGCATCTATTGCAGTGGAATTGCTGCTTGTGCTCTCTATACAATAATTGTATTGTTTTTTGTCTTGAGCACATAGTAATATAATAAAATAAACTGTAATTTTTTTAAAAAAAATGCAATCCAATGAATAAACAAACACATGCTCACAATATAAATTATTGCAATTCAATCCAATAGTGACATAGTAACACAGTAAATTAGGTTGAATAAAGACACAAGTCCATCAGTTTCAACCTTCTCCTCATACTCCAGTAATTTTATAGCTTTCCTGCTACCAAATAAGTTAGTCTTTATCAGACCTTCCTGATCTACCTACTAATAAACAGTATAACTCTGTATGTTCCCTTTGGAAAGAAATGTATCTAATCTTCTCTTGAATGTATCCATTGTATCTGCCATAACCACCTCCTTGGGCAAAGAATTCCACAATTTAACAGACCTCACTGTAAAAAAACCCTTCCTCTGCTGAAGTATAAACCTCCTTTCCTCCAATCTCAAGAGGTGTCCCCTGGTCATCTGATCAGCCCTTGGAACAAATAGCTCACCGCAGAGATCCTTGTACGGACCTCTCATATATTTGTACAATGTGATAAGGTCTCCTCTTAGTCGTCTTTTCTCTAGAGTAAATAAACCAAGTCTGTCTACTCATTCCTCATATGTCAAGTCCTCCATTCCCTTAATTAATTTTGTTGCTCTTCGCTGTACCCTCTCTAGTTCTAGTATATCCTTTTTCAGAACCGGTGCCTAAAATTGCACTACATACTCAAGGTGAGGTCTTACCAATGATTTGTACAATGGAAAAATAATGTTATCCACTTTTTCTTCAATACCGCTTTTTATGCAAGACAAGATTTTGTTTGCCTTTGCTACTGCTGTTTGACACTGGTCACCGTTTACAAGTTTGCAGTTGACAAGGATACCCAGGTCTTTTTCTAGCAACGAGTCCCCTAAAATGATTCCATTAAGTTTATAAGTAGCCTTGGGATTATATTCATATTCCATTTGTTTGCCCAATCTTCCATTTTATATAAATCCTTCTGTAGAGAGCAAATATCCTGTTCTGAATTAATTACCCTGCATAGTTTAGTTTAATCTGCAAATATTGATAATTTGCTTTCTATATCTATTTGTAGGTCATTTATAAACATGTTAAACAGCAGCGGACCTAATACTGAACCCTGAGGTACTCCACTCTCCACTTAAGCTATATTGGAGAATTGTCCATTTACAACTACACACTGTTCCCTATCCTTCAACTAATTGCAAAGGTCATCTCCTAGCTCCAATTTCATTATTTTATACCCCAGCCTTCTGTGTGGCACTGTATCAAGTGCATTTGCAAAGTATAGATATACTACATCAACTGCCTTGCCATTATCAAGGTTGCTGCTTACTTCCTCATAGAAGCAGAAAAGTTAAAATGAGCAAATATATATATATAATATATATACTTACAATGTTATGAAATAAACTTTTAGTGAATACAGTTTAGTGAAATGAACAAGCATGTATACTTTCAGTAAAATACTTACAACTCAAAGACAAGATAAACCGCATGATGAAATAGGGATATGACAGAAATTATCTGAATTAGAAGATCCATAAAAAGGACAGAACATAGCTTGATCCGTCACAATATAACAATCTTGTAAATTATACCAGCATTATGATGGTAATAGCAAATTCTGAAAGTCAAAGTGATAATGCTCTGTACATACAATTAATTAGTTAATTAGATAAAATGTCCCAATATTCACTATAAATGACACTTACTATTATTATTTTTTATTTATATAGCTCCAACTAATTCCGCAGCGATGTACAATAGGGAATCGACATATAGAGATATTAAATAGTACAAATCAAATATGGAGAACAGAAGGATTAGAGGGCCCTGCTAGTGAAAACTTAAAGTGTTAGTAATGTCCAAGAAAAAATATTTATAGTTTTGATATACTAAAAAGTCAAACTAAATGCAACAAATCCTATCTCTCAAACCACTATGGTTTGAGAAACATTCCTATTCAAAGTTCCCCCTCCCTCCCCTTTCCCTGATATCAGTGCTGTGCTGACTACAGGGGAATCCTGTCTGGGGAGCAACTGGTGGCTCTGCAGCAGATCCACAATCGTGTTATTTAAAAAGAATGACTTAATTGGAAAGTTCTACAAAGTGTGCCTGGTTTGCAAGCATACTTTGTAGACCATTCCAATGAAGTACTGCGTTTTAAATAACATCGATTGCGGCTCTGCTGAAAAGCCTCCTCGTGTCAGCTGACACGGATTTCCTGCTGTCAGCTTTACAGCTGACAGCAGGAAATGTCAAACTTTAAATGTGAATATCTCTCAAAACATAGCGGTTTGAGAGATAGTATTTGTTGCATTTAGTTGAACTTTTTAAGCACTACAAAACTATAAATATTTTTTTCTTTGACATTACTAACACTTTAAAGTCCCTTGATTGTGGTATCACTTGAGATCAAGATAATGCTTCTTAAAGTGACAAAGAAAACACTCACTTATGAGATCTCAGCTTGACTGATACCCAGTCAGGCAAGCTAAGGTCATGTGTGGGGATTTATGGCTTTCCTCATTCAGCTGACTTCTCTCTGGTAGTATAATATACAAGTTGCAAATAAGAAATAAATCACACAACCTGAGTAGTGTAAAGATAAAGCTTGTGGGGGAAATTGATGCACTGCCCTCACTTGGTCACACAGTGTGGTCTCTTCTTCCACTGGAACTTCTATTCCATTGATGTTGTGGAAAATAGTAAGACCATTTTCTCACAGAACAGCTGGAAGCACAAAAAAACTATAAATATATTTATTCTTCGAAAAATGTAGCGGTTACACTACTTGGGTTAGACTCAAACTGTTAGTACCAGTCATTTATCTCTTCTTGGCACCTAGTATATTGTACTACCAGAGCAACGTCAGCTGAGTGAGGGCAGCCATATATCTCCACACTCAACCATAGCTTGTCTGACTGAGTGTCAGTCAAGTGGTAGTCTCATAAGTGAATCTTTTCTCTGACACTTTAAGAAGCATTATTTTAACCCCTTAGTGACCGGCAGCGCGCACATGCGACCGTCACTTAATGCCCGGCTAAGAATTAAAAAAAAAATGTTTCCGGAGTCCCCGAATGGCGTGCAGCTGCGCGGGGACCCGGACTTCCAGGACGTACATGTATGTCCTCTGTCATTAAGTGACAGTTTTTGTGGGATGTACATGTACTTCCATTGTCAAGAAGGGGTTAAGAAGCATTATCCTGATCTCTAACAATACCACAATCAAGTTTCATTTATATTTAATACTGGGACATTTTACCCAATTCAAAAATGTATTATATGTATAGAGCATTATCAGTTTGACTTCTAGAATTTGCTAGCTAACGCCATCATAATGCTGGCATTTTATGTATCTTCTGAGTCCGATAATTTCTGTGATATCCCTATTTCATTGTGCGTTTGATCTTTTCTTTGAGTTGTAAGTATCTTACTATGAGTATACATGCTTGTTCATTTCACTAAACTGTATTCACTAACAATTTATTTCATCACATTGTGAGTATATACAGAACATTTTTTAATTTTATCAGATTGTATTGGATTTTATTGCATATGCCTTTGCTTATTTCACTGGATTGCATTTTTTATTTATTTATTTATTTATTTTTTTATATTATATTACTATATATTAGTTTTTGTCTTACTCTTGAGCACAATTATTGTATAGAGAACAGCTGTACTGAATTCCCTGCAATAGAAGCTGCTTTGAGATTGTAATTCCATTCGCATTTTGTTACTAGAATACTACTATTCTGCTACAGACAGTGGTTCTGTAGCAATTTAGTTCTCATTTACCATTTTGATATTCATTTTGCCACTGTTTATATTTGTCACATTAAGAGCTCACCTTTTCTTGTGCTTATATCGGAAGGACTCTTTTTTTAATATCTTTTTAAGGTTACACCTTCTTTTTGATGTATCTATTTTATATATTGTTGACACCCATCAATGTTATTTATTACTTCCATAACGAAAAAGTGAGAAAAATGGCACTTTTTACCTTCTGCAGGAATGTCTGTGCAAAGTGCAATTTTTCTGCCACAATCCATCAGCCTTGTTTCACTGCACTAGAACCACACATTTTGGCCTTCTCCCATGTTCCACAGTAGCCATACTCCCAACATTGCCCCAATGCACTGGAAACAAAAGACCCACACAAACAGACTCTAACAGCAATGCCCCATTGTATCCACAGAACCACACATACAGACTCCCAGCCTTGTCCCAGTGCTCTGGTAGCCATATAATCATATATACTGACCCAGCCTTGTCCTCCTGTCTGGTAGCCAGGATGGGCAACATGAGAACCTCTAGCTGCTACCAGACTTCAACTTCTATCAGTCCCTGCCAGCCAATCTCTTCTTATTTTTACTACATTGACCAGTGTGTGCAGCAAAAAGTGCCCAATGAATCCCACATTGATTTAATTATTTGCTTTTTTCATTATGTTTTATTTTTAAGTAAATTAATTTGGGGTATACATACACCATATTAATATACTCCAATGTTTTTTAACTTAAAAAGTGGGTTGAATGTACACCATATTTGTTAATTTACTTTGAAAAAGGAGGTAATGAAAGTGCCCTCCATTTAATGAAAAAAGGAAATTTTGGGTCCCAGGACCCACTATCATTTTTGAACACTCTCTGTCTATCCTGATCTTATACTGTTACCCCTCAAAAATGTATTTAAGGCCATTTTCCCTTTATATTTAACAAATTATTTATTTTTTAACAGGCCTCCTGGATCACATTGATTGCAATGTGTTTGTAACCAAGGCAGCAATGAAGGTTTTAATTGGCTTGTTTACACAAATGGTGGCTGGTGGGGCAGCGTACATTTATTTTTATTCTTAAGACGGTTAACACCTCTGATATGAGAAAGTTTATAACTCATTACACAGCAAATGTTGCAAGGGTTAAGGAGGACTAGGGATTAGGTTAGTTTAGGTAGCTATGTGCACTCTGGAGGGAAGAGGGGGCTGTTGGGATTGCTGCCTTTTGTAGCTGAATGTGCCTTTTACCAGGTCTGGCAGCCCAGTGATGTCGAGCCTGGAAAAGCCTGTCCAGACACAAAAGAGAAGCTTGCAAAGGATATCCTGCTACAATGTAATTGTAGAACTGAAAATCGCAATGCTTTTTTGAGGTCATTTGTGGATGTATCCTTAATTGTTAAATTCAGAATAAATACCGGTTATTACAAAATTACCAGAATTAGAAAAAGACTAAAAAAAAGCACATACTGTAAAATCTCGGGTATAATATGTACAATTTTACCCCACTTCACCTTATGTGAAGTGGGAGGTGCGTATACTTGAGAGTTTTTTATTTAAAAAAAAATTAAGCCAGCCAGAACCCTTCCCTCCCTCCCCTGGCACTATCCGATTCTAAAATGCCACTTACTTTCTTAAAAAGACAAATCCCCGCATTTTCAACATTATCAGGAAACATGTAAATGATGTGAATCTTCCCCTGCGGGTGGCATGCTTGCTTTCGCCGCCCGATTCCTTCAATTGGCTTTCAGGACCTACCGGCTCCAGTTAATGGTAATACCCTGTGAGAATCTGATGGTCCTCAGAGGCAGTACCATAGCCGGAAGGAAGCGGGAGGCGAATGGAAGCGTGCCACCCACAGGGGAAGTTTCACTTTGTTTACGTGTTTCCTGATAATGTTGAAAATGCGGGGACTTGTCTTTTGAAGAAAGTAAGTGGCATTTTAGAATTGGATAGTGCCGGGGGAGGGAGGGAAGGGTTCTGGCTGGCTTAATTTTTTTTTAAATAAAAAACTCTCAAGTTTTTTTTCATAAGAGGGGAAAACAAGGGTGCGTATTATACATAGGCACTCTTGTTTTCCCCTAAAATCTTGGGTATAATATACACCTGTGTATTATACCAGGTGCGTATTATACCTGAGATTTTACGGTACTCCCACTGAGCTGTAATGGAATCCAGTCCAAATATTGGGTTGCACTAGTGCACCACTTCATTAGATCCATAAGTGCAGTGCTTTTATTTTTGAATACAGGGGACTGGATTCTATTGCAGGTGATAATTTTACCACTGTTGCTATTTCTAGTTTTCCCCATAGACTTAAATAGGAAAATATTTGATAAAACGGGAGGTAACATTTATCTCCTGCAATAGAATCTGGCCACAGAAGTTTGCGTATAATAAAAAGTGGGAGATTATACCATATCTAATGCTGAATTCAAATGCAGGTGCTAATTTTATCGCCGCTTTTATCTCCAGGTATCCCCCATAGACTTCAAAAGGAACATGTTTGATAAAATGGGGGGTAACATTTATCTCCTGCATTTTATCCAACCCCTAGTGCTTAGATTAATAAGGAAGTGCTAAGCATATATGGTCAAGTTCCATTTCTTAAGAAAAAGTGAACTGGTGGTAAATTAAAGAAAATCAGTACCTGACTGCAAGATGGAATTTCAAATCTGAACAATGCTTGCATTTCTTAATCTGCCGGAAGAACAGTGTATTGATTAGGCAACTGCTAACCACAGAGCTAACTTTGTAATTTTCCCCAAAGGAATCTTAACAGAATTTAGAGTAAAGGTTTCAGTGGGGAGAAAATAGGCGTTCCCAACCATCCCTAGCACCAATACCTTGCTCTCATATGCCTTGTATTATTATCACTGGATTATCATATTCCCCGGCTATTGTAAGCTAGTCAGGAAATACCAGAAAAATCAGTGAAAGTAAGACTTTCCACAAGCAAAATGTCTGTGGACAACTGGACATACAGTACATGTTTATGTGTTTGTCTACATTGACTGAAATAAAACATTGGCATACAGCAGTTGCTTATTTCCTTTGTACATTCTCCTAGTTTCTCCATGATAAATTAGTATATTTTTATTGATAAATATGCAAATGGATAACATATGAACATAGTGTTGTAGGTCTTTGCTTATTTAACCATTCTTTCCTTGATAAATGTAAGCCATTGTTAGATGAAACAATTGAAACAATTATGCATGGTGGGCTATGTATTTTTACCTTTGTATCTCCACACTACTTGTTATACTGAATATATACATACTGTCACTGTTTATGTTAATGTGATTGCATGTTTCCATTATGTTTCATGGCAATTAATAGGGTCACTGCAGACCAAGGCAGAATGAGAACCGGATCATAGGGTTTGAGTTCATTGCAGTATGTCTCAGACATTTAGTAGAGTTGGCATTTGGAAGCAATTAGGTCTGGTTGACTGAAGAATGCTTGAGTCTATAAATAATTTATTAGGTACAAGCTTTGTTGGTGATAGGTAGGGTTGGTGCAATAAAGACATTAACGGAGTTTCAACAGTAGCATAATAACTTAGTAAAATACTTTGGTTCTTCACAATTATGTATTATATTTCTCCAGAGTATCAGTTATGCTGTTCACAGTGATCACTCATAAGAATCATCAGGTATTTATCAATGGGTAAGTGAATTTCTCTGTGTTGCAAAAACTTGTGTATGGTATTCAGGTTAATATGTTATGAGTGTAAATAGAACGTTCTATGAAGAAATTCACACTATGAGCCATTGATTAAAAACACATGCAGTCAGTTTACATCTGAGATTGATTAACATGGGATACTCCATTCTGAAACTCAAGTTCATACAATTTTGTATGTTATTGTGGAGAATCCTTCAGCTTGGCCTTTTATAATTCAGTGATACATTTGAGAATGGCAAATGTGTAAGACTATCTATCTATCTATCTATCTATCTATCTATCTATCTATCTATCTATCTTTCTATCTATCTATCTATCTATCGATCTATCTATGTCTGTCTATCTATCTATGTCTGTCTATATCTATATATATAAAAGAATAAGCCTCATTGCATAATTTATGGTACCTCACACACAGAACATAATTTATGTCTTCTCAGAAAACAAATACACATTGAACAGAATGCCTCATTACATAATTTATGTCTCATTAGGAGACAACTCCCATTGGGTGATTCAATGGGGACATTACTGCTCCCATTGGGTGATTCAATGGGGGCATGTTTATCATACAGGGAGCTGGCCCGCCCACCACTAGCCAACTGGCAAAAAAAAAATATAGCTGCCACTCGCTCCTGAAGTAGGGGATATCAATAACTTCTCCTGGTCCACTCACACTCTCACTCAGGATCATGACCCCACAAACACACTGTTTCACCTCCCACAAATAATTGTAACCCTCCATACACTCTGTTTCAGTACGAGGGTGTAATGTTCCCATAAAATACAAACTAAGAGATAAACTTAATAGCAACTCTTTTATTTAACCCTTTCAGTGCCAGAGGAGTATGCAACGCATTGCTTTGCAATGCGTTGCGTACCTCTCTGGCACTCAAAGGGTTGTACCCCTCTGGCACTCAAAGGGTTAACTCTTTTCATCTCTTCAGTCACCTCACTAACTGTCTGTCTTCAACTGTTACTCCTCCACTTCCTGCTTCCTGATTCTCGCCCTTTCTCCTTAAAGGGAGAGAGATGCTTTGTTGTATGTTACAGAGGGCAAGCCTCAAACACCACTTTCTATATGTTCCCTCAGCATAATGCTACTCTGCCTCAACTGAAGAGCCACTGTGTGTTATATTGCTATGTTACCTCAGCTTAAGTAAGGAGTTACTGTTCCCATTGGGTGATTCAATGGAGGAGTGATTTAAATCATTCAAGGAGTTGGACTGCCCCCACTATCCAGCCCGCCCACCACTATCTAAGTGACTGAAAAAACAAAATTGCTGCCACTTGCTTCTACACCACAGACACACACACACACAAGCCACACACACACACAAGCCACACACACACACACACACAAGTCACACACACACACAGAGTCCCCAGGGGTCCCTCCACCAACCTGAGGCACACAATGAGCTGATCCAACAAAGAGAGGGCGGGATCGGCTCCAGTGTACCTTCATTTCTGGTATCCTCAACACAACAATGCTTTCGGCTCCTGGTGCACAATGTGCTTCTGCTGCAGGAAGCCCAGCTGCTTCATGTAGTTTGGAGGCAGGCAAGCCCAGTACCAAATCCTTCATGTTCCCCCTTCATGAAGCTCAACACTCCACCCAGCAACAGCCCGGTCATGCGACCCTTCAAGGAGCTCTCTACAAGCAGCAGCTGGATGCGGCTATTACCCGTGGCTGAGGGGCTGGAGACAGACCATGCTGGGGCCACTCTGTAGTACAAACTCTTACACACAAGCTTCTTCACCGCCGCTCTCTGCCCGCTGTCACACACCTGCACTGTGTAAGTACCCTGGCACAAAAAATATACATGCCTCACTATAGCTGCTCCAACCACACACACCATCCCTGCTCCAACCACACACACCATTCCTCCTCAGTTCCCACTCTCAGTGCCCAGGCTGCGTCCCTAGTAACGCTCTTGGCCGAGGCCTGGAGCAGGAGGTGTCTTCCCGGCCAGGGAGCCGGGCCGGCGGTTGTCTGGCAGCCTCTGAGTGTGCATGTACAGAGTCCACTTCAGGGACTGTGGACTCCATGACTCTCGCTACATACTGGGACAGCTGGTTAACCCTTTCAGTGCCAGAGGATTAAGCAACACAATGAGCAATGCCTTGCCTACCCCTCTGGCACTTACAGGACCGTAATAATATCTGTGTGTGTGTGTGTACGCATGTATGTATGTATGTGTGTGTATGTATGATCAATGTCTGTATATGTCACTGTATCTGTGTGTCTATGTATGTGTGCAATATGATTCTTTCTGCTTCACACAGTACACAAAAAAAAACATCATCAGCCAATACAGCTAAATGAAATGTACAATACAAACAAACACAAAAAATTCTTACAAAATACCTTCAACATGCCACCTACAACATTTCAAACAAAAAATGTTACATAACACATACCGTACTACAATGACGGGCAACACCGTCACATATTGCTAGTATATATATATATATATATATATATATATATATATTATATACTTTTTTCTTGTGCGTTTTACTTTTTTTTTTAGTAAAGAATCCCCAGGTACAGTAGTTCAGTATGAATAAGAGCATTGCTGTATTTTTACAGTCAGATTGATGAATCAATAGTTTAGACTATGGCGTTGGTATATTTTGGGAGCTGTTTTAATGGGAATTGTAAGACCACGCCTGATAACATATAAAGATATTAAATCCTTTGCATGCTAGAGAGGTCTTCAGAGGTCTCCAGTGTATTATGAAAACCTCTCTCTAACATCTAAAGAAGTAAAATACAATATATTGATCACATTAGCATATAACAGTGCAACATGTTTCAACTAATGCAAAACAGTGTTTCAGGCAATAGCTTGATATGCCATGTGGTAGGCCATCTGTTTCATAGATCTTCTCTTTGCTGATATCCACAGATCAACTAATATACTATACTGTGAAATCAAGACAAAGTAAAAAAATAAATAAATAGGTAAAAGTGGATTTGCACTTATGGACTGCAAATTTGTGCTATAAGAACCAAACGGATATTGTATTCAGCTCAACAATATTACAATTTAATGCTATTAAGTATAAAAGTAGTAATTAAAATTTGGTATACAATTACTATAAATGAAAGGATGCATTCTCTTGCCATAAGAACCAAACTGAATCATACAACCCTACACTGGCAATGAAAAATCCACATGAGGAAAGCACCTCCTATATGATGTCTCAGCAGTGGAATTTGAATATGATTGCATTATAGTTTCTATAAAGATAGGTAAGGGGAGACAGCACACAGAAACCCATTTGGAATGTACAAATGTGTGAGGGCAGGTCATTTTTTACATTAAGAGCCACTGTTACATTTCGGCATATGCAGCAGAGCATATAAACACTTTAGTACGTACTGACACACACACACTCTCTTCATCGTTGACCAATAAAGAATATCTGAATACCTCCCCTATTGCAAATTATGCCAGTTTCCTCAAGGTGTTGTTTAGTCTGTGGCCATAAACAAGGCCTAGAGGAAAGCAATGCCACATACTGTCTTTGGTACAAGTGGCATTAAGGTTAGTAAACAGGTGTTAGGCAAGCTTAGCACTAGTAGATCAACTCCAGCGCCATTTTTAATGAAATCATATTATTACACCTCCTATAGTGTAGTGTAAAGGTAAATAATACTCACACGAGTAGTATCATAAGATAAGAACATAAAAACAACTGAAAACTCCTTCACCACACCTGGTAAACAAACCAGAATGTTGCTGGTAGCCCTCTTTTGTCTCTCTATGACAGTGATTCTCAACACCAGTGCTCAGGGCACATCAACAGGTGACGTTATTGGGACATCCCTAATTCCGCACAGGAAAATCAATCAAAATGAGTGAGCCACTGATTACTTACTTGTGATTAAGCACAGATATCTTGAAGAGAGGACTTGTTGGTTTGCCCAGAGGGATAGTGTTGAGAAACACTGATCTAAGAGATATCTCCATAAAGAAACATGACAGGATGTTATTAAATTAAAAACCCTGTTCAATAAGTCAAGGAGTAACAATTCTGAAGCAAACCAACAGCATCATAGGGAAGAAGTAAACATTTAAATGGGGCATTTGACCCCTTGAATGCTAGAGAGGGATCCACTGCATTACATATCAATTCATTGGTGACCTCTCCATCACTCAAGGGGTTAGAAATCAGTAGGATTTGGGGTCATTTTTATTTGTCCTCTGTGGTGCAGATTGTCTGCTCCTGCATTGTACCTCCTTTCTCTTATATGTCCCAAAAATCCTTAATATTAATGAGAGATTACTTCTATATTTCTGTGTATTATTATAACTTAGGAAAACAGATCCCCCTGAAATACAAAACAAATACAGTTGTGACAAAAAGATATGTATTTCTTTTTTCTATTTTAACTCAACTTTAAAACATATGAGTGAGTGATCAAAAGAAAACACATCTGAAGTATTTTATTTCTTCACGGATATGTCTTGTCTGAAGACTTTAAATTCAGGCACTCTATTATAGGCTATGTCATGGTAATCTATGCATAGGTTTTTAACCCTTTGAGTGCCAGAGGGGTACGCTACACATTGCTTAGCAATGTGTTGTGTACCCCTCTGGCACTCAAAGGGGTAAAGTCATTTGAAAAAAAAAATGCATATTTTTAGCCACAAAACTCTATTTTATTTCCTAGATCCATTTCCAAAAGAGGGTCTTTGCACTCGGGAGTCTTGACCTTGGCACATCTGAATCTTGTTCTGTATAACCCCAATATCCACCTTTTATATTAAGCGCCAGTGTAGCCACTGAGCAACACACACACACATTGGCACCCGTTTTTCTGCATAAGGACATATGTCACAAGAATGTCTGTCCTTTTTTCAGATTGGACCAAACTTTATGAAAGCCAGTCTTACATCTTGTCAGTATTAACATGTAACAATCTGATGCCAAACAGTATGGCCTAATGGTGTCCTTTGTAATGTTAAGCCACAATATTAATGGGCATGAAATATGACCGACCAAGAGAAATATGGTATATAACATACTGAACTGTGGACCAGTAAATCTGCCATGGTATAGTTTAGCTTTCCAGTGGTAATTAGTAATCTTACAATTGCCATTTACTTTTATTATGCGATGAATGCCAAAAATAAATGCAATTCCTGTTTAATTTTCCATATTGGATGTACAGGCATGAGAAGGATAATATATTGCAGTAATAGTGTTGTTTTGACAATTACTAACAATGCTTGAAAGGTTCAAATAAATATGTAATATGGAAAAGATTTGTGTTCATCCACTGCATAGATTTTCTTCTATAAAATAATCTGAGATGAAGTGGTAATCATATTATTACCTTCTTCCCAAGTTAGTAAACCACAGGTGCTATCATGTAGACTGAATGTTGATAAAAGGATGAGAACAAAATTGCAATATGACAGTGATGTCAGAAGCCATGAAACCCATTCAAGTTATTTAGTGCTTAAAATCGCACACAATCTGATTGTCATATTATTATTAGTATGTTAAAGCAATCTGCCTGTAGTGTTCTGGAAAAGTAAATGAAAGCTGCAATGTGCAGTGACTGTGAATTCAGTATAAGTGCCTATAATTATTAAAAATGGCTACTGTAGTCATGTCATAATAATAGATTTTACCATTTCAAAAAAACTAGGCTTTCGTGCACCTGCCACATGTATGTTAGAAGGCTCATAATTACAAACATGAGCTGCTGTCCTTAGACATAGTCACACAGTATACCAATCATTGATACATTTTAGTAGCATTCATTACAAATCAGTAACATAAAAGTCACTGTTATACAGTGTATATATCATAAAAATGCTATGTTTCTTATATTATATTACATCTATGAACTAAGAGGTGCAAGGCATCCTACACTTTATAGTTCTATTATTTATCTCATATATAGATAGATAGATAGATAGATAGATAGATAGATAGATATAGATAGATATATAGATAGATATATTGTATATATATAGAAAGATATAAACAGAGGAACAGAGAGAGGGGGAGAGAGAGGGAGCAAATAGAGATTAAAGGATGCTTTTATTTTCTCAGATATGCTTCATTTAATGGATAAGGTAATTAGTCATAGCCACATTTGAACAATTACTATCAATCATCATCACATTTTATATCATCATAAGCATTACTAGTACTGGATACTATTATTTCCATCCTTTCATCTGTATTAATACATTAATGACTATACTGAAATAATTGCCCAATATTTACCTAAGACTTGAGCTATTTCATTCTTTTTGATTTCTTGGACTTTTTTATTTTCATACTTGTTTATATGTTTGTATATGTTTATACTTGTAGTTATAATTCAGTATCCCTTTTGGTTGCGTCATTTTAGTTTTATTGTGGGGTGTTAGGAATATTACTTTTATTTAATCATAAAGCACAAATTTTGCAGTACTGAATCATAGGGAGGCAAAACATAAAAATACTGTACAATCTGGACATGTTATACAGAAGAATGTGAATAACCAAAAAGGGGTTAAAAAATTGAAACAGAAGGAGAGGAAAGTCCTGGTGGTTATTGTTTACTGGAGTGAAATTTGTGTGCCCCCATTTGTACTGTATTTGTGGACTGGAGCACCAATTTAATGATACTCATTTTATCTACTGTGTAATGATGAGAGTCTGAGCCCTAGCCAGATTACAATCTGGAACCCTGAAATTTGAATAGATTCATCAGCTAGTACATTAATCAATGGAGCTACCTCGCCAGCATTTGTATTTCAAATAAAAATAATTACTATATATACATATAAATATTATATGATGGACATCTACATGAGAAGAATTGGTGATATTTTGCTCCAAGTTTACAGCCTGAGTAGGGACAGATTGATATAAATTAATGCAGTCTTTATGATTGTGATTTATTCTATACTAGCAACATATAAATATGAGTATCTGTCCGATCAAGATGAGATGTGATTTAGTCCTGTCTGAAATATCCTGCACTATTGGGTACCTCTCTCTTTCTCTCTCATTTTTATTTTTTATTGGCTCTGTGCTTACAAAGACCCATGTGGTGTACGTCTAGAGGGAACAGAAAGGATTAAGAATTTCTTCATAAGGGCCAGTATGGGAGATAAAGCTGCTGCAAAGAGCTTTTGAGTATTTGTCTTTGTTTTTATTTGAACTCCGTCATAGAGAAACAGTATTGCACCAGGAGGTGCACATTCTTTGTTTTGTTCTTTTTTTTCCAACTGATAGCCATAAAAGCCCATAGACTTATTCCATTAGTGACCATAGAACCACGCATACTGAAGTGCCAACCTTATCCCTCTGCACTGGTAGACATAGAGCCACACATACCGAGTCTGACCTAGTATTGTTGTGGAAATTATTGTGGTCATAGAAAACATAGACAGAAAATGGCAAACGTCTCATGAGAAATTAATTGGAAATAGCGAAAAGGCAGAAATGTTCTATGTAATCCACAGCTTGCTTGAAACTTTCAGTGTAGGGCATTTTACTCAAAACTTTATCTGACCATTATCTGATGATAATAAAGGGAATCTGTGTGAATTCAACTTAAATCTTTATTATGAGTTGGTTGCCATGCACTTGCCCTTCATCCATCTTTGGCATACAATAAGCAGGGATGATCTTTTGTGTCTTCCCTGTACACTTTTGTCACATTACTTAAAAGTACTCTGACTCTCTGGGCTGTGTAATCAAGCTCTCTGTCTCCCATAACTCAGGCAGCAGAGTATCCTGTGTTGCTCTGTGGCTCACTCCATTGAGTTTCAGACAGCCTATTCTCTCCTTCATCTAGTACATCTATCTGTCATAACCTAACTAGATCATCATTACTAGGGATGAGTGAAAATATTCGCCTCAAAATGAAATTGCCTCCCATCTGGTGAATAATTTCCAGTGAAAAGTGCAATTTTTTTCCACTTTTTCAAGCTTTTTTCGCCTACCTCATTGTGCATTGAAATCAACGGGAAGAACATTTTTTGTCCATCATACAAAAGTTTTCTACAGCCATATAAAAGGGTGTCAGGCTCTCAAAGCATGTCATTCTGTGTTTGTGAGAGGAGAGAGCAGCATGTTTTTGAGCTAGAGAAGATAGGCAAATAAAGGGGAATTGAAGCTTAGTTTAAGGAGTCATTTAGGTAGAACATTTGTTCTCTATAATAGGGGAGTCTGGGGGCATAATGGAAGAGAGGGGAGAAGGGAGGTTGACCCAAAATACCCCAAAATTTGTTGTGACTTACTGGCAAGACAAAGGCAGCTAGGGTCCAGATTGCTTGCTGATTTTACTTTTATTGTCTCTGTTCTGGGGAAGTCTGTGGAAAGAAGTTGTTGGTTTTTGTTTTTTTTAGTTATATACATAATTTTTTTTTCAATTATTATTAATTTATTTCTTTTTTACTAACTGTGATAAGATAGGGTTGACAAAAAATAAAAATAAAATACATAAATAATTAAACAAATAAATATATTAGACATCTGACAGGGAGCTCTGTGACTGAGAAAAACTTGACAGACAGCAGACGACACTGAGAATTTTGTTGAGGGCCAAGGCAAGACATCACACTCCATCAGTTATGTATTGCAGAGAGTAAAAACACACACAGTAGTTGAGTAATGTCTAGCAAATGTACAAACAGCAGGGAGAAAGGTGGAGCAGTGCAGGGACGTGGAAGTAAAGTGTTAGTACAAATACTGACTGCAGCAATCATTACTGCAGCATGTGCAATATATGATGATGATGTCTCTCCTCCTGGGTGGATGCAGTTTGTCAAGGTCCCACCAATCACACCAGGCTAGTCCCCCACCACTACCATACTCATCTGCCACATTGTAGGTTGTACTTTATTTCTTTTAATCAACTGACATCATCACAAATATGTGCCAATGTCACTTAAGCAGGAAGCAAGTGTTGTGGGCAAAGACAGATGCATTCTTCATGCTAACACATTTTTCAAGGTATATGTTGCTGTAGGACTAACAACTTTGACTCCCAGCTACTTATTTCTCCACTACAACCCTCAGAAGAAGTAATATTGTGCTGGGAAATGTTGCACCATATTAAACATAGGAGAAAATGTGTTGGAATAGGAGAAAATGTGTTAGAATTGTAGAAAATGTGTTAGAAGAGGAGAAAAATGTGTTGAATAGGCGAACAATGTGTTAGAATAGGATAAAAATGTATTGGAATAGGTGAAAAACTTGCTGGAATAGACAAAAAGGAAGAACATTTGACATTTGAGACTAGGAGAAAAGTTTTGCAAAAAAAAGAAAAAAATTGTCAGTTTTTCGCAAAAAGTCATGTGGGAAATTTTTCTAAATTTTCAACGTTTCCTTTTATCTTTCATTATTATTCAACAAGCTACCATAAAATATTTTGGCAGTTGTACTTGTGTTTTTTTCATCATAATTCCTAATCTGTGCAATTTATCAGATGGAAACAGACTTTAAATTTATATAGTCCTCAAGGGTCTGTACAGGTAACATTTCATATTCCATATATATATATATATATATATATATATATATATATAAACCTTATTCTCAGAGTCAGTTTGTGTTTTAATTATTTTGTGTTCAATATTGTGGGAACATGAGCAGTTCGGCAATGTCAAGAACAAGCCAGGAATCAGGAGCCAGAAGGGACATCAGAGGAAACCAGGTCATGCATGGATAAACAAGAACTCAGGAGAACACAGTTGCAGCCAGAAGCAGACACAAGGACAAGGAGGAAGTGAGACTAGCTGCTTTAAATACCCTGGAAGGAGTTGGTTGATAACAGGCAAGTGAGTAACCATGGAAACTGAGAGGTCAAGGAACTTCGTTAAGTATCAGCTGACTGAGCCTGACACAGGGAAGGAAAGGCAGCAGTAATCAACAGCTGAGCATTAGACCAGATCAGTCAAACCATGACAAAGCCTAGAGGAATATAAAAGTAGTGAGGAAGAAGAGTTGGGCGATGCTGAGGATGACCTAATGAAAGATTTAATAAAATTAGAGAAGTTTTATTGCCTTTAAAAATACTGCACTTTATTTAAAAATGCTTATATTCCTATGTGAGACATTTTGGATGCTATACCATTTTTTTATACAAATACATGCAAGACACAGATGTCACCAAATACACACTTAAATGAACCCTTTGAATGCCAGAGAAGTAAGCATGTAATGATCCACAATGCATTGTATACCCTACTGGTACTCAAAGGGTTAAACAATATTTTCATACATTCATAAATTTATGGGAAAACAAGAGTATGAAATACACTAGTTTTCACCAGCACTTCACCTCAATTATTGATGAATATGTTTCTCCAGCTTACTTACACCATTGCAACAAACACATACACATACAGTATACATGTATTTGTATTTTGCCCCATTGCCTATAATGAGATGATTGAATCTGGCAGTTTATCTGACCATCGTTCATTGATGAATATGCTATTGCCAGATATAATCCGGCTATTGCATAAATGGTGAATGGCTAATGTGCAAGGACATTCTCTGGTTTTATTGTGTATTGACCCATTCTCTGCTTAATGAATTGCCCCCTAAAATGTTCTGTGTCTTAAAACTACTTTTATAATTAATTCTCCACATAGATTTCAGATTGTGATTGTGACGATGCTATTATATTATTATATCACTTTTGTAAAATGCCAAGACTGTACTAAGTAAAAGTGAAGCAAATCATCTGCATCCCAGGGAACAGATAAAAACTCCTGTGTTTTTTTTAATTGATTTAAAAACAAATTTTATATCATTAAATGGTATAAACACACATTGGGAAGAGAGTTACATTTTAAATTCGAGTGTTTTATTTCCTTTCTTAGTTATGACTGAAATGGCAGAATGTCCCTGATGGAACTGAAAGATTTGGAAAAATTCTGTATCTGCATTGATCTGGAATGACTCATTGGTGGAGAAAGGGAAGGGTGAACGGGTTAAGGGAGGAGCAGTGCAGCATGGGATAATTGTGTGGGACAGCAGTGGGCTGGAATGAGTGTTGGCTAGGTAGTGGCAATGAGTGGAGAACAAGGGTCGGGCCTAAAGGGGCGGACTTGTGAAGATTTTAGGGAGGGAAAAGCAATTGTACTCTAGGTCGCAAATAAAAATACCCATTGATTTAAATAAATATGCTATACTCCTGAATGCTATAGAGGTTTTCTGTGCATTCCTATGCAATTCATCTGAAACTTCTCTAGCATTCAAGAGGTGGAAATCCCTATTTATTTCAAAGGGAAATTGATCTGTAATAATAACTGCAGAATATATGCAATAACTGTAAATGCCAGGCAAAAATGTATAAGTATTTAATCTGTTACATCATTTATTAAAAGTCACTCAGTATGAATAGGAATCCTAGGATACATTTTTCATTGTTTTTCATGGTGTCTCATTTTTAACAATGTCTCAAGGGCTGCTACACTAACCTAGTGAAGCTTAACATCATGATAGGTAACCCGCTGGTCCTATGTGAATCTAGGTCACTGACTCTTTAATGTTTACGTGCTGCTGAGAACAGGTAAAATCTAGGGATTTTACACAATTAAAGTCACCTAGAAGTCAGAAGAAAAGTGGTGACAGGGTCAACTATAATTGCTTTCCCACCAAAAGAAAATTGGATATTTATAAAGAAGCATTCACAAGTCTTAGAGAGATTAAAATGAGGTTGCTAAATATATAGTAAATGCTTTGGTCTTTAGAACAAAACCTCCAACAGGTATACCTGAAGGTTTTGTCCTAAGAAAATCTAATCACCTTATTTCCAGCTCTGTAAGGCCATCAATATTCTTATTCAGTAAAGAGGTAAAATGTTTTGGACAAACCAAGGCCATCACTGGGGCAAATAAAAAGTCACGGTAATTTACAATGTATTTGTGACCTCTCTCTAAATCTTTAAATCAGCGGAGAATCTGGGCATTTTTGTTTGTCCTCAATAGTTTGGTCGATTTAGCCCAGAAAAGTCAATCTTTAACCTGCTGAATAAGATCATGGGGTAGATTCACTAAGCAGTGATAAAGAGGTGATAAAGTGGAGATGACTTCTCCAGTTTATCTCTTCTCCAGTTACTATGTTATTCTATACAGCGTATTCACTAAGATCTCGAAAAGCTCCATAAAGTAACATAAGAATTGGAGAAGTGATGAATTGGAGAAGTCATCTACACTTTATCACCGCTTACTGAATCTCCTCCCTTATCTCTGCATTGTCACCTCTTTATCATGCCTTAGTGCATAACCCACAGTGAAATGTGCTATGTGTTGTACATACACCAAAATGTGTGAACCTGTTTATTGAAGTTCAATTTCAATCAGGCATTAATAAACACGAGTAGGAAACACATGCCCCCCCCCCCAAAATCTATCTTGATGCAAAGTTTCAAGTACATCTCTTCAGTATATTTTGTCATATCCATGTTTACTTTTCCAAGGTGGACAAAAAATGATAATGGGCTGTACTCTATTTTTTACACATTGTTTCCATAATCCTTGTATATTTAAATAAAACCAATTTTCACAAAACTTACCGGTTTCATGGGCATTGGGACTGACAAATTTTCATTGATTTGTAGATCTATTAAAAATGTATCAGTATCGGCATTTAAAATAGAAACATATTTTGAATCTTGACTATGGTGAGAGCAAAGTATCTACATCTGGAATAACCAATGCATTTAAGAAGAGAGTTTTTTTATTTTTTTATGTTATGTTTTTGCAAAACATGCAAAAAAAAAAAAAAAAAAAAAAAAGCAATTACCACCTTCTGTGCAAGTTTCTCATATAAAATGAATAAATGCAGTTTTTCCACTTTTTTCATTGCATTAAAATTGTAAGTTGTGGAAACCCACAAAAGAGGGAATGCTTGGAAGTGGTGTTAGGGTTCATGGCTGGTGAGATTGGACTACTCCCTACTGGACCTTGCTGCAACAAGGGCTGTATAAAGTTGCCAGTCACAAGGCCAGATTGTCCCCCCCCCATGAGAAGCTGGAGAGTACACAGGAGGGCCTCAGTGGCAGTAGCGCAAGCTCTCTTGTGGGGGAGAGCATAAGTTAGGGTTTGTCAATGAGGATCGAAGCTAGGAGGCAAAGACCACCCATGAAGGGGTAGAGAGCAAGCCAGAAATCAACAAATGAAAGGGTATACCAGTACCAAGCAGCAGGTGGTGGTACAGACATAGACAAGCAGGCTGGACTGTTACAATGGTAACTGGAGATCCAAGCTCCCAGATGACTGGAGAAAGCCACATAGAACAAGGAGGAGAGAACTACACAGGAAAAAGATCTCCTACTTTTGTCAGAGGGCCAAGAGCAGTTCAGGTAATGGCAGGCAAGTGGATAGTCAGGTACTACTGGGGTCAGTAGCAGAGCTATCAAGAGGGGCAAAATCAGCTGGCAAACACATATTCCAGAACTTAGGAAGGTCAGCAATGGAAATATCAAGATAGGCAAAATTGACAGGAAAACAGATAGTCAGGAATGTAGCAGGGTCAGCAACTGGGAACACAGAGACTAGGAACACAACTTCACTGGAGACTAATAGGAACTCCAGATTGTGTGTAGGTAACAAGAAAGAGGAAGTATATAAAGGCTGCAATTATGATTTGTAGCACTCAGAGAGAGAGACATGTAGGAATAAGAGGAGAAAGAACAGGAAACACTCATAGTGCAGTATTGGGGAATTTAGTATTGGTGACAATGTTGTTTTATGATATGTCTCTCCAGGCTCTTCCTCTTCTTCTTGTGATACAGTTGAATTAGCCACTGAGAACAATGATTATATGACCAGAAAATTAGCTCTGTCTGAAGTTATGGGTTAATAAGGTAATCTTTCCTTTTATTATATCATTGCAACATTTTTCATACTAAGTGATTTTATTTTTTCACTTTTTTCTTTTTAATCACTAAGATTATATTAATTTGATTATTCATTGTTAAAGGGAAACTACTGTATACCACAGAAATAAGTGGTATAATTTGTATACATGGACATCTCAAGACGCAAGTCCTCTGTATAGTAAACAGCAGTCAGGTATATCTATTTATATACTTTTAATTGTATCAAAAGATGCCTCAGCTGTTTTAAGAACTTATAAGATACCAAAGCAACTGTGAAAAGAAGCCACAAATGTTGGATCCCTTGTATGCTAGAGATGTATCCAACATATTCCTTCTTTAAGCCCTTTAATAGTCATTGATAAAACAGTCATAATGATTCATTGCATGTGGCCAATCTCTGCCCCCATAGCACCATGGGGCAGGGGCAGACAGGAAACCAAAAGCACTTAGATTTATATCTGTATTTCTTTATATATGGTTACATAGATAGATAGATAGATAGATAGATAGATAGATAGATAGATAGATAGACCTGTGCCTTTTGTTTCCACTGTGTACCAATTAATTTGTTAGTTTGTTCTACCCATCTTGAATTTGGTCATCTTGGGCATTTAGTATTGAATCCTGCCCATTTCCATTTCATGCTCTTTACTCTTTCAGTGATGTCATATACCTTTGCTTGATGAGGAATTCATGCACATGTTTTTCAGTCTCTTTTTATGTTTACAGTTTGCCTCTTCATACTTCTCTGTGTAACCTTAAGTTTTTGTATGGCTTTGGCATTCAATGTCCATGTTTCACAGCCATATATAAGGACTGGGAGGACACACTGGTCAAAAACCTTTCGCTTGCAACAAAGTGGTAAATTTGTCTTAAAGACAGTTCTACTAAGTTTTCCAAATGCTTGCCATCCCAATTGTATTCATCACATTTTATTTATGGTGTTTCCAGTTGTTGACATTTCCTGTCCAAGGTAAACATATTTGTCAACTTATTCTAGTTATGTCCATCTACCGTGATTTTCCTTGGTATGATAAATTTGTTAAACATGAGTTGTTGTAGATCTTCAATGCATTCTTGCAGTTCTTCAGGACTCCTGGCAAAAAGTATTATATTGTCTTCAAAATCAAGTGATGTTGCTAGTGATGTTGCTGTTCTCCATTGATCTTAAGTCCTTTTTATCCCTATTTAGTTTGTGGAAATTTTCTTCTGACCAAGCAAGTTTTAATTCCATATATTGATTGGAGGATATTGATGTAAGCTTTATCTATTGTTTGGTTTATCAGGGCATCAATTATTGCTTACTTTTTCCTTGAGTCAAAGGCCTTTTCGTAGTCAATGAAGGCTAAGCATAATGCATTCATTATGTCGCTCTACAACTTGTTGCACAGTGCACTGTCTGGATGTGGTTCATTGTACTAAAACTGCTCCGGAAGCCTGCTTGTTATTTAGGTTGTGCCAAGTTAAGTATTGTGTCCATTCTTCTTGATAGTACCATTGTGAAAACCTTGCAGACGACTAGCAATAGGCTTATTGGCAGGTAATTTTTTAGATTCTGTTTATCACGTTTTTTGTGCAGTAGGATGACTCGTGAATTTTTCCATGTGTCAGGTACTTTTCTGAGTAGTAGGCATCTTGAAAATAGTTTAGCTAGGGCTTTGCATAAGGGTTGACCTCTGGCTTTTAACATTTCAATAGTAATTTTATCAAGTTTAGCTGCTTGCCCTTTTTCACTGATTTTATTGCAGCTTCAACTTCTGCCAAAACTTCTGGAAAAGCTTCAGCTTCTGGCACTTCATTTAGTTGTTGTCTTTCATCCTTATGAAGATTTGAATAAAATGTGTTCACTCGTTTTAGTATTTGTTGTTACATTTTTGCTGTTGTATCATCTTCAAGTCTTAATGCAAACATTTGACTCCTATATGTAGCCATTTCTCATTTTGCTTTCTTTAGCCCTTGATTTTCTTCCAGTGTCTTTTTAATTAGCTCGCTACTGAACTTGTTCCTTTCTTCTTTTATGTGCTTCCTTAGGGTCTTACACAATTCTACATATTCTACCGTGTTTCTAATATTACCACTAATGCTTTATTTCTCCTTGCATATTCATCATCTCTTTTACAGTAGGTGCAAGGGCATGGGCACTGTCTACGATAGTTTAATAACTTTTTCATTGAAATGTCTTGCAGAGCACTGAATCAATTAGACAGTGCCAACTCCAAATTCTTATGATTTTTCAATAGCTGGCTAGTGTTGACCTTCACGTTTGTTGACTTGATCATTTTCTTTCTTTCTTACAGTCAATGTTGCTTTTTCCTCTAACTAGATGATGTTCATTTCCAATGTTAAAACAATTTAAGACTGGGCAGTCATTGAATATTGTTTTATTATTTGCATGTATAAAGTCAATTTCACTTCTATTACTATTAGGGCTTTTTCATGTCCATTTTCTTTGGTTCTTTTTCCCATAAAATGAATTAATAATGTACAAATTTCTATGGTCTGTTTCTCCAGTTCCATGTGGTCCAATCAATTTTTCACCATTTTGGATTTCACCAATTCTTGCATTGAAATCTCCAATTAAAAATTGTAATGGTAATTGTCCTGTTTGTAGAGACGTAATAAATAATCATAAAATTCTTCAACTTCATCCTCACTGTGGCTACTTGTAGGACATATACTTAAATGATTTGAAGATCATAGCGCCTGTTTAGTTGGATAGCTCAAGAATAAATTCTTTCAGAAATACTTTATATTTTATTACTGAGTCTGTCAGTTGTTTATTAATCAAGAATCTGATTCCTCCACTTCATCCATCATTGGTTCCTTTTAACTTGACTAAATCTTCATCTGTTTTCCAAGTCTCACATAAGCTGATAATGTCCCAAATTATATTATTTAGTTCTTCTAAGCTTGAATCCGTTCTCATAGATTGTAAGGGGAAATCTTTTGCTTCTGCAAGGCCTACAGATGCGCATTAGCTATGCTCTGCTCAAAATATAATATTTCTAGCTATGGTTTGTTCTAATAGTTATAATTTGATAAGCACTAATTTAGTAAACTATATCAACTTGTGACATTTGAATTTGTGAACAACATGTCCAGAACAATTCTTTTTATAACTTGTTTTGTCTTATTGCGGTAAGGGGCATTCTGCCAATAATGAAGTAATTTGTAGGTGTAAACATGTCCGAAGCCTTTTAACTCTTAACTTCCCTCTGTATTCCCATTGGTTAAATGACCGACAATGTCCATATCTGTTCATATATCCTGGGAGGGGAAATCTCTCCCCTTAATTAACATGCCTACCACCCACTGATTTTGCATTATATAAACTGGTGAATTTCGCTTAATAAATTGGATAAGAAGTTATAGCACAAGATTCGTGTCTGCGTGTATTCATTTCTTATCCCCAGGCCTGCGACTTAGGATATCTCGGAGGAACAGTGTGGGAGTCCAAGGTCCCCGGGGAAAATATTAAACAGAGTATACAGAAGATAGAGACAGTTATCTACAACAATTTTGGCTGTAGTCGGCAGGATCTTCACAGACGGTGAGTTGACTATATTTTTTTTATATATATGTGTTTTCATATATATGCTGTTATACATATGGTCTGCTCACTTGTCTCTGAAGATATTATTATTATTTGTGGATGACTGGTCTGTATTGAAGTTGGGTAACCAGGCCCAACTTGATCAGGTGACACACATGATTTTAGGATTTTTTTTAGTGTTTTAAAGTGTCATGTGTGGGTTGATAGGGTAGTTTTAGGCACCTGATTGGTCTGTATTTTAGTTGGGTAACCAGGCCCAACGTAACCAGGTGGTTTAGGCACCTGGTTAGGAGGCAGGTTCGAGTCCTGACCTCAGTAAGTATTTTAGTTGGGTAACCAGGCCCAACATAACCAGGTGGTTTAGGCACCTGGTTAGGAGGCAGGTTCGAGTCCTGACCTCAGTAAGTATTTTAGTTGGGTAACCAGGCCCAACATAACCAGGTGGTTTAGGCACCTGGTTGGGAGGCAGGTTCGAGTCCTGACCTCAATATAGTGAAATAGTGTTTACAGGGTAACCAGGCTCCTGTAAAATATGGACACACACTAGTGATGAGCGAGCACCCCAATGCTCGGGTGTTCGGGTGCTCTGACCGAGCACCCCCGGAGGCTCGAGTGCTCGGCCGAGCACCCGAGCCCCATTGAAGTCAATGGGAGGACTCGAGCATTACACCAGGCACCCCCTGCTCTGATGAGGGGAGGGTGCCTAGTCCATAGGAAAAGGGAAGAAAATGATGGAAACACCACAGAAATGGTTCAGGGACAGCATAGGGAGGATGTCTGGATGCATCTTGGACTCCAACATTGCTGCTGGGAACGATCTTTCGCCCGTAGTACGCCATTTTTACAGACTGACCGTAAAACACACAAAAAGGAAAATAAAAACGACTTTAGGCGAAAAATTATTACCAAACAATATTTGCTGTATATTTACTTGTATATCATCTGCAAATTCTCCCAAAAATTTCCTCGATTTTTCTGAACTGAGGCCATGATTAAGAGGGAAACATGCGCAGAGGCAAATTCTCCCAAAAATTTCCTTGATTTTTCTGAACTGAGGCCATGATTAAGAGGGAAACGTGCGCAGAGGCAAATTCTCCCAAAAATTTCCTTGATTTTATTGAACTGAGGCCATGATTAAGAGGGAAACGTGCGCAAAGGCAAATTCTCCCAAAAATTTCCTTGATTTTATTGAACTGAGGCCATGATTAAGAGGGAAACGTGCACTGAGCCGACCATCCAAAACATTATGGGTGAGGGTCTGCTGCGGAGCTGACCATCCTAAACATTATATGCGAAGGCCCGCTAGTGAGCTGACGCTATAAAACATTATATGAGAGGGCCCGCTAGAGAGCTGACCCAATAAAACATTATATAAGAAGGCCCGCTGGTGAGCTGACCTATACCAAAAGTTGTCAAACAGGGCCCGCTGGTGAGCTGGCCCTATATAAAAATTATATCACAGGGCCCGCTGGTGAGCTGGCCCTATATAAAAATTATTGCACAGGGCATATGGAAGAGGAGGAGGAGGATGAGAAGATTAAGAGTCAACCATATACCCGTTTTTTGGGTGGAAGGGGTGTACAGAGTATACAGAGTATTCCCATCATTGTAAATAACATATATAAAGTGAGTTTATGTTCCCCCAGGGCTTTCCTCCAGTGGAGTGGAGAAGTCAGGGGAAATCCAGGCCTTGTTCATTTTTATAAGTGTCAACCTATCAGCATTGTCGGTGGAAAGGCGGATACGCTTATCTGTTATGATGCCACCAGCAGCACTAAATACACGCTCAGACAGAACGCTGGCGGCAGGGCAGGCCAGCACCTCCAAGGCGTAGAGTGCCAGTTCATACCACGTGTCCAGCTTGGACACCCAGTAGTTGTAAGGCACAGAGGGATCATTGAGGACGCTGACACGGTCTGCTACGTACTCCTTCACCATCTTCCAAAACTTTTCCCTCCTCGTGACACTAGGCTGCGCATCAGGGTGAGGGTGCTGGCGGGGTGTCATGAAGGTGTCCCACGCCTTGGAGAGTGTTGCCCTGCCTTTGTCGGAACTGCTGTGTGCTCCCCTTTTCTCCCCTTCTCGGTTGGCCAAGGTAGCACGTACTCTGCCGCCAGCGTTGTCAGATGGAAAATTTTGGAGCAATTTTTCGACAAGAACCTTCTGGTATTGCACCATTTTGCTTGTCCTCTCCACCGGAGGAATGAGAGATGAGAAATTCTCTTTGTAGCGGGGGTCCAGAAGGGTGAACACCCAGTAATCCGTGTTGTCTAAAATGCGTATAACGCGTGGGTCACGGGAAAGGCAGCCTAACATAAAGTCAGCCATGTGTGCCAGAGTACCAACAGTCAAGATTTCGCTGTCCTCACCAGGAGGATGACTCTCAATCTCCTCATCCTCTTCCTCCTCTTCTGCCCACCCACGCTGAAGAGATGGAACTAAAGTTCCATGGCTACCCTCTGTAGCGGAGGCAACCGTGTCTTCCTCCTCCTCCTCCTCCTCCTCCGCCTCCTCCAATTGTCGCTGAGAAGACGAAGTGAGGGTGCTCTGGCTATCACCTTGTGTAAGCTCTTCCTCCCGCATTTCCACCTCTTCCACATGCAAAGCGTCAGTTTTAATTGTGAGCAGCGAGCGTTTCAGTAGACACAGAAGTGGGATGGTTACACTGATAATAGCGTTATCGCCGCTCACCATCTGTGTCGATTCCTCAAAATTGCGTAAAACCTCACAGAGGTCTGACATCCATTCCCACTCCTCACTTCTGATTACAGGAAGTTGAACGGAGAGGCGACGACCGTGTAACAGCTGGTACTCCACTACTGCCCTCTGCTGCTCACAAAGCCGGGCCAACATGTGGAAGGTGGAGTTCCAGCGCGTGCTCACATCACACAGCAGCCGGTGAGCTGGCAATTGTAAGCGCTGCTGCAGCTTCAACAGGCCGGCCGAAGCTGTAGATGACTTACGGAAATGTGCACACACGCGGCGCACCTTGGTCAAGAGATCATGCACACTGGGGTAGGTTTTTAGAAATCGCTGAACCACTAAATTAAATACATGCGCTAGGCATGGTACGTGTGTGAGGTTGCCGAGCTCCAAAGCCGCCACCAAGTTACGCCCATTATCACACACAACCATGCCTGGTTGCAGGTTGAGTGGCGAGAGCCACTGCTCGGTCTGGTGACTAATCCCCTGCAACAGCTCTGAGGCCGTGTGCTGTTTGTCCCCAAGGCAGATCAGCTTCAGCACGGCCTGTTGACGCTTCCCCACTGCAGTGCTACACTGCTTCCAGCTACCGGCTGATGGGGGAGTGGCGCTGCGTGTAGAGAATTCGGAGGTGGAAACGGAGGAGGAGGAGCCAATAACGTAGGTGCTAGCGGAAACCCTGATGGAGGTAGGGCCCGCAATCCTCGGCGTGGGTAGCACCCGTGCCATCCCAGGGTCCGAGTCGCTCCCAGCCTCCACGACATTCACCCAGTGTGCCGTCAGGGAAATGTAGCGTCCCTGGCCACAAGCACTTGTCCATGTGTCAGTCGTTAAGTGGACCTTCCCAGTAACTGCGTTGGTCAGGGCACGGGTGATGTTACGGGACACATGGTGGTGTAATGCGGGGATGGCACACCGGGAAAAGTAGTGGCGGCTGGGGACCGCGTACCGAGGGACAGCTGCTGCCATCAGGCTGCGGAAGGACTCAGTGTCCACAAGCCTAAATGGCAGCATTTCGATGGCCAGTAATTTGGAAAGGTGTGAGGTTAGTGCTATGGCCTGTGGGTGGGTGGCTGGGTATTTTCGCTTGCGCTCAAATGCCTGGGGTAACGACATTTGGACGCTGCGCTGGGACAGGGAAGTGGATGTGGTCGCTGATGGTGCTTCAGATGGTACAGGTGCAGGGCGGGAGGTATGCGGGCCTGCGCCTTCGACAGGCGATTGGCCGGCACCGAAAACAGGGGAAGAGGAGGCAGTGGTGTGGCCTGCAGACACAGATGGGCGATCCAGGCGTTCCTCCCACTTATTACGGTGCTTGGATGCCATGTGTCGGATCATGCTGGTGGTGGTGAGGTTTCTAGTGTTCATGCCTCGGCTCATTCTGGTTGCAAACTACAATTCTTTTGTCGTCCGCACTTTCCTTAAAAAAACGCCATACCGCGGAACACCTACCCCTTGGCAAGGGAGATTTACGCAAGGGGGTGCTCCGTGGAACATTTGCGGGCCGGTTTGGTGCGGTCCGCCTTCTTTCTGTAGCCACACCACTGCCTCTTCCAGCCTGTTGCGGTGCTGCAGATGGCTCACCCTCAGGACTGCTGTCATCGCTCGGCTCTACACCTTCCCAGGTGGGGTCAGTCACCTCATCGTCCACCAAGTCCTCCTCCACTTCCTCACTCTGATCATCCTCCTCATGTCTTGATCCCACCACATTCTCAGTCATTGACAACTGTATATCATCCTCCTCAACAAGGTCTTGAGACAGTAATAGTGGTTGATTTAATGGCAACTGTGTCTCATCATCATCATCATCATCCACTACTTCCTTTGACCTTAAATGCCGTTCACATCTGTCATCTTCTTGTGATTGGGTACCCTCTAGAGGTTGTGAATCAGGGCATAAGATGTCATGTTCCTCTGCAAGCGTGCTTGGAGAGAGGGTCAAATGAAGGATTGGTAATGAGACGAGCTCCTCACTATATCCCAGTGTGGGATCACTTCTTTGACCAGACCGTGTATGGTGGGAGGAAGGATGATCAGAGTGAGGATTATGTTGACCAGACTCTTGGCTACTGAGAGTGGACTTGGTGGAAGACAGGGTGGTGCTTAACCGACTGGAAGCAGTATCAGCTGACATCCAACCGACCACCTGTTCGCAGTGGTCGGACCTCGAGAGTGATGTCCTGCGACACCCTGTAAACTGAGACATGAAGCTAGGTATGGTGGATGTCTTTCTTTCTTGTGCTCTGGCACCAGGCACAGTTTCTACGCGTCCTGACCCGCGCCCTGAACTATCAGGATCACGTCCACTTCCCCGTCCCTTTTTACCCGCCTTCTTCATCTTACACGGAATATGTGACTTTGATATTTGAGTTAGAAGACTTAACAGTATTTCTTCCTATTCTGCAACTGTGCAGAGTACACAGAATAGGCTGCTAAACTGCGGCGAAGCACACTGAATGGAATATGTGACTTTGATATTTTACTTTGAAGACTTAACAGTATTTCTTCCTATTCTGCAACTGTGCAGAGTACACAGAATAGGCTGCTAAACTGCGGTGACGCACACTGAATGGAATATGTGACTTTGATATTTGAGTTTGAAGACTTAACAGTATTTCTTCCTATTCTGCAACTGTGCAGAGTACACAGAATAGGCTGCTAAACTGCGGCGAAGCACACTGAATGGAATATGTGACTTTGATATTTGAGTTAGAAGACTTTACAGTATTTCTTCCTATTCTGCAACTGTGCAGAGTACACAGAATAGGCTGCTAAACTGCGGCGAAGCACACTGAATGGAATATGTGACTTTGATATTTGAGTTTGAAGACTTAACAGTATTTCTTCCTATTCTGCAACTGTGCAGAGTACACAGAATAGGCTGCTAAACTGCGGCTAAGCACACTGAATGGAATATGTGACTTTGATATTTGAGTTAGAAGACTTAACAGTATTTCTTCCTATTCTGCAACTGTGCAGAGTACACAGAATAGGCTGCTAAACTGCGGCGAAGCACACTGAATGGAATATGTGAGTTTGATATTTTACTTTGAAGACTTAACAGTATTTCTTCCTATTCTGCAACTGTGCAGAGTACACAGAATAGGCTGCTAAACTGCGGTGACGCACACTGAATGGAATATGTGACTTTGATATTTGAGTTTGAAGACTTAACAGTATTTCTTCCTATTCTGCAACTGTGCAGAGTACACAGAATAGGCTGCTAAACTGCGGTGACGCACACTGAATGGAATATGTGACTTTGATATTTGAGTTTGAAGACTTAACAGTATTTCTTCCTATTCTGCAACTGTGCAGAGTACACAGAATAGGCTGCTAAACTGCGGCGAAGCACACTGAATGGAATATGTGACTTTGATATTTTACTTTGAAGACTTAACAGTATTTCTTCCTATTCTGCAACTGTGCAGAGTACACAGAATAGGCTGCTAAACTGCGGCGAAGCACACTGAATGGAATATGTGACTTTGATATTTGAGTTAGACGACTTAACAGTATTTCTTCCTATTCTGCAACTGTGCAGAGTACACAGAATAGGCTGCTAAACTGCGGTGACGCACACTGAATGGAATATGTGACTTTGATATTTGAGTTAGAAGACTTAACAGTATTTCTTCCTATTCTGCAACTGTGCAGAGTACACAGAATAGGCTGCTAAACTGCGGTGACGCACACTGAATGGAATATGTGACTTTGATATTTGAGTTAGAAGACTTTACAGTATTTCTTCCTATTCTGCAACTGTGCAGAGTACACAGAATAGGCTGCTAAACTGCGGCGAAGCACACTGAATGGAATATGTGACTTTGATATTTTACTTTGAAGACTTAACAGTATTTCTTCCTATTCTGCAACTGTGCAGAGTACACAGAATAGGCTGCTAAACTGCGGCGAAGCACACTGAATGGAATATGTGACTTTGATATTTTACTTTGAAGACTTAACAGTATTTCTTCCTATTCTGCAACTGTGCAGAGTACACAGAATAGGCTGCTAAACTGCGGTGACGCACACTGAATGGAATATGTGACTTTGATATTTGAGTTAGAAGACTTAACAGTATTTCTTCCTATTCTGCAACTCTGCACAGTACACAGAATGTGCTGCTAAACTGCGGCGAAGCACACTGAATGGAATATGTGACTTTGATATTTTAGTTTGAAGACTTAACAGTATTTCTTCCTATTCTGCAACTCTGCACAGTACACAGAATGTGCTGCTAAACTGCGGCGACGCACACTGAATGGAATATGTGACTTTGATATTTTAGTTTGAAGACTTAACAGAATGTGCTCTAATCTGCAACTTTGCACACTAAACAGAATGTGCTCTAATCTGCAACTTTGCACACTAAACAGAATGTGCTCTAATCTGCAACTTTGCACACTAAACAGAATGTGCTCTAATCTGCAACTTTGCACACTAAACAGAATATATGAAAATTTTTTTTTTTTTGTTTTTTTCCCCCCACACAAAATAACCTGCTGCCCCCACACACAGTAGTCCTAAAAAGGACTTTTGGTTCTTTTTTTTTCACAAATTCGCTTTTTTTCTGCCTACACTGACTTTCCCTTCCTATCCTCATCTCTCCCTGGCTAAGACTGAGCCGAACTCGCTGGTCAGGTGCTATACAGCACCCGACCACGGGTTCTGGCCAGCCAATCAGTGTAATGCCAGCAGCCAACATGGCTGCTGGCATTACACTGATGTCAGAGCCTACCTGCACGTTTATTGGCTGCGCAGCAGCTGCAAAACGTGCGGGGAGGAGACCCGAACATGGCGGGCGAGCACATGCGGTACTCGTACGAGTACCGCCATGTGCCGAGCAGAGCGATGCTCGAGCCGATCCGAGCATCGGCCGAGCATGCTCGCTCAACACTAACACACACCCTTCCTCGAGATTGAATAAGTCATGTTATACTAACAGAATTATATGTATTTCAGTCCTTGTTTGTTATATAACGGTTACTAACCATTTTTCATGTTATGTATATGGCATTACATTTCCCTGCATTTTCATATAACACTTATTAATGTAAGTTGAATGCATGTGTTTAAGTAATAATGTTTGGATACTATGCCGTTATAATAATTGTTATTCACCAATAATTCTTATGTACAGAATGTACCTAATACTTTGTCCATAAGTAAATTGTTTGTCCACAAAAATAATAATAACAATACTTTGTCTGTAGATGATTTACGGGGTTAGACCACATAGTTAACTCAAATTTGTCCCCCTGATATATGTACGGGACAGAGTAGATAATCTGTCCGGGTCTATCCCTGAGATATATATATATATGCGGGAATGAGTAGATAATCTGCCCTATGGAGGCAAGTACGTTCCGTGATTTTAGGGGCAGCGTACATGAACACTCTATTGACCAGAAGGAAAATGAGTTAATCTAAAAGGAAAATGCAAAAAAAAAAAAACGCAAATACACAAAAAAGGGACTTGTAATGCCTGAATATGTGATATTGTTCTGTTGTCTGTCCTTGTATTTTTGTCTGTTATGACTAAAACATTTGCATGATATTATTTTTATTGCTCTGTTGACCTTGGTAAGTGGTCTCGCTGTATATTTATATATGGATACCATTTAAACTTAAAATTATAATTGTGTTGTTCATGTGTATATGTATGTATATGTATGTGTGTATTTGTATATCATTTTATACTGACCTGACGGACATTGTTTATTTTGGACTGAGACTTTGATATTATTACTTTGGGAATTAATCAGTCTAAGCCTAGAACTTCTATAATAACCATTAAGAAGTGTAATACTGGTAAGACAATAAAGAGTTAAATACTGCGTGCAACATAATATGTATATAAAATTACTAGAGTCCAAATAGGTAAGCGAGTAAGAAATAGGTTTACTTTTAAAAGGAGTTAGAAGAGAAATTGTTGAATTTGAGACAGAAGTTAAGGCTGAGAAAAAAAAAAATAATAATAATTTTGACCTGGTCCTAGAAATGCCGCTCATGACTGTGGGAGACCAGGTTGTTAATAAGTCCCCAGATATGTTAGTAATGACTGTATGGACTAAATATTGTCTTAATCCCATTTAAATCCCCTAACATCACAATATTGATTACAAAATATATATAATAAGAGACAGCAATTGACTGCTTCTGATTACAGATTTTTGTTAGTATAATTACAAAACACATGGGTGCTAGATGACCTGTTAATTGTGATAATTTGAGTGAGAAAGATGATTTCCCTTTTTGACTAACGTAGGAGGTGATATATATTACGGAAAAAAAAAAAAAGAGAGAGACAGCATTCAGATAGAAGGAACTGGAAAGTGAATGTTTGTGGAAAAGTTTTGATAATGGTTTGGAAAATGCATGTGGACTTATTAAGGTAGACAATTTGGGACCACTTTGTTATGAAGTGGCTCAAGTAGTCAGAATGTGTATTGATAATTTGCATAGCTGAGAAAGTGAAGCTTTGGAAATGGCAATAAGAATAATGGGAGTGACGGGTTGTTTTAAGAAAGATACGGAGAATGTGGAAATATAATTTCAGTGTGAGGCAGAGGGAAATGCAGAGGTAGATGGAATCAGGGTGCTAGAGAACCAGAAATAGGCTTCCAGTGATATTGATATACTTTATTCACATGATGATGGCAGAGAAGAGGTTAAGGACGCCATACTTGTAAAATTTTAGCTCTATGAGAAGTCAGTGTTTCTGTATCCGCAGCTGCTACCCCTCCCTCACTCCTTTTGCTATCTCTTTGTTCATAGTGTACTAGTTTCAAGATAACATAGCTGCTTTTGCTGTGTTAAATATTTATTGTTTTGTGAACTGAGAAATTGGATGAAAGGTGACTGGATGTGGTTGAGGGATATGTAGATAGGCACAGATGCCGAGGGATGTAAATGTAATAAAGTTGTTTTTGGACTTCAAATGAATCATGCTTATAGTTTTAGATTGTGTTACAGACTGTAATTTTTTCTAAATTAATCACACTTGTCCAGTTAACCTGCTGCTTATCAACACATAACTACCTAAATGACTAACCCTATAATACTTGTATGTTCTTTATAATTAAACTTGGATGTTAACATATTATTGATGAGAATATTTTCTTGTAATGTGCCCTCACCGCTAGGGTTAGTGGTTTGTTTTAGAATTCAGTGTATATGCATTGTATCAGCATTGCATGGAATAATGTTTTAATTTAAGGTATATGGTTGACCCCTACTCATTGTCCCATTGTTGCAAATGCTGGAATGTTTTTATGGATCTGTGGGGAAAATCTGGTTCAGGCATCAGTGTTCATATCCTTAGACTCAATTTACACTATGGTATCTATAACACATTTTACCTGACACATTGCACACACTACCCAATTATTTGTTGGCTGAAAGTTCTACATACAAGGGCAGTGAAATGAGTTAATTCAGCACTCTGCACTCCTAGTGCCTGATACAAACTATATTTTGTTTGCAGTACCATCATTTGCCACTTGTTTTTCTTTGTGCAGCACTGTTTTTAGCATTCCAGGGTGCCCTGACATGCAACCACTGTTTGCTTTCACGTATAAAGGGAATCAGTATGCGTGAAATAGATTGTGTGATCGATTCCCCCACTGTCTATTTTGCTGTAGTCAGGAAAATCCTAGCGTCTTGGTCACCTGATTGTGGCTCCACATTGTTTCCGTATGTGGAAGATTTGTGGTTGATGTGTAGCCCAGATGAAGAGTCCTGTGTGAAAGATACATCTTCTTTGTTGTAACATCTGGTCATAAGGTATCACCTGCTAAACTACAGTATTGTCAAGAGACTGTGAACTACCTAGGATTCGTACTGTCACATGGACAGTGGCTGCTGGCTCCTGAATGAGTAAAAGTCATTATCTTGCTCCTAAAGCCAAAGACTAAGTCTGCAAATGTTATTTTTCCTAGGTATGGTATTTACTGTAGAAAATGGATTTCAGACTGTTCTCACCACGACTACACATTGAGACAGGATACCTTGAGAGATGCTCATGATGTAATACAATGGATTATGGATATGGCATATAAAGTGCCAAAAGTCTACAGATTTATGTTTTGTTTCTGTTCTGGGACTAACCAACTACTCTCTCCAGTTCATCTGTACTGTAAGGAGGGAGGTCCCACTGTTTCAGGATGTCCTTACAAAGGAAAATAAATGACTACACTGTAGATTGGTGGTTTATTATTTAAAGCAATATCATCAGTGGTTCAGGGCCTGTCTGAATGCTTGGGAGCAGTAGTGGTCTGATGGTAGGGGCGGTTCAGACACATGAGTGCACAGAAAAGATTTGGTTATGACACTATTTATATATGCAATATTACCTTTCACACTCAGTATTCTTTGTGACCTTACATACATTACTTTTATATTCTCCCTCTGACATATCAGAGGTTGAGGCACATGATTAATTATAGATCATTCATTCCCTATTGTACAAGCACTGAGGAATTACTTGGCGCTATATATATATGTGTATATATATATATATGTATATATAAAGAAGAAGAATAATGGATACCTCATTATGACCTGACCTGTAGTCTGTTCCCTTTGAATTCAGTGAGACAATATATGTGGATGGGTCATGCGCAAAACCAGCTGATGGGGTGCATATACTTGGCAGTATTTTCTGTAGTCCAATTACCTGAAAAGGTATTAATGGTTAACTCTTTCCCTTTTCTATCTGTCCAAGCTGCTAACTAACAGCTGTAACACAAGCATGCTCATTATTAGTAAACAGAGATGTGCCTATAGTGACAGATTTCAGGTATGCTTTTGGTGTGGTGCATAGTGTTGGAATTATATAGAAAAATAGAGGATTTGTGACAGCTGACAGGAATTATTTTTTTACATCATCAAGTGGTTAATGATCCATTGGATTTTATATTATTGCCATAAACCATAGCAGTAATCACATGCAAGGGCCATGGTACAGTTGACAACAGTGACCCTAGTGTGAATGCATTTGTAAATGACATTGCTAAAGACCCAGCCTTACATGGTCCACCCCACCCAGTTTATAATACTACCACAGACATTCAGTTCCACATGGTAATGATATCTCCATTTCCATACCCAATATATACTCATTGCGAGTATTAGTCTCTAATAGTGTTGAGCGAGCACCCCGATGCTCGGGTGCTCGGGTGCTCTGACCGAGCACCCCCTGAGGCTCGAGTGCTCGGCCGAGCACCCGAGCCCCATTGAAATGAATGGGGCGACACCAGGCACCCCCTGCTCTGATGAGGGGAGGGTGCCTGGTCAATGCCCCCTTCATCTCCGCTATGCCCCCTTCATCTCCGAATGCCCCCTTCATCTCCGCAATGTCCCCCTTCATCTCCGCTATGCCCGTCTTCCACAATGTGCCCCTTCATCTCCGCTATGCCCCTCTTCCACAATGTGCCCCTTCATCTCCGCTATGCCCCTCTTCCACAATGTCCCCCTTCATCTCCTCTATGCCATATGAGCATCGGCCGAGCACGCTCGCTCATCACTAGTCTCTAAGGATGACCTACAGTTTTGGTAAAAGGAGGGTCTGACACTAGACCATAATGGTCTATGGTCAGACAAGGAGGGTAGAATGGGGATACCTTAAAAGACCTGATAAGAAACAGATGTATAACTCCATATAGACTAGGTTTGTAATTATGAATTTGATAGAACTAGTAGAGAATTAAATATATAGATGTCTCATATACATAATAAATAATGTACAAAAATAGATCTAGTAGAGAATTAAATATATAGATGTCTCATATACATAATAAATAATTTACAAAAATAAATAAATAAATAAAAAAAATAAATAATAATGCATAGTGTTCATGACCAGTTGCCACCTCCTGAGGGACCAATGCAACAGTTACAAATAGATTTTACACACATGCCCAAATCAGGATGCATCCAATACCTGTTGGTTATATGTGATTGGATTTTCAGATGGGTCAAAGCCTTCTCCTGTGGCCAGGGAAAATGCCAAAACCATTGCAAAAGTACTATGTACAGAAATAATTCCCGGATTTGGATGCCATCTGATGATCAATAGGACAATAGTTTAATTAAGGATAAATTGAGGAAAGGTACTAGGCAAAGCCACATAAGTGCCCCAAGTCTTTAGGTGACTTAGAACGTATTAAATATGACTATGTATCACAATATATTGATAAATTGAATGGCATCTATGGTGATGTTAGTCTTTTTTCTTCCCTTACCTACAGACAAGCCAGTGCACCCATTCCAACCAGGCGACTCCGTATTAGTCAAATAACTCGTCTGAAACAAGACTTTGGACCCCCCATTTGGTAAACGAACTACCGCCCTCGCAGGAACCCGAACAGCTGTATTGACTGAGAATAGCCCAACATGGATACACACATGTAGCGTCAAGAAGGCTCCCCTGATGAAATAACACCCTCTCTTGATGAACAGTTCGTTGATGAATTTCTTACTCTTTATCTGCCACTAATCCATCAAGAACAATCTCCCCAAGAATACTCTGACAATGACTCTGTTGGTGGGAGGAGCTACATCCGATTTGGTTTACGTACCCCAGATCCACCATATCTAAACTTTGAATGTGTTTATATGATAATTTTGAGTGTTGTAATGCTCATTACTATGATTACTATGCTTTGCTATGTGCATCATTCTGAAACCATGCTGATTCGTAATGAGACTAGATCCATCCTCCTTAGGGCCCGCAGACATTTTGGGGAAATATAGACTCCAAATGTGTGGTCATATATGGCTTTAGACATAATGCAGACCCCCGATTTTTGTCAGATTTGGATCAACTTTATTCCTGCTAACAGTTTGTGGCCAAATATGACATCCATACGTACCATATATATATATTGCCCCAGCAGAATATTGTGTGTATTTTTCCGGATTCCCTAGTTTTTTTTTCGGTCCAGGAGGACAGATAACTGATAGGTGGCATCAAGCCCCCCTACCACAGGTACCCTGCAATAGAATGACCTGTAATTTTACAGTTACCACCCAAACTGCCTATTACCCTGTCAAGCTATCCAAAGGATGGTTTCTTTCATGTGGGAATACTTCTTATTCCTATATTCCAGGGAACACCACAGGTGGCCCATGTGCTATTAGTAGGATTGCCATATCACTACCCTCTAGATCTGACCCACCAACAAGAACACCCATCCCAGATATAGGGCGGGTCAAACGGCAGGCCTTACAATTGCCAGAGGATTGTGATTCCAGTATCAGGCTAATGAGTGATGCAGAAATTTTATCTCTAGGCATTTCAGTCATTGGGGCCCCTAATTTGGCAGTAGGCACTGCAAAGATCGTTAGAAAACTCGCCTGTGCTATGGTCAAGGCTATTAACCACACCTCTATTGCTATGGAAGAACTCTTGGCTGATGTCAAGAGCTTGAGGGGCATGACACTACAAAACAGGGCCGCCATTGACTATCTGTTATTGAAGCATAACCATGGATGTGAGGAATTTGAGGGAATGTGTTGCTTCAATTTGTCTGACCATTCTAAGTCAATACATGATCATATCCAGGGATTGCATGACATAGTTAAAAATATTAAACAGAGTACAATAGGAGATGGGTGGTGGGATTGGTTGTGGTCATGGCTTCCTAATTTTGCCTGGCTCAAGACACTGGTGACAGGTTTTCTCCTTTGTGTTTCCATCCTTCTCATGACCTGCTGTTTCGCCCAGTGCGGCCCATTCCTTATTAATTGTGCCCGCTTCACTACGCCCTCTGTTGGTAAAATCAGTATGAAGACATTCCCCTAAAAAGTTAGACCCCACTTATGATGTTCCTTTCCAAGCACTAGTACTAAGTGATGTCTATGAAAAGGTCCGCCCCTTTCCATCATTGCCAGTAACCCCCTCCTTTTAAGATGATTGACAGAATAATTACCAAACAACCTGGGGGGGGGGGCTTTGTGTAACAATTAAGGGTTGGTTGATTGTTCTTTTAATAAGAACAAAAGAGGGGACTGTAAGGGGAAATCTTTTGCTTCTGCAAGGCCTACAGATGCGCATTAGCTATGCTCTGCTCAAAATATAATATTTCTAGCTATGGTTTGTTCTAATAGTTATAATTTGATAAGCACTAATTTAGTAAACTATATCAACTTGTGACATTTGAATTTGTGAACAACATGTCCAGAACAATTCTTTTTATAACTTGTTTTGTCTTATTGCGGTAAGGGGCATTCTGCCAATAATGAAGTAATTTGTAGGTGTAAACATGTCCGAAGCCTTTTAACTCTTAACTTCCCTCTGTATTCCCATTGGTTAAATGACCGACAATGTCCATATCTGTTCATATATCCTGGGAGGGGAAATCTCTCCCCTTAATTAACATGCCTACCACCCACTGATTTTGCATTATATAAACTGGTGAATTTCGCTTAATAAATTGGATAAGAAGTTATAGCACAAGATTCGTGTCTGCGTGTATTCATTTCTTATCCCCAGGCCTGCGACTTAGGATATCTCGGAGGAACAGTGTGGGAGTCCAAGGTCCCCGGGGAAAATATTAAACAGAGTATACAGAAGATAGAGACAGTTATCTACAACATAGATTGAATGTTAAGCATTCCAATGTCTAAAGACCAAAGACAGCCTGATAAAATCAGGTAATTCTTAGTGAGCTGGTCTTCCCACTGCCATAGGAAGTAGCTTTAAAGTAGGGGTGGGCAAAAGGTCAGGTCATGTTACCATGAAAAAAATATCAAAAACAAAGTTGTTGTCTGCTTTTTTGAGGGAAAATCCACTTTAAATATAGCAATTAAAATCTTCGCCATTTTCACCCATTGACAAAAATTCTGTGCCAATTTTACAATGGCTAGAAAGTTTTCACCCCTTGAATAACGTGTTTTTCGCCTTTTCTCTATAAAAAAAAAGTGCTGTTTTCCAGGAAGTGGAAAACAATAGAAAAAGCTACAGAGTGAGAGAGACGTGCTGTGATGTTCTGCTGTGAAATAGTAGCAAAATTGAGGCAGGAGAGGCTCATAGTGACTGCTTCCACTATTAGCAAGTTTACAACCACTAAAAGGAGGAGCTAGAAGGACCCTTATGTGTTCCCTGAGACAGAGGAGGAGGAGGAAGTGACCACTACAGTATCAGTGCTGTCCAGTCCCCCTAGGGATCTTGAGGTAACTAATCTCAAGAGTGGAACAAGAGGTTAGCAGTGAGAGCAGGACAGATCAGCCATCTGTGCCTGCTACCATATGTGCTGTGCTTGCTGCCCCTGCTGCCACCAATGCTGCCAATACTGATCCTGGTATCAGTGCTTAACCTGCTGCTAGTGCATCTTGTAATTCTCAGGAGGGGGAAGGAGAAGATGATGACAGGTGTGACAGCAGGGGACCCTAAGTCACACTTTCCATCCCCAAGCAGTCCCACCAGTTCTAGTACTACTACTAAGAAGGCCCAGCAGCTTGTTAGTGTTAGGAATGAAGGAGGGGTTGATCATCATCATTACTAGTGACTGTTAGTAGGAAGACTCTGGGGCTGAAATTGATGTGGTCGGTGTTAGTGGTAGTAACAGTGATGGTGAAGTAGCTGGTAGGACTAGCTTTAGGGGAGTGGTAGTGGAAGCAATTGAGAGTGTCCAGACTAGCAGTCAAAGGAGCCCACACCATTCCCCTGACCCTGGGAGTCCCCTTGCCCTCACAGCATTGTATAGGTTGAACATGATCCTGAAGAAGGCAGAATTGTTGCCTAGCACCAATAATAACACCACCATCAGAAGTACAGATCAGCTGGCGATGCCTGCTGCTAGTGCTGCCAGTCTGCCTTCATCAGGTAACCAAGAAATGGCAAGTGTGACATTAGGGGACCCACTGTCACAATTCTCATCTCCTCCTCCAACCGGTGAGATTTCTGTAATAGAGCAGCAGCAGCACGGAGGGACTGGTGGTGATGATGATGGTGGAGAAGCTGGGGTTGAAGAGAGTAGACATTAATGCCTTTTTAGCCCAAACTGAGAAGGAATGGGAGACAGGGATAAGAATGTGCATCACTACCATCACCACTAGCAGTGAGCTTTTGGAATCTGTGGAATTTGCAACTGCGTTAATTCCTGCTGCTGCTGAGTTGCAAGGGCAGCAGGATGCTGAGGAGCAGGTTAGTGTGCCACAGACCACCGTGGATACAATGGAAGTTGGGTCAACAAGTGATGCGGGACTAGAACAGGTTCCACTAGCCAGCAGCAGCAATACTCCTGGTCCTAGTTGCAGTGCTTGTTTTGAGGTAGTAGCAGCAATGGCAGCAACATCATCCTCTGCCCCAGCCAGTGAAGGGGAATGTGGAGGAGAAGAACAGGATATTTTCTCCACCTGCTCCCTCCCCCCTGAAGTCATGTGTGTGGAACTATTTTTGTCTTGGGCAGGCACAGTGCACAATTTGGTGATGACACCAACGGCACAGTGCACAATTTGTGACAAGTCAGTGAGAAGAGTAAAAGAGGGACACACCTTGGCACAACAGCTCTGATAACACAGATGAAAAACAGACACCATGACATTTATGTGAAACATGTTAAAGCCAAACCACTGAAATCAAGCACTACTGTTTCTATACCCCCTGACTCTCCAGAAAGGCAACAAGAGGTGAGACAGTGATCAAAGAGGAGGAAGAATATGGCAACCCAGCCAGAGGCTGGAAGTTCGATGACGATAGCCCGCCATCACCTTCTTGATCTAAGGTAACTACATCTTCTGCCAATCCACCTCATTCATTGTTACCTCCCCCACCAAGTTATAGCCACTCTGTAAATATTAGGATGTGGCAGTTCATGTCCACCAACTGCACACTGTGTGGTGCACTGGCCACACATGGGAGTGGGGTGGAGAAGAATTGTAAGCAGGGCAGCAAGTGGTATCTGCAGATGTTCCATTCTGCAGAATATGCTAAGCTGGTGGCAGGGAGAATTCATCATTACTATTAAACTGTCAGCAAGTTGTCATGTGTCCTTAGAGAGGTGTGGAAAAGGGGCATAGTGACAGCAGCAGTATTTGGTTTCTGGTGGGGGGATTTCACAATGGGGACCCCAAGTGTCATGGTGTTTGGATAGAGTTGTGCCAGGTGTTTCATGTGAGTGCAGATGTACCTATTGTTCCACTTCCCAGTCATATTTTCACCGTGAACATTGCAGCTGATGATGTAAGAGGCACAGTTCCTACTCTCAAGGGAAACATTACTATTGTCAACACAAATTATTTTGGAGGAGGGGCAGGTGGCATAATTGGCCAACTTCTTCTTTTCTCAACATACACCTGAAGTGGTAGGGGCTAGTTATGGTGTTTCTTCTGCCTCAGGTTCATCACTAGAGCTAGTCATGTCAAGTTGTTATGGTTTTCAGGCACTCAGACAGTGGTAGATAAAATAAATAGAGTTTTATTAAGTAAATGAATAACACAGTCTCCACTGGGGCAGTACTGGTAATAACAGAAATAAGGCAGAGATACCTGGTGCAACAGGTAATACTACACAAAGTATGGAAGCACAAAACAGGTCACAAGAGGTTAATAGTACTGGTTATCAGTCTCAAATGTGGTGTTAGGCACGCCCTTGGTGCTGCATATAGCTATGTGTGCTGTAAGGTAGCACCCAAGTCCATACACTGTGTGGAACTGTAGCATAAAGTTCTGACTGAACGGAAACTGCAAGTGATAAGGAGATAGCCCCCACGGGCGTAACCGGAGACTACTAGTATAGTGATTGCGTGAGCCAATAGCCCCCACGGGCGTAACTGGAGACTACTAATATCACAGTTGCTTAAGCCAATAGCCCCCACGGGCGTAACCGGAGACTACATTATCTTGATTGCTTGAGTCAATAGCCCCCACGGGCGTAACCGGAGACTACAGTATCGTGATTGCTCGAGTCAATAGCCCCCATGGGCGTAACCGGAGACCACCAGAATAGTGATTACTTGTGCCGAAGGCCCTAGCGCGGGCGTAACCGGAGACTACTGGGTACTGCTTGCCAACAGCCAACGGGCGTAACAGACCCGCTGCTCAGTCACGGAGAGCCGCCAACTACTAAGGCCTGCAATCGGCCGGCTCACAGAGACAGCGGACAGGCTTAGGCGATAGGTGGAAGAGTAGCAGTAATCGGATGAACAACACCAGTGTCTCAAGTGCAGGAATTGACTCAGCACCGTAAGGTCTGGACTCAGCACACAAAAGGCAGATAATGGAAGACTCAGCAATGGCTCAGCAACTGACAAGCGGAGACTCAGTCACACTATGCAGTATCAGAATGTCGCCGAGGCGACAACGGAGTCGTCCGTCAGTATCGCAGGAACAGGGCAAGAGTGCTCGGTAGCCAGCCAGGCCGGGTCAGGATACACAGGAGATTCGCAGACAAGCCGGGTCGGTACCGGAGGAGGGTCGGCAGCCAGGCCGGGTCAGATGCCGTAGGAGATTCGCAGACAAGCCGGATCAGGAACAAGCAGGAAGTCAGCCAGGCCGGGTCAATCACGGAACAGGAACACAGGAACGTCGTCAGGCAAGCCTAGTCGGTACACAGTAGATCAGGATACAGAATACAGCAACAGCAACGCTGGCTAGGAAACACCACGAAAGGGCACCTGACAGGTGCAGTGGCCGGATAAAAACGGATAACCAGGGGCGGGCCAACACAGCTCAACCAATCCGGGAGCAGCACAGTTGAGAGTGAGAGAAATGATCACGGGGACCGTGATAGTACCCCCCTCTCAAATACCCCCTCTCCCTGCCGGAGGTCTAGGTTTCTGAGGGTATTTAGAGTGGAAGTTGTGTAACAGTCTGGGCGCGTGTAGGTCCTTCTGATCTACCCAGGACCGTTCCTCAGGGCCATACCCTTTCCAATGTACCAAATATTGCAACTTCCCCCTAAATCTCCTAGAATCAATGATACTCTGAACCTCATATTCCTCCTGGCCCTGAAAGTCCACCGGCCCAGGAATCACTGGAGTGGTAGTGTAATGGTTGCAAACCAATGGTTTTAAGAGGGATACATGGAACACATTATGTATGTGCATAGACGCTGGAAGTTCCAATGCATACGAGACTGGATTCACCTTGCGGATGACTTTAAATGGACCAATGAACCGAGGTGCCACACTTTATCCCCCACCTGGAAGGAGACCGCTGGCAGCCATCTACGATTGGCATGCTTCTGGTAGCGCTGAAATAACTGGCTGAGGGTCCTCTGCACCTGTGCCCAAGTGGAACGGAGCTGCTCAATATGCTCATCCAGAGCTGGGATTTGTTGTGCCTGGAATGAGTCCGGGAGTAGACAGGGCTGGAACCCATAGTTAATGAGAAAAGGGGAACTCCCGGACGATGAATTAACTGCACAATTCCTGGCAAACTCCGCCCAAGGCAACAGGTCGGCCGAATTGTCATGATGATCGGTTACAAAACAGCTCAAGAACTGTTCCAGACGTTGATTGGCACGTTCAGTGGCTCCATTAGTCTGGGGGTGATATGCGGAAGAAAACGACAACTGGATGCCCATCTGCCCACAAAATGCCCTCCAAAATCTGGACACAAACTGGCTACCACGGTCAGATACTACCACTCTAGGCACCCAGTGCAGCCGAAACACTTCCTTAGCACATACCACCGCCAACTCCTGAGCCGATGGAAGCCCAGGAAGGGGCACAAAATGAGCCATTTTCGAGAACCTATCAACCACCATAAGGATAAATGTGTACCCTCTGGATGCTGGCAATTCTCCCAGAAAGTCAATGGAAATATGGGACCATGGGCGGTTGCCATTAGGTACTGGTTGAAGCAGACCCACTGGAAGATGCCTGGGTGTCTTGGCATGGGCACAGGTGGCACAGGCTGCAGTAAAAGCGGAGCAGTCAGCCCTAAGGGAAGGCCACCAAAACAACTGGGAAAGCGACCAACAAAGCTGATCCCTTCCAATGTGCCCAGCCGCCTTAGATGAGTGGTAAGTTTCCAATAGACGGGTACGTAATGGCTCATCGACAAAGCACTTGCCAACTGGGGCTTCTGGAGGAGCCCTAGTCTGCGAGGCCAAAATTTCTTCCCCCAGTGACGAAGTGATGCTAGTGCGAATAGTAGCCAGAATACGATCTGGCTGAATGATGGGTACTGGTTCCTCCTCCCTCTCAATGTCTGAGACAAACTGTCTGGACAAGGCATCTGCCCTGACATTCTTGGACCCGGGCAGGTAAGAGACCACGAAGTTGAACCGGGACAAGAAGAGCGCCCATCTGGCCTGACGTGAGGAGAGTCTCTTAGCCTCCGAGAGATATGTTAGATTCTTGTGGTCCGTCAGAATTAGTACTGGTGTCTTAGTACCTTCCAATAGGTGACGCCACTCCTTAAGTGCCAGAATGATAGCCAAGAGTTCCCTGTCACCAATCTCATAATGGCTCTGGGCGCTGGACATTTTTTTTTAAAAGAACCCACAAGGTCTAAATGTACCACCTCCTACCGAGCGTTGGGAGAGTACTGCCCCGACCCCAACCTCAGAGGCATCAACTTCTAGGGTAAACGGCAGGGCTGGGTTAGGGTGGTACAGCACTGGGGCAGCAGCAAAAGCTGATTTCAGTGTCTCAAACGCGTTCTCAGCTGCCTCAGACCATTGAGAAGGAGTAGCGCCCTTATGAGTTAAATCAGACAATGGTTTCACAATCGTGGAAAAGTTTTGAATGAATTTCCTATAATAGTTGGCAGAGCCCAGAAAATGCTGAATAGCTTTTAACCCTTTGGGACGAGGCCATTGTAGGACAGCTGCCAACTTCTCTTGGTCCATGGCAATGCCATCTTTAGAGATTACGAACCCCAGGAAGGGTACTTGGGATCTGTGAAATTTGCACTTCTCAAGCTTACAAAACAATTTATTTTTGCGTAGTCGAGTCAAAACCTCAGAAACATCCTTGATGTGTTGGGTAAGATTGTTAGAGTGAATCAATATGTCATCAAGATATACCACAACACAGGACTGAAGCATGTCCCTAAGGATGTCATTAATAAGCTCCTGAAATACAGCAGGAGCATTACATAGGCCGAATGGCATTACCAGATATTCGTAGTGCCCCGATCTGGTATTAAGTGCCGTCTTCCACTCATCACTAGCCCTGATTCTAATCAGGTTGTAAGCAGCTCGGAGATCGAGTTTAGTAAAGATGGAAGAGCCCTTTAACCTGTCGAATAACTCGGTAATGAGTGGAATGGGGTAGGCACTTCTGGACATCAGTTTATTTAGACCCCTGTAGTCAATACAAGGCCTGAGCTCACCATTTTTCTTTTTTACAAAAAAAAAAAAAAACGGTACCCGCCGGTGAGGTAGATTTACGGATAATCCCTCTCTTAAGGGGCGTCCTCAATATATTCCTCCATCGCCCTATTCTCCTCTACTGACAACAAATAAGTGCGACCCCTGGGAGGCACCGTGCCCGGGGCCAGATCAATGGCACAATCATAAGGTCTGTGTTGAGGCAGGGCGCCAGCCTCCCCCTTACTGAATACATCACTGAATTCCTGGTATTAAGCTGGCATAGAGGGAGAGGTACACAGTAACCTGACAGGGTGCGAGAGACAGTTATCTGCACAATATTCCGACCAAGACAATATCTCACATCTTTTCCAGTCAAATTGGGGGTTGTGTAACGATAACCATGCGAACCCCAAAATGACTGCGTGATGAGGCGAGTTAATTAATTGAAATTGCACTTCCTCCTTGTGAAGAGCCCCAGTTGCCATAGTAATAGGGGTAGTCTCCATAGTGATAAGTGCGGCTTCAATAGCCAGAGGGGACTCCCTTTTGACCACCGGAATCTTATGCAACTCAGCGAAGGAGTGATCCATGAAATAGCCGGCAGCACCGGAGTCTACCAGAGCTAAAACTGACACAGAGGACTCCGACCACGTAAATGCCACCTGGATGGTGGGTCTCTGTGTACTAGTGTCTAGGGACTGTTGTACACCACCTAGGGCCTGTCCACCAAGGTACCCTAGGTGCGTCCCAGCCGAACCGGACAGGTGCGTAACTGGTGCCCAGCTTTACCACAGTATAGGCATAAACCCATTCTTTTACGGTGCACCCTCTCCTCCTTCGTTAGTCTGGAGCTGCATAGGCTCCCCTCCCTCTGTAGTACGTTCAGGAGGAAGGGGTGGTGAGGGTGGGTTCACAAGACTGCCGTGCCCAATATTCCTGGGTCTTGCCCTCTTAGCCATCCGCCTCTCTCGAATACGGGAGTCAATAAGCATGACGTAATCAATGTATTCATTAAGATCAGTAGACACGTCTCTGGCGGCAATTTCATCCTTAATGGAATCTGACAGGCCCTGGGCAAAAGCCGTGACTAATGCCTCGTTATTCCAGCCCACCTCCGCTGCCAAGGTTCGAAATTCGATAGCGTAGTCGCCCAAGGTGCGATCTCCCTGTTGTACCTCCAATAACCTCTTGGCAGCAGAGGCGGCTCTACCAGGTACCTCAAATACTCTGCGGAATTGTCTTACAAACTCCCTAAAATTCAGGGTGCAAGGTTTGGCATTCTCCCAGAGAGGATTTGCCCAGGATAACACCTTGCCAGTTAATAGGGAAATCATAAACCCAACCTTGCTTCGATCATTAGGGAATGCTTGAGGCGTGAGCTCAAAGAATATCTCCAATTGGTTAACAAAGCCTCTGCATTGGTTAGGTTCGCCATCATATCTTAATGATAACGGCGCCGCCGCCGTGAACCCTCTGGACTGAGTGGTTGGGGTAACCGACAGACTTTCCGGTGTCGAGACTGGGGTGACCACCGGATTTTGATTAGGTTTGTCTAGGTGTACCGTTCTCTCGAGTAATGTCTGCATGGCCAGTGCCAACTGGTCGAGGCGCTGCTCGTAAACATCCATTCTCCAATGGATATTCTGGGTACCAGTATCTCCCTTGCTGTCTGAGGTCATGGCCCTTTCGTACTGTTACGGTTTTCAGACACTCAGACAGTGGTAGATAAAATAAATAGAGTTTTATTAAGTAAATGAGTAACACGGTCGCCACTGGGGCGGTACTGGTAATAACAGAAATAAGGCAGAGATACTTGGTGCAACAGGTAATACTACACAAAGTATGGAAGCACAAAACAGGTCACAAGAGGTTAAAAGTACTGGTTATCAGTCTCAAATGTGGTGTTAGGCACGCCCTTGGTGCTGCATATAGCTATGTGTGCTGTAAGGTAGCACCCAAGTCCATACACTGTGTGGAACTGTAGCATAAAGTTCTGACTGAACGGAAACTGCAAGTGATAAGGAGATAGCCCCCATGGGCGTAACCGGAGACTACTAGTATAGTGATTGCGTGAGCCAATAGCCCCCACGGGCGTAACCGGAGACTACTAATATCACAGTTGCTTAAGCCAATAGCCCCCACGGGCGTAACCGGAGACTACAGTATCGTGATTGCTTGAGTCAATAGCCCCCATGGGCGTAACCGGAGACTACAGTATCGTGATTGCTCGAGTCAATAGCCCCCACGGGCGTAACCGGAGACAACCAGAATAGTGATTACTTGTGCCAAAGGCCCTAGCGCGGTTGTAACCAGAGACTACTGGGTAATGCTTGCCAACAGCCAACGGGCGTAACGGACCCGGTGCTCAGTCACGGAGAGCCGCCGACTACTAAGGCCCGCAAGCGGCCGGCTCACAGAGACAGCGGACAGGCTTAGGCGATAGGTGGAAGAGTAGCAGTAATCGGATGAACAACACCAGTGTCTCAAGTGCAGGAATTGACTCAGCACCGTAAGGCCTGGACTCAGCACACGAAAGGCAGATAATGGAAGACTCAGCAATGGCTCAGCAACTGACAAGCGGAGACTCAGTCACACTATGCAGTATCAGAATGTCGCCGAGGCGACAATGGAGTCGTCCGTCAGTATCGCAGGAACAGGGCAAGAGTGCTCGGTAGCCAGCCAGGCCGGGTCAGGATACACAGGAGATTCGCAGACAAGCCGGGTCGGTAACGGAGGAGGGTCGTCAGCCAGGCTGGGTCAGATGCCATAGGAGATTCGCAGACAAGCCGGATCAGGAACAAGCAGGAAGTCAGCCAGGCCGGGTCAATCACGGAACAGGAACACAGGAACGTCGTCAGGCAAGCCTAGTCGGTACACGGTGGATCAGGATACAGAATACAGCAACAGCAACGCTGGCTAGGAAACACCACGAAAGGGCACCTGACAGGTGCCAGTGGCCGGATAAAAACGGATAACCAGGGGCGAGCCAACACAGCTCAACCAATCCGGGAGCAGCACAGTTGAGAGTGACAGAAATGATCACGGGGACCGTGATACAAGTGGAACCTTCATCACCCATGTTACTGCTGTTGTTGATCCCATTCCTTTTGAGCTGCTTAATCATCCTGCTACTTAAACAACTCAGTAGCAGCAAGAACAGCAGTCACAATTCTGCATCTATGTGAGTGTATTTGACAATGGCCAGTGACAACTGGCCAACACGACATGACTTGCAGGCACTAGGCCAGTAGGGCATTTTTTTTCCTCAGGGCTTGTGCCCTGAAATGTTTGAAATGTCCACAAACTGATACGCACAGACAAGACTCAGGCAGACATACAGTAAGAGACACACACATGCAACAGACATGCAGAGGCTGTGCTGGGTGCTCTGAGTGCCAGAAGTGGGTATACAACAAACTGCACTGCATCGTGTTGCACACCCCTCTGGCACTCATAGGATTAATAAGATATGATGGATCTGAAACAGGCATTTTTGTATATCAATCTCATATGTAATTCTATGCATAGCACATTTTCCAATAAACCAGCTCATAGAAAGAGCTTGACTAAGCAGTGTTCAACAGCAAAGAAAGGGTTAATTAAAATGGTGAGGAGAGGCAGCACACACGCACATATGCAACAGATTGGGCTGATGGGTGAAGCAGCTGTGGAAGCATTGTGCTGGGCACTCAGAGTACCAGAAGGAGGTATAGAAAGCATTGCACCGCAATGCATTGCTCACCACTCTGCAACTCGTAGGAATAATAATATCTGATTGACCTGAAACAGACATCTTGGCAGATCAATGGTATATGTAATTTTCCACAATATCACCCTTTCCGATAAAGCAGGTCATAAAAAGAGCTTGACCAAGCAGTTTTGAAAAGAAAAAGAAAGGGTTAATTAACATAGGAGTGGGAGAGGGCAGCACTAAACATACAAACATGCAACAGATTGGGCTGGGGGGTGGCTGTGGAGAGACCCTGCTGGGCGCTGTGAGTGCCACGAGGGGTTATAAAAGACATCACGCCACTATGCATTGCACACTACTCTGGCACTTATAGGATTAATATAATTAATTATTTGCATAGCACCCTTTCCATAAAACATGATCATATAAAGAGCTTGACAAAGCTCAAATAAAGGGTTAGAAAATGTAGGTGCGTGTGGAGGGGTGCACTACAGAGTGTATAGGACTAGATAAATGGATATTTGTAGGATCTTACTCACCACAGCTGCATCATATATAGTCCCAATGGCCAAATGTATCCTCTATTTGTTTTTTTTGTCTCCTACAAGTGGCCCTATTATCTACCCCTGCTTTCAGTAGCGATTCACACCCATCTGTGAAGTTTGAATTTAGTTCACACCTCACAACAATCAAAAAACTTCAATAGTTTTCAGTAGTTTATATGGTTCAATTGTTTTTTTTAGACTGTAACTGAAACTATTTAGCAATCTCCTACAGCAGAGGTCAGTAAGAAAAAAGTATAGACCAAACACATATTTGGTTTGTATAGATCAATTTAAATACATATTTATTGGGGGGTTCTATAGTTCATAATCAGCTGACACAAATGGCTCTATATTAAATACTTCATAAATATGAGCTGTCTACTTAATATTCTGTATGCGGTGATGCTTTGCCCTTTCCTTAGCATGCTTTTATTCACCTCTGGAGAAGATTTTTATTTGAAGAAACTGACAACTGGACACAACTTTGCTTGAAGCTGAGCAATAGTTTTGTATTGGACTCTTCACTGTGAGTATTAACAGACTATGAAACAGGTATAAGCTTTCCAAACTCAGCATATGGATCCGCATCTGTATCTCATCTTTGTTTTGTTCTCTTAATCTAAAATAATATTTTCAAGTCTGAAATAGAAACAAATGGGTTTTGAAAAAAGTCTCAGTTATGATGTCACTTGGTATGTATCTTTGTGTGGCTGGAGGGGATGGAGAGGCACAAGAGAGAAGAAAGGAGAGCAGGGGTTTGCTGGTCAGTGAGGAAGATAAAGAGAAATACAGAAGGGGTGAAGGACTCCAGCATGTACATGAGAGGCAGGGGCAGAGATGAAGTTAGACACAGAAGGGGATGTTAGAGGTCCACACACAGCCACATTCAGTATAGACAAGGCCTGAGGTCCACACAGCCAGACAATGTGCACAGGTATCCAAGGGTGGGAGGAGGATGACAGACTAAAGGACCCCATGTATAGGTATAAGGAGAAAATTGCCTTAGGGCAGAGCATCCTGGAATGCGAGCACATTCTGTTTATCGCCATTGATACTGGTGGTGGCCTACACACCTAAACCTCAATGGCTGAGAGGGGATTCTCCCACAGACCCTGTCTGTGATGGCATTGGCAGGAAGACAAGGTGATTGTGACACTGGAAATTATAGCACCCTTCAGCCTTCTGGTAAGCAACATGATTAATTAACATTTGTAACTGTCCAGTTAACACCCTAATAGCTACTGTTTAGCATTTCAGTACCACAGGTACAAATACCTTTGCCTATTCTGCACCTTTGCCTGTAACAGAACAGATTAACCTATGGAAGCATGAGCTCAAACACACAGTGTCACAATCACAGAGGATCCTGCAGAAGGCCACCACACCCTTTTCAACAAAGGATGCCATCATTCACTTTTTATCAATAGATGTTATTACACTTTTCTCAGCAATGGATGCCACCACACACTTCTGAGAGATGGATACCACCACCTATATAGGTGAGGCATAGAGACAGATGGCTAGGAAATATCACCCTGACCGCTACCCTGACTGCTGGAGACAAAAGAGGAAACCCGGCACACACTGTAACCAGGATAACTATCCTCTATCACAGTACCTGTGATCCTCCTCTGTCACTCTCGCTTGTGGTAGGCTCTGATTCGCTGAGTTGGTTTGGCCCGCCCCTGGTGACCTTTTTATGCCTGTCCGTGACACCTGTCAGGTGCCCTTTCGTGGTGTTTCAGAGCCAGTATTGCTGTTGCTGAGTTCCTGTGTTCCGGATTCCTGTGTACCGATTTGGCCTGTTCTGACTACGCTCCTGTGTTCCTGCTCGTGATTGACCCGGCTTGTCTGAGTACCACCTCTGTGATCTGACCCGGATTGGCTGACGTTCCTGTTATGATTGACCCGACTTGTCTGAGAACCACCTCCGTGACCCGACCCGGCCTGGCTGACTTCCTGCTCTGTGACCCGCTACCGGCCTGTTCCAGTGACCTGCTTGTTCCTGCCTCCTGCTCCGGTTGTCGCCGTAGCAACATTCTTACTTCCGCTGCTGCTGTCTGCCAAACTGGCAGTGTGACATACTTCACCCTTGCTGTGCATTGTTCCCAGTGCTGAGTCTCCGTGCTTACTCGCAGAGCTGTGCTTCCGTCATTGAGCCTCTGTAATACTTGCAGAGCTATTCTGTTATACTGAGCCATCGATCTGTAAAGCTGCATTTTAACTCTTGCTGTGCTGCCATCCTCTGTTGTGCCTTCGCTCCCCGATACAGAGCCTAAGCTAATTTGCATTACATTTGCTGAGTTAGCCGCTTATATGTTCTGGTTGGTCGGCGGCTCATTCTGTCAAACCGTTCGGTAATGATTCCGGTTGGGCACCATTGGCTCTTGTTCATACGTGTGTTCTCGGGCATACGCCCATGGGGCTAAAAGGCTCAAGCTATAACAGCAAAGGGTAGGTTCCAGCAGTAGGCGATTGGCCTCTCCATTTGCAGCACATAGTGGTCTCCGGTTTTACGCCCGTGGGGGCTACTGACTCAAAGCTCTGGCAGGTTGTCGTTGGTTACACCCGTGGGGGCTATTGGCTCAAACTATCTCTGTTCCGTTGGTCTCCGTTAATACACCCGTGGGGGCTATTAGCCAGCTCTTGCATTGCAAGCTGTACTGTTGTTACACCCGTGGGGGCTACCGACTCACGCACTTGCAGACTCAGTTGTATCTGTAGCTACGCCCGCGGGGGCTGTTCTGGGCAACTGTTCTGCTGATTCTACCACCGGTCACATATTGCCTAGCAGCATTCCTGTCTTAAGAACTCTAAGTGTTGCACCATATACACTTTTACTTCCTATCACCACCTTGGGCGTGCCAAACTCCACAACAGAGACGGACTGCTTAGTGCATTTAACCCTTTAATGTACTTCACTACTAATTGTCTGTCCTGAGACAGTATATGTGTTACTCTGTTCTGTATACTGGGTGTGCAGGGGCATATCTGTCCATATTTGCTATTATTTTGTGTTGCCTGTAGAGGGCGATCGTTTACCTTACTTTTCATTTAATAAAACTGTGTTTTATTTTACCAACTGGTCTGAGTGTCTTAAAAAAACATTATATCCTCACATCCAACACCGACAGGGCGACCAGGATAGGGAGCCTTCTTGGAAAGCAGCTTAAAGTTAATTGTAATATGTGTAAGATAGAGCGTTAAGCAAGTTAATACTATAGAAAATACAAAGATGACTAAGAGACATGGAGGACCTAGAAAGGAGAAGGAAGCCTAATTGATTATTGAACTGGCAGAGCTGTAAATGGGCACTAAAACTGATGTTGGTTAAAGCAACTTTAAGGGGCGCTACATGCAAATCTCACTCTTTTCATGCAGGGCGAGATTCTCATGTCGTCCTTTTCATAAAGGCGACATGGTTATTGTGCCTTGTGTGCGGCTTTTTAAAAGGATACCTCTGTCTACAAACTGAAACGTATATATGTCTCAGCAACATACAGACACCACAAATGCTGGCTGAATATGCCACGAGTTGGAATTCAACAACTGAGGAGCTAACAGTTGTCTAACAATGGGCTCATGCATGATCAAGGTTACAAAACATGGACACGAGCAATACATCACCACAAGCTTCACATTTATCAGAATGGCAATGTATGTGATTTGACACATAGGTCACCTGCTCACAATACATTAAAGTTGCAGTTCACTAATCTAAAGAGATGCATTCCTATAGCAACTCAATCCCATCATAGGGAACAAATGAAAATTAACAATGGTTTCAATGGAGTTTTTAACCCCTCTAATGCTGGACATGTTTCAACGGGTTAAGAGTCCAATTCAAATCAATGTGACTTAAGGAATTTGTTATGTCTCCCCTCTGGTAAAGTTGGTGTGCTCCAGAATTTCCTCCTCTTTAGCTTATTGAATATGGCTCATAGTATTTACATGACATATTATGTTTTCAGAAGGTATTAATATCTATTAGCATTGACTGTGAAAATAACAGGGGAGAGGAGGGGATCACGTCACACAGAAAACCACTGCATGAATGTGCATTATAGTTTTTTTTATCATTTTACTTTTTGCATGAGTTTAGTTTGTCTTGACACTAAAATGTATAAAAGGACATTTCCAAATTATACATGTTAGCTCGACTCAAAGGGTCACTTGGTAATGTCTATTTCATTGCATCTGAATCAATACAATATGCATCAGAGGTATCCCACCATGCATGTTCCAGGCTGTGGATAAGATTGTTACAGCTGAGCAAGGGAAGACAAAGGGGTACATACATTTATCCTCCATTCGTAAGCAGTGTCAAAGGATCAAGGAGGAGCTCAGTATCTGAACCTATCATAATGCATTGTGAGTACATGTTTTTTCCAAATTCAGCAACAGAATGGAGATCTCATAGTATTAAATGAATTGCGGTGGATTCATACATAATACCAACAGAAACAAAATTTACAGATAATGTGCTCAATTCTATTACCAGCGCTAAAAAAAACAGGCGCTATGTTTTTTTAGGTCCGTTTTTGGCATCCTATTACCCGACTTGTGAAAACAAAATCAGAGGTAATTACACATACCACCAGTCAATAAAAAGCTCATAGGAATCAATTAAAAACAATCTGCAAGTAGTATCCTATTACCCACGCTCAGTATTACCACCTGTTTTGTGGTTACATTTAAGTCAGAAATTCTGCTCCTCAGAGGTTGAGGCGTAGAAGCCATAACGACAGTTTCAAAACCATCGTTGTTCGAACAAAAGAAGTGTAGAATACAGTATACAGCATAGAAATCCGACATAGAGTGCCCTCCTTCGACATATTAACCCCCCCTTTTAAAATTCGACTTACAGTGCTTTCTTTCACCACTTTCATTTGATGAATATTGTTCATATTCAACATTTTAACCCTTCCCCTTCCAAATCCGACTTACAGTGCTTTGTTTCGCCATATTAATTTGACTAATATTGTACATTCGACATATTAACCCCCCCTTTAAAATTCGACTTAAAGTTCTCCCATGACTTTCTTTCACCATTTAAATCCGACTTTTTTTTCTCCTATTTTTTTGACATTCCCTTGTATTTTGTACTGCAAGATTTGCACATCAATTCAAGAGTATTTATACTGGAATGTGACAAATTTATTATTAAAAAAATGACTTTTCCATATACCAGACCCATAAAGAGCATGGGTACCATTCACGACTTTTGTATTTAACAAAGCCGCTTTAATGCTGTAATACGCAGGAGTTCTGACACAGTGTTCTAGCAATCGCTGGATTTTACCCTCAGAATCATGAATGCTTACATGGATATCTTATTTAAGAGAACTCTCCATCATTTATATCCCAAAACAGGATGAGTTTCATTCATGATTTTTTAATTGAACACTGTCGATTAGGCGTTGCAATGTGATGGAGTACTGGCAAACCACAGCTCTGACTTTGATTATGCTTGCAGGGATCAAGCAGCTTACAGCAAACTGACCATGGATGACACAGTTATAGAGGGATTTATGCACTCTGGCACAGTTTTTCTACATTATTATTCTTTAACACGTGTTTCATTCATGACTTTAACAATATAATGCAGCCTCATAGGTGTTGCAATTTGCAACAGAGTATCATTGGTGATGCGGGACTGTGCTGGTACTCCATAAATGAATGAATAAATATGTTTATTTATATAGTATCATAAGTGTACGCAGCAATTTAGAGTTTAAGGGGTTACACAATACAGGGTTGCAAAGTGAAACACAGGGAGTGAAGTCCCTGGGCGAAAGCTTAATGGGAGACATATAGAGTACATAAGGGTCACGTGCAGAATTCAGTGCTAGAGTTCTGTTCAGGACGTCCTTGTCTTTAGTAAATTAATTGATGTTCATGTTAACACTACCTAGTTACTCAGCAGCCATACTCCAGTAAGGGTCCCATATTCAAAATTACAGTACACATAAGATTGTCTGAGGATACAAGTGTCATGATAACTTCCAGGAAAAGCTGTACACATATGGGTGTTGGCATCACAGATCACCTGTGTGTTGATACAGTGGAAATACTTCCTGTTAATGAACATATGGTCCTCTTACGGGGGTGGGGACTCTCATACACAAAAATGTGCAGTTATTGAGCCCCCTATTAATCTGGAAATGCCTCCCTTTCTGAACTCCTGTTTTACCCTTTGCTGCTGCATTGGTGTGGAGGGGAAGTGAATGAGAACAGATGGCTGTTAATCTGTTTACCAAAATGTCATTTTCTACCTATACACAGTATAACCCCACATGTTCCTTTCTGCTAGATATATCTCTTAAATGTATATATGTATCTGTCATTACCACATCCTTGGGCACAGTTTAACAGACCTTAATGTAAAGAAAAAAAACATCAGCACAAATATCATTAAATGCCCGAAAATATAAAAAATAAATGAATAAAATACAATGCAATATGGATATGAATAATGATAATACAAAACACAGTAAAAAAACAACTATTATTGGTCAGACCAAACCTGGAAGTAAGGAGAAGTTCCACAGATATAGACTAAAATAAACATGGGAGGTCAATAGCCTTTAAGTCCAAAAGTCCACTGGAGGATGTGATCTGTGCGGCTGTTCAACATTGATTGTTTTGTAAGCCACCACACCAATAGGAAATCTTGAAACAAAGTGTCAGTGCACAGGACTCATAATACTCAGTGCCGATAATCATATAAAAAAGGGTGAAAAGAGGGAACCATCTAAGAGTAATAAGTTTAATAACAAAATAACAATAAAATAAAGAAATGCTCACTCACCGGACCCAAAAGGGTTAAAGGAATCTCGGGTCCCTATGCCCCCTATTAGTCACAATACAACTGTCTTCTACTTGTAGTCCAAGCCAGATGGAAAACCTCCTCACATCCTCACAGCACAAATCTGCTCCAGGCCAGCCAGATATAAAAAGAGTCCTTCTTATTGCCAGCATAGATAGTTATGTTTATTTACATGGTGACTGACTGAGAGTTGAGGTTATTCCAGGATATATTCTATATTCTGTGTAACCCCTCCTCTAAGCCAATTGGAAAGTAGGAAAATATTTGAATAAGGATTGGCAATATAAAACTTGCTCATTTTTTTCCACACTGGCTCAGAGCAATGGCCCACGCAGGGCTAAGTTAGGGGAGGAGGTTGTTTAGCTTGTTATTGGCAACAATGCCAGGTCATACCGTTTATTTTACTTTCTTATAGAACTGTGGAGGAAAATACAGTAAAGGACAAGTTGGGGAGGATACCACTAGACCTCCAACAACAAGTTATGTGCACTGCATGTGAAACATGTGGAGAGAGAGAATGGGGCCTGGATTGCAAGAGTAGGTCTAGTGAGGGGGTGGTGTACTTTTACACTTTTAGTGTATGGTCTAGTAGACAGAAGACTAACAATAATAATTCTCTAAATTCCCATTAATTTAAATGTTGCTTTTATTCCTTTGAATGAAATGCAACGAGTTTAAGATCTCTCTAACATTTAAAAGGTTAAATGCCTCATTTGAAGCAATAGAAATCTGTATTTGTCCCTAATGTGCGGTTGGTTTGCTTCAGCATTACGTCTCTTATTCATCTTGAATATGTCCCTCAGTGCCTATGTTACCATTACAGATAATATCAGTGACTTGCTAATATGCCTATTATTCAGGTAAGAAGCACATTAGCCAAAAGTGCCTTGATAAAGTAGGAAAAAACACTTTAATAAATTAATCTCCATTATGTCTCTTGCCATAACTCTAAATCAAAAGCCTAAACACAAAACCTATATTTTGCTTAACCATTTGAATAACAGAGGTTGCAGATTTCTCTGAAAAGCAATGTGACCCTAATAGTACTACTGGGCTACCTTTATCTTTGTATCTTTATCTCTGTCACAGTACCTTGTAGCGCTGCCGCTTCTGGCGATGCTCACAATGACATTCCGGCGTCATTTCCACGAACGGCTGGACGCATCTATGCAAGTGAGAGGCTTCACCATGCTGCAGGCCTCTGTTTTATGTATTTGAGGACTGTAGTCTCCTCCTACCTACTTCATCCCTCTGAGCTGCTCCTCCTACGTACTTCCTTCAGAGGGGTTTAAAGGGCAGACTGAGTCCTGACTCAGTTACCCTTACGTTGTTGTTCTGAGCAGTTAATTTATTTGGTTTTCCTGATTCCTGTGTATGACCCGGCTTGTCTGTCCATCCATTCTGGTGTTAACCTGTGGCTCTGTCTGACCATTCTCCTTGTGTGTTCCAATTTGGCTTAGACATCCTTTCTGGTGCAAACCTGTGTCTCTGGCTGACTACCCACTCCGTCTATGACCTGGCTTGTCTGATTAGTCACTCTGGTATTGACCTGGGGCGCTGACCACTGCGCATCCAGCATACCAACGCTTCAGTGGATATCCTATCTGGTGAAAACCTGTGGCTCTGGCTGACTACCCACTCCGAGCACCTAGGATGATCCTGTCTAATGACTCCTGAGATTTGTAGAAAGAGTGCATATTCTCCACAGCTTAACAGTGTGTTGGGAACTGCACTGGTATTTAGACTGTTAATACTTATGTGAAGAGGATGGGGAATAGTATTTAAAGAGTATATTATCTAAAGTTCAAATTTTAAACTTTTCAGAAAGATTGTCATAATATCTGGCATGTTAACAATTTTCAAATTAATCATTCAGCAAGTACAAGTATTTCTCTTAACAGAGACCTCCAGGCACTCATGCTAGAGTATACAAAAGGGATAGGTACACTCACTGATAGCAAAGAAAAAATGACTTAATAACTTAACACCTAACATAATCAACATTTCGTATCTCTCTCTCTCTCTCTTATATATTGACACTATGACACATTATCTACTAATACAATTGCCTCATGAAGACATATGTTTCATTTATTCCCATGATATGCTCTTCACCAATCAAGTTTGTCATAGGAGTCACTGGCCATTAAAAGAGACAATAAAGAATTGCAACATGACCTTTATTGTAAAAATATACAAGAAAAAATATTAGCTCCAATGAATTGCTTCACAAAGCACTGGCAAAGTCTCTAGCATCCAAGGTTATGCACAAAAGAAAACAGGAACAATTCTGGTGCAAACCAACTTCACCATAGGGGAGAAATACAAATGTCTCCAATTCATATTGATATAAATGTGACTTTTAACCTCTTGAATGCTAGAGACTGCTTTGTAATATGTTGGCATCCTCTCAAGCATTACAAGGGTTAAAGCACAATATAAATCAATGGCAATTTATATTTGTCTCCCATGGTTTCTTTGGTTTGTCCCAAAATTGGTTCTTGTGCAAAAGGCTGTTCCACCTTAAAGCTTGGTCCTGGGAACCAGTCTCAGCTAAAATTAGTAGCTCATTTTCATGTGTTTGATATTTCTGTGAAATTATGTCTGGGCTCTTTCCAGATCAGATGGGTGGTTGTGACTCAATGCCAGTTTAGCAATTGTTTCCTTTCTAAAACACTGTGTACTATTAAATATTACCAATTGGTTATTATGATTTTTTTTTCTATTGCAGCAACTTAAAAATAATTTGGATATCAGTTTTTGCTTACTGTTGTGTTTGGATTCTATTCACTGTTGTGGTGTGTATGAATATCAGGTAATGGGTACCATTAGTTTTTGTAGTTAGTACTTTTCCTGGGGTGTCAGTGACAGCACAAATGTATGTATTAAAACAAGCGTGATGAAAAGCAGCTCTGTTTATAATTTCAGCCCAGCTGCTGTATTGATGGATACAATCTCTAGCACATGCTCCAGGTGGCTTCTAATGCCCGACTCCCTGCAGAAACCTTTATTTGCACATCTTAAACCACTTATTGGATTTGAACTGGATTTTTCAGCCTGACTGCAAGTAACAGTGTTCACTTGTGTAATAATCTTAATCTTAGCTTTGAATTCCTCTTACTGAGCCATATGCAGGAATCTAAAGAGGTGTAATTCTGAAGCAAACCAACTGCACCATGGGGAGATAAAAACTCCCTAAATTCTCACTGGTGTAAACAGGGCTCTTAGCCCCTTGAATGCTAGATAAATCTCCAAGACATTGCTTTGCAATTCATTGGAGCCCTCTCTAACATTCATGAGGTTAAAAAGTGCCATTTAAATCAGCGGGAATGTTTATTTCCACACTACAGTGCAGTTACTTTCCCTCTCCTCATCTTACTATGTCATCCTCGTGGTACAGAGTCAACTTTTGGAGAAATTGAAGAGGACTTTCTGGGACATATATGCAAAGAGGAAGGTAGAACAATTCAGTGGCCAAACGCCTGCACCATGTACATCAATGTATGGTTATGCATTTGGGCTGCACAAACAAACATGCTACATATATACACTAAACAGGAAACTACATGGGGAATCCTCATTAGAGAATGATTTAGGAGTACACATAGGCAATTGGCTGCATAGCAGTGAGAAGTGTCACTCAGCTACTGAATAAGCTAATAGAGTTCTGTCATGTACAAAAGTGGTATAGCTGCACTAGATGGGAATATAATTCTACTGTTACAAATCCTTTGCAAAGCCTCTAATGTGGTGTACAAATTTGGGTGCAACTTCTTAAAATATAAAATTATTGATCTAGTGAAAGTGCAGAGATGCACAACAAAACTAATAAAAGGATAGGAGGATCTAAGTTCTAAAGAGAGACTAGCCAAACTGGGTTTGTTTAAGCCTTTGAGTGCCAGGGAGGAATCCAATGCATTCTACCTAATGGTTGCTTCAAGATCTCACATAACACTTTAAAAGAGTTATTAGATATTTAGAAATTTAACCAACTAATTCCAGCTATGTGGGCAATGAAGTGCTGACACATCTGGCCCTCATTGAGTTAAATGGAGTTTTATCCCTTTTGAGTGCCATTCAGGTATCCTACCTCTCTGGCACACAAAGGGTTAACACACTGGATACAGAAGAGGTTTCCAGCTATTGTGCAGAAATGTCTCCACTTCTGTCTTTAGGTTGCGTCAAGTTTGTTTTTGTTGATAAAGTTCTTTCAATTTAAATCATAATGTACAAAGTAAAACAATTCAGTACAAAATGCTGAAATGTTTTCTTTTGTGATTGAACAATAAATCAAAGAAGTAACACCTTCTAATAACAATAGCCCAAACACCTTACTATGGCCTGAAAATCCTAGGAAATTTGCCTTTGCACAATTTTCAAGAGGTAACATCTTGAATCAGTCCTGGATTTAAAGTCCATGGATGTAGACATGACAGTTGCTGGAAAGGTTATTATTAGGAGGTGTTAGTTCTCCTTTATGAAAGCTGAGCTTTTTAATAATATAAATATATGTACTTCATTAGGTTGAATCCTTCTTGTATTATGCAACAAAGGGTGAAAAAATCTGGGTCTCAACAGACTAAGCAATGCACATTATTTTCATTGTATCATGCACTTTTCACATTTTCAGAAGGGGTAGTTAATTGGTTTTATAGTGTCTGTTACTTGTTATCTATTCATAACTCTGTACATATGACAACACAGTCATCCTATTATACATTGTGATAAATGATCCAGGTGACGTGAGATTTCAGTGCATCTTTAGTGCTAGCACAAACATAAAAAGCAGTAGATCTACAGGACAGAAATAATTTCTTTGGACAAAAATACTTCATCATACAAGGTAGTTTGTCTCAATTTTTGCCGTTTTATTAAGTTTTTCTCTTGTGAAACTGCAGCCTTCCAAGCTGGACAGACTTCAGCAAATTACTTATTTTCACATTGAACAGGATGCTGCTATAAACAATTACTGTAAAATCTCATGTATAATACTAATCAATTTTGTCCCTTTTCACCTTATGTGAAGTGTGGGGGGGGGGGTGTATTATACACAAGAAAAAAAAGTATACATATATATGTGTATATATATATATATATATATATATATATATATATATATATATACATGTCTGCTTCCCTTCCTCCACCCATCTGAATATGCTGCCACCATCCCCTCTCTCTCTACTCACTCCTTCTGGAGGCATCTGGGATGTCTGCATGCTTGTATTTGCAGCCTTCTTCCTTTATCCCCTTATGAGGACCTGTGTTAATTCGAGATAATGGTAGTGCCCTTTGAGGACCTGAAGGTCCTTGCAGGGCAGTACTGCAGTTTGAGTGCACAAACGTCTATGCATTGGATCTACTAATGTTCTTTTGTGGGTAGAGGGAGGGAAAACAAGGCAGTTTTGTTTTCCCCTTAAATCTTGGGTTAAATTCATGCCTGTGTATTATACACAGGTGCGTATTCTACCTGAGATTTTACGGTACCTTCCCCAATCATGTAAGTTCATAGGTCTAGTAAACATAAAAGTCCCTGTTCATTCTCCCTAAAAATAAATGTTTATCTTGCATATAAATAATAGATTAGGATCCTGGGTCCCTTCCTAGACTATTGGCAGCTAGTCATGTTTGAAAATGCTTAATTCAAGGGGCTTGGCTGCCATACTTTATTCAGTTACCACCTATTCCATTTCTGCTTTTACCTTCAGAATACTGATTTGTTATGGATTTCATATATTTGAGTGAAAACGTAACCCCTTGAGAACCAGAAGGGAGTGCAACACATTATAAAGAAATGCATTGCACTCCCCAACTGAAATGTTTATAATGTTTTTACTGTTGGGGGTATTATAGGAGGAGATGGAGAACAACAGAGTCAAAGCATCTATGTCCAATAAAATGTATAAAAGAGAAATGACTAGGCTGAACAAATGCTCAGAGCATAACTGTATTTCCAAATAGGATGATCTGCAAACACAAAAAGAACCTGTGTACACTGGACAAAGTAAGTGAAGAGATCCAATGATTGAACAATCTATATCTGCACAACAGAATATTTGGTCAAAGAAGACAATTGTTATGCAAACAAAAAGCTGAAAGCAACAAACACAGCAGCAGATGACAAAAAAGGAGAGAAGGGCAAAACTGGGTGGTCCCCTCTAACAGGGGATCAGAATAATTAATACTTTATTAAAAATCATTGCTGACTCAAAAAAAACAAGTCAGTTAGATGAATAATAAAACCAGTGGGGTGTCACAGAGTGTTGTGTTTTAAGCCCTCACAATGACCATCTGCTCGATGAAGAGGTATTTGGTGTTTGAGAATTAATTTACTATAGGCCAAATTATATCTTGAGTTACTGTATTAAGTGTATATTCTGACTTACAACTGATTTAATTTTAGCCCTTTAAAAGACCACAAGGGTTGCAATTAATTGAAAAACACTCTGGTCCTTCTAAGGATAATAGAACTTGTGATAAATTAATTAATCCTGTTTCTGGTATTAATACAAGACCATTTAAAATCTGGATCATTCATCACAATGCCAACTCTGGGCACTCACCACACGCCACATGGCAAAAGAGAGAGAGAGTTACTATTGCTTTTTACTTCTACATACACTTCTGTGTTCTACCCATGTTATGGCCTGCATCTGGAATTATTGTTTATCAGAATGTCTCATGCAGTGAGCTTATATAGTGTAAGCCAGTACTTGCACACAGTATAAACTTGACAATAAATTATGTGGGCAGCCTGGCCCTGCATATTTTTTAGTCCAACAAATGGCCAATTTAATGATTTGCATCTGCTTGATAATGATGCCATCAGTTGAGAGAAGTGGTGTCAACTTAGGGTAAGGGGAGATGTCCATTCCCACCTTTATTTTTTTTTTTTATTAATTATCTGCACCTCAACTGACTTCTGATATTCAGTCTAAAGTCACAGATTTCTTCTTGGCTGTTTCATACTGAATGGCTCAATATGTCTAAAATGGAGCTAATCATCAACCCACGTAGGCCTGGTCCAGTAGTACCCTTCCAGATGACTGTAAATGGCACTACCATAAATCCAGTATCAGAAGCAGAGTGTATTGCGTTGATAATTGACTTTTCTCTCTCATAATGATTCTCTCCTCATATTAACACCATCACTAAATACTGACACTTTCTCTTGTGTAACATGGCTCAAATCCATCAATTCCTCTGTTCACCCACAGCTAAAATTCTTACAAAGCACATTCTTACAAAGCACTCATCCTTTCCCACATGGACTACTGTAACCTTCTTATTTCTGTCCTTCCTGCCTCACAACTCCATGCATTTGAATCCATGCAATATGCTTCAGCACCCAGCACCCTATTGTCACCAAGGTTTGCCCTCCCCTCTCCTCGTCAAATCTCGCCAATGGTTGCCTAACAAAAATATATTACAAAATATTGCTTTTCTCATTCAAGACTCTTCTCTCCTCTACACTTTCCTATATTTCCACTCTTATCTCCCATTATACCCCATCCCACCACTTAAGATCAGCCAATGACTTCTCTCAGCTCCTTTTGTGTCCACAGCCCTCTCACGTATCAAACTCTTTTCTCTCATTGCCCTTTACCTATGGAATGCTTAGCTGCCACACTGCACCACTGCACCTCTCTTATTGTCTTCAAGTCTCATTTGAAACTAAATCTCCTTAAAAAAAAACTTAAACATGCTTGAAGGCACTGACGTTATACAACTAAGTAGGTGTGGGCAAAAAGTGAGAAATATTTCCCAAATGACTTTTCTCAAAAAATGAAAGATTTTTCAAATTTTTTGCAAACGATTTCTCCTTTTTGCCAATGCAAATATTTTCTCCTTTTGCTAATTCCAGCAATTTTTTTTGACTATGTTTCATATGGTGTAACACTTCCCACCACAATATTACTTCTTCTGAGGGCTGTAGTGGAAAAATAAGCAGCTGAAAAATCAAAGTTGAGAGTCCTATGGCAACATATACCTTGAAAAATATGTTAGGAGCGTCTTCATCCTTTGCCCACAACACTAACTTCCTGTTAAAAGTCACTAGCACATATTCATGATGATGTGAAGAGATTTAAAACAAAAAGTACAACCTACAATGTGGCAGATGTGTATGAGAGTGGTGGTGGAGTGCTGGCAAGGTGTGATTGATATATGTGTGTCTGTGTATATGTATATATATATATATATATATATATATATATATATATATATATATATATATATATATGTATCAGTTTTTACCATTATCATGTTTGTGTCAAATGCAAGCTATCCTTCTCCAACTACTGATACACATTACTTGTTGGTCATAGCAGTGGTCCCAAATGTGGTAGCAATCACATCCCTCCTCCTCATCATCTGTGCTACTGTTGATACATTTGGCCTGGCTTTCTGATTGTACAATTCAGCCACAGCCATCCTGGAAAAACAACTGTGGCTTGGGATATGCCATTGTAGAGCTACACATGACATCAGTTCTCTGAAACCAAGTTTTTCTACAAATGAATACAGCAGCATGTTAACTGCCAACATCCTGGCAACCTTGCCATTCCACATGCATACTTTGGGATTGTTTTTGTTAAGCTTGTGACTCTTTCCCAGGAACTCAGTAAGTGTGGGTTGACAGGACATGGCAGAAGAACCCTGGAACTTTATTGTTTTAACAACATGACTAGAGGAGGTGGTGGAGGGAGAGGGGGCATATGTGGGCAGCCTATGCCTCTTGCCATCTCCTACAGCAAACCTTGAGTCATCCTGCTCCTTTGCAGCAGGAGCCATAGGTGTTATTTGGAATGAACTAAATGTTGGCAGTAGCACACTCTCTGTTTTGGAGTGCTTCTGCAGCTGCTAGTTGTGGCACCTCTGACCTGCTGATAGTGTGTCCCCAGTCAGACCTGTGTTTGTTCTTCAGGTCGGATCTCACAGAGTAGGTGCCTAGGTGTGAACCTGCTTTCCCCCTGCTCACGTGCTTTTTGCACAGACAACAAATAACCACATGCTTAGTTTTAGGATGCTGAGTAAAGTATCTACATACTTTGGACTTCATGGACTGAGGGGTTCTTAAGGTGCTGCTGCTGCTACTACTACTACTGATGCTAGATGTTGATGCAATTCTACTGCTACTACTACTAGGTAACAAAGGTGCAGCACTTCCAGCAGCAGCAGAGGCATTCATCATATCTAACATTGTGGATGTTAATAACCTGTGTTGCTGTTGTAGTTGCTGCTGTGTACTCAACACATGTGTGTGTGACTGAGTGGGAACTGGACTTGGAAGAGGTGATGATGTTGATGACAACTAGTGGGGTCATTGTGTACTTTTTTGCCATGTTTGCTTGCCCAGGGTCAGAATTTCCAATGGTTTTCTCAAACAGTTTATAGACAGACACAGTACTCCTTTTCAGTGGTGGAATATTGAGCCTTTGCCTTTGTGCTAACTTTATGGCCATAATATCATCTCTATCAAGCTCATCTTCATCTGTATCTGAACAAGAGTAGGATGCTAGAGGGATATATTTTAGATCTGCATCATCATCAGTTATCATTAGGTCAGCATCAGAATCACCTGCCACTTGTCCACTGCCCTTATATTCCTATAAGCTTTTAGAGGTTTCAAACAATTTCTATTTTTATTTTACTTTCACAAAGTTTGCTATTACTTTCAGGATAGGGGTTTTTGGTGCTTGTTTGTCTCATTCTCTGTTGCAGCAGATGATTCAGCTGCTACACCTTCCTCCATTATTCTATTGCCATCATCAAAAGTAGAATGTGACTTGTTGTCTGTCGTCTTTTGTGTTCTTCTTATGTGGTTCTTTTTTTGTACTGTCACTAGTGGTGCTGGAAGTTTTGGTGGGACCTTGACAAACTCCCTTGGAGAAGATGGATCATCATCATTTATTGCAACGATTGCTGCAGTCAGTTTTTGAATTACCACTTTACTCCCACATCCATGCACTGCTCCACCTTTCCCCCTCCCCCTACCCCTTGTGTGTTTGCTGGACATTACTCAACTACTGTGTGTGTGTTTTTAATATACAATATACAACACAACTGATGGAGTGTGATGTCTTGCCTTAGATCTCAACAAAATTCTCAATGTCGTCTGCTGTCCATCAATTCTGCCTTAGTCACACAGCTCACGTCAGGTTCCCAGTCAGCTGTCTCTCACCTATTATATTAATTGTTTGTTTATTATTTTTATTTGTTATTTATTTATTTTAAGTTGTCCACCTTATCTTATCACACTATGGCCAAAAAAATTATAACTGAAAACCAAAATCTTTCCTCAGACTTCCCCGGCACAGAGATAAGAACAGCAAGATCACAAAACATATTGGTCCTCAGCCGCCTGTGTCTTGTCAGTCAGTCACATGAAATCTTGGGGTATTTGGGGTCAACCTTTTTCCTCCCTTCTTCTCCTCCAGAGTGACCCCACACTCCCTAATGCAGATAACAAATGTCCTACCTAAAAACTCCATAAACTAAGCTTGAATTCTCCCTTTATATATATATAACACACTTTTATATGGCTTTAGAAAAGTATAGAAAATGTTCATGTGGTAGAGAAAATTTTTCTTTTCATTGATTTCAATGCAATGAGCTAGGCAGAAAAGTAGGAAAACTGCATTTTTTACGGGAAATTATTCACTAAGTGGGAAGTGCCATTTTCCCTGATTTTGGTTTGAGGTGAAAGTTTTCACCCAACCCTAATAATGAACCATATACCTATCCAGAGATAAAAAAGTCAGTGGCTATCTGTATACTACCAAATGTTTTTACATATTTATCCCATGGCACACATCATGTTATGATGATGATGATGATAATAGTATGACAGCATGCAGCAGGCATGAACACTATGGAAAAGTGCAGCATTGGGAGGCAAACTAACTGCACCCTAGGGGACAAATAAGAAAAATCCAGTGATTTAAATTTCACTCTTTAACCCTTTGAATGTTAGAGGGATACTATCCATGGGGGCAGTATTTGTGGATTTATGGCTTTCATTGCAGTGGGAAATGGTTACTGTATAAGCTCTGTGGCAACTCTACTGTAGTTCCATTTTAATTGTAAGCTCTGTGGTATCATTTGTGGCTCCATATACGTACTACATAAATATAAGTGTGTATGTGTCCACATGTGGTTATGGTAACTACAGTGGGTTGCCATGGGCTCTAGTCCCAAATCATTTTGGAACCTAGCAGTATCCTTGCCCAGCTCTATGATATCTTCATGGTGTACATTGGTGAAATTTCTAATAATAATAATTTGCAGTCTGCTTTACATTCAATTTCAAGAGTAGCCCCTAAGCTCTTTGACATCTTTGCAGTGACATGATGATTGTGACTCTAGAAAGTCAAATGATACCCTTTGACTATTCATTACTTGTATGATTTCCTGCTCTTTGATGCCTCCCCCCAATTCCCCTTCTTTCAGCTGATACAAACTTCAGTCTCCTTTCACAGATCATAACATTATGTTAGACTTTGAGAATTGTAGTGCTCCTTCCTCCTCCATAGACTTCCTTGATATCCATCTAGACATCTGCTTCTTTACAAGATGTAGGTTTGTACACAATTAAAATGGAGAGCTCAAAATAACCTCTGCGGATTGGAAGGTTTGTAGTGCTTTTCACTGGGAAAGCACATCTAGTGTGGGCACTTGAGAGAGAGAGACAAAGCAGTGGAATTTTGAAGCTAGAGGCAGGCAGGCAAAGAGAGAGGGATCTGGAGTTGCTTGATAGATACATTGGTGGTAGCCAGTTGTTCAGTGGGTGTGAAGGGATGAAGAAAATAATAAAGTAAAGAAAACAAAAATGTTTGAATGAACAGTGAGATACAGGCAGCTGATCCAAGGAGAAGGAGGAGTTCATGTATGTGCTGGTGATGATTGTAAAGCTCATCTACAAAAACTGACTGCATCAATGGCTGCTGCAGCCTATGCAATAAATGAAGATGATCCTCCTCCTCCTCAGGAGACTGTTTGTAATTATGACAAGAAAAGTTCCAAAGCCAGTTGTATTCTAGTGCTGTTGCCATAGTGGAGGAGGATTGTGCAGTGAGATCAACTGCTGAGTCAGACAGTGACAGTAAAACCCTATCACAAAATAGTGGTCATAGTTCTGTAAAAACCATTAAGGGAAAAAGTAAAAATAAACTTGCTGAGACTTTAAAAAACTACAAGTATATGGAAGTAGTGGGAAGGAAGTGGATACTGCTGCTGAAAATGATGATTATGGCCTTATTATCTATGGTGATGATGCATGAACTTAATTAGAGTAGATATCCTCACAACCTTTTGCACAATGTGAATATTTCAGTTGTTAATAACTGCATTTAGGGATGGCATAAACTTCTTGACTCAAAAATGGAATATGTGGAAAATGACAGTTCTACCCATGCACGGGAATTCTTCCTGTTAAAAGTGACATTTTTCTGCTTTTCCCCTCTTCTTCACTACACTAAAATAAATGATAATATTGTTTTTCCCTCACATTAATAGTTTCCCCATATATTCCCACCATGCTGTTATAAAAGGGGTGTCACATTTCCTGCATGATGTTCTCTCTGTGCTTGGGTTAGATAGAGAGAGAGGGGTGGAGGGATGAGAGAGAGGGGGAGAGGGAGAGAGATCAGCTACATTTTTAATACCAGAGACAGAAAGGCAAAGAGATACAGCTGGAGAAGTTGGATAGGAGTATTTGGTTGTAGTCAGCTGTTCTCTGGATAGGAGGGTGGGGTGTGTGGGTGGTAATGGAGAAAGGGGAAAAATAATAATAATCATAACACAAACTTTTCTTTCACTGATAAGTGATTCAGTGCACAGTCCATGACCCGCAAGAAAAAAATATGCCCACACCCATGATTTCAGGAGAGGTGGAGGAGAAGAAGGATTATAGTGGCTGGACTCTTTCTCCCTGGATGCAAATTGTAATACCTTGTTGTGGTGCTGCTGTTGCATAGCACTAGGGCTAGTAGGAACCACCACCACTTGCCCAATATCACTGCTGGTACTTGATACAACACCATTGTCCATGGACTTCATGATTCCAGCGCCATTCACAGTACCATTACTACTACTACCACCAATGGGCATGGTGGACACACCAGCCTGACGCTGTGGCATTCGATGAGATGACTCCTCAGGAGCTAAATTACAAAACACCCTAATGTCAGTGCTGATGATACCCATTTCCATCTAAATATCTTTCTCATTTCACTGTCATTACCATCATCATCACCACCCTCATTATCAGCACCAGAACAAGACTTTTCCTACTCTTTTGGTGGTGACACAGGTGGTGCCCCTGGTGTCACACTAATGGACATAACAAGCTCAGGTAGCTGAACCTGTGGATATGATGGCAAGAATAATATCTGCTGGTACTAATCTAACACTGCTACTGCTGCCGCTTGTGTTGGTGGATTTCTCCATCTCCACTTTAATGTCAGTACCTCTCTAACTCCTCTTAATCATTTTACAGCATTCAGCAAGCAACAACAGCAATACAGGTGGTAACTCTTCTTCCACTCCTCCAAAATATGATTTTTGCTCTCTGTTTCTCTCTCCCTCTATTAGTTTCACCACTCTATCTGACTACCAGTTTTATTGAGAGCATTTCTTAAAATGAACATTTGTCAGATAACAATGACATAAGAATACATGCTGTTCAGTCATACAGCATTTAACCCATTGAGTGCCAGGGTTAATATGTACTCCCTGATGAAAACAACTAAAACATTTGAAAATTCCATTTTTTTTTTCATTTTAACAGCATATGCTAGCTTTTGCTGAGGAATACTTAAAAACATATTTTTTCTTTCATGCTATCCATAAATCCTATCATGCAACTAAAAATGATATCTATTACTTCTGCTGGGGTAATTCAAGTCTGAGATTATTTTGCTCAACTTGGTTCTCTCAAGAGAGCAGTTTGGATTCCTGTCACAGTTAGGTCAAGCATCACATTATATTGGGTCACAAATGTTCACAGTGTAAGTAGAGGAATTATGTAAGCTTAGCAGGCCACCACTTTGAACATTTTTTACATTGGTGACACTGTTAGATTTTCTTTCAAAAACGGATTAAGAGAAGTGAAGTTTAGCTGCCTTATGCCTAAACTGAAGCACAATCAAAGATAAATAAAAGTAAACAATCAAAGGACTGAAGATAAAATGAGGTGAATGCTAGAGTGGTATCCAATGCTATGTTAATGCCTACTTATTCACATAACCTTGCTATAAGGCATGGGGTGCTAAAGCAAGTAGGAGGTAAAGAGCAAAGCTGCCATGCTGGTAATGTGGGGAACACAGAATGAGACAAAGAATTTGACATGCTTAATTAATTAATTTAAAAAACTTTTCCACTTTATTTATTTTTTTCAGTAACCAAATTATGTTAACAAAGTAAATAATTTTAAATAGTAGTAATTATTAAATAATTTAAATTCCAGCATATATGGTACTCCAGTCTATATCCATTTTGTATTTTCTGTGGTAGAAAGATTCATATAGTTTATTGTTAGATTTGGTAAGTTACACAAGTGCAAGGCTATTGCTGGAGCTGGAGGGTATTTAAACCCTACATTCTCCCACAATCCTCCTCGATGTAATTCGGGTCATTCTTGAGACCATAGAGCTGCAGATAAGTCGTTGCAAAATTGTGCCTGTTATTTTCACATACGTACACTAGTCTATTTAAATATCTGTACCTTAGTAATGTTAATATTTTCATGCAATATTCTACTTGGTTTCAATCAAGAATTACTTCGTTTCCAGAGCTAAGTTACCCTACTTCAGTCGAATAGCACACGATCCACCCGCGGCTTAATTAACAATAGCGGGTAAGACTGGTTTCATAACTTGTTTAGGCTCACTTCACATTCACACAATACTGAGAAATGTTTAACTTAAAGTATTAGTTTTATCTATAATTATTAAAGACTTATCTTTACTATGTTTGCCCCCCTCATCAGTTCCGTTTTCAAACCTTGAGTGCAGGCAATCGTCCACCTTACTAATTCCCATTCCGCTTCAAGTCAAGTATTAGGTAGGCACACAGGAATTGGACTCTCATACGAGGTACTTCTGGGCACATTGTTGTTATTGTAGGATCATACATATGCAGAGGGGCACCCAGTATAGAGAATTCTAGGGAGTGCACAGTTTGGATTCCTGCAGTGTGTGGTATATTGCTAGCAGCAAGCTGCGGGTCTCCAACACATTGCAAGCGCCGAACGCCTAGCTTGCAACGCATGTATATTAAGTACAAATTGTCAAGCAACGGTAATGTGCATACAATAACCTCAGTTCTACAACCTGTGATGCACTGCTTCAGAATTTTCCAGGCATCTCAGGTTAATCTTTCCCAGTTATACTCTGGAGTTCCAGTTTCACTACCTAGATAATTGTAGAATATTAACACATATATAATACTGTCTGGTATAGCACTAATAATAAGAATAGGACCAATGTGAAAGGATAGATAGGTCCATTTAGATAATTATAAGCACCTTATCACTAGTACATATAGCCGGAACATAATGTGGCAACAGTTCATACACTACATGCATGTAGTGACACTATTGCAAATTAAGAAGCCTGTTACATATTTTAGCATTAAATTTGTCAATCAGTTCGCATATGTCGGATAGTCAAAATGCTATACATACGATTGTTATACGAATTAGGTAATTTTCATTTTGTCATGATTTTATTCACATCATGAAGCAATGTTTCGACAATTTAACGATGGTTGTCTGACATAATTCTCCTCTGTTTCCTCCATATGTTATAACAGGTTACTTCTGGAATTGAAGATTTCAGGTTTTCAGCATAATTTATTTATTTGTTCAGTAATTGTATCCTTCGTCAATTCATGTACTAGTATTCTAATCATTACATCAAATTAGTATATGTACATCCGCCGTTTATTCGTATTCAGCATGTTGTGGTTCACAATCATTATGACTTTGTCTCCCTCTTGTTCATGTCAACTAATTAGTATACCAGTATGTCCTTTGTCAATCATGTTGCAGTCAATGTGTATACTTGTTTCAGATCTGTTTTAATCAGGAACTGAGTATTATATTGATATTTATTGATTTAGGGCCAGGAAGTATACTTCCTTACCTCTTTCTGAGGCCAAAGGGAAGTATTTAGTCACCTTACCTCTTCATGGAGGCCGAAGGTTGGTTACTCAGTAGGCTGTAGGCTGGGCAGTTCTGGTTGCATGTTAGCCTTACCTTTTAGCAGGTCGAAAGGTTCACTAATTAATGATAAATGGCACTCCTTACCTTTCATCGAGGTCGAAGGATTAGTCACTACATTCTTAAATTACAATGCACAGGGGGCTAGGTTAGCTCAGCATCCTATTATTGACTACTAATTAAGTTTGTAGGGAAAGTTATCATTGGCATTAGGCTTAGCTTCACTCATTACTGATTCCTCACATGTTCATGGGCTCTCGTCATGCAGCCTCAATTAGTCCCTCGTCACGTGTCTTCTTGTTATACGTCAAGTATACATTATTATTCCGTGTACTCACAATGTTATTTCGTCCTAGAATTAACTAAAATGGAAGAATCACAACCTCAAGCGATTCCAGAATCTGACGGTTCTGGTTTGGTCGCAGCAACCCACATACCAAGAGACAGTGGTGCTGGATCAAATCTTATAGCTTGGACCGTGGCTAGATTAATCACAGAACTTACCAGGAGAGGAATTCCATATCCAGCTTCTGCCAGAAAAGCGGAATTATTCCGCTTGTTAGTCCAATCAAATACGTTCCCTACAGCATCACCATTATCACCGGCCCCCTCTATCCCTTCTTCCCCACTCTTTTTCCCCGCCCCATCACCAGTACAGCTGGAAGTTCAGCCAGATCAGCTTAACCACATCACTCAATTATTGACAGATCTTACATCTGCAATGTCAAATGCCCAAACCAGACTCACCAATTTGGAACACGTTCATCTCCCAGCAGCGGCTCCTATATCGGTCATCATTCCTCATAATGCAGGTATTCAGTCTACACCACCATGCATAACTCCTGCTCAAATGGTTCCACAGCAATTGTGCAGGGATATTCTGGAGGGCAGAGAGTTCAACCTGGTTTATCTTCTGCTGGCCTCCCAGGAAATTACTGAGTACAAGACAGTACAGTGTGGGGAGGTTTCGGTGACTATGAGGGCCAGGGATATTTGGCTATCAAGGAAATTGTCCATAGCGGAGTTTGTCCTGGCCTTCAGCGTCTATAGGGATATATTGTGCTCGGCATTCCCATTACGTAGACAAGAGCTGGATCAGTATTTAATCCTCATTGTTGAATTAGGTTATAGATATGGGGGCACCACATTCTATGAGTATCACCAATCTTTTGCAGCAAAAGCATCAGCAGCATTAGCCCAGTTCAATTATACCTTAGACTGGAGCTCACTGGATAATGAATTGTTTTGTCGGCATTTTGCCTGACTCAAGGTCCCAGCACGTACACATTGTCAAGCAACCACTCATCCACCACATTTATGCTCATCAGTTACATCAGTGTCAGGCTCAGATAGTAGCACATCTAATGTACAACAGGCTATTCCTTCCACTTCTTCTGCCCTAGTAATGAGGCCCCTTAGAGACAAATTGGGTAGACCATTTCATTACATGGGTAATACCCCAATTTGTGTTTTTATAGTGCATGCAGGATGGCGCACATGTGTTCCTTGTGTTTCAACCCCCACTCTAAAGCCATCTGCCCATGTCAATTTAACAATAAATGACTATAATCCATTAATGTTGCGGTATTGGAATGCCTCCTTTCTTCTTACAGCAATCAATCATGGGTTCACCACTTGGTGTCTGGTTTTACCACCGGATTCCACACTGGTGTTTTGTCATCTCTGTCTTCCTCAATAGAATGTCCAAACCTATTATCAGCTATCAAGGATACTACCACATTTGATCAATTATTGGCAGCAGAATTAGAGAAGGGATTTGTAATAGGACCATTTGCTTCTCCACCTTTTCCCATCTGGAGAGTTAGCCCTTTAGGTGGGGTATTCAAGAAATCCGATCCAAGTAAAAAATGCTTGGTAATCGATTTTTCGGCACCTTACGGGTCCACCCAATCTAGTATCAACTCCCTCATTCCGTCTTCGGAGGTATCCTTGGACTACTCACAAATCGAAGATGCCAAATTTCATGTACTTCAGCATGGACAGGGGTGCTGGTTGTCAAAGAAGGACATTGCAGATGCTTTCAAGCTACTTCTCATACATCCATCTCTGTGGTACATGCATGGCATCCGCTGGCAGAATCAGTACTTGTTTGCTACATGCCTGGCTTCTGTTCAAAAAGTAGTCCAAGGATATTCAACGATTTTGCGGATACTATGATGTGGTTATTACTAAATCATTAAGCCACCTGAACAGGAACTGAGTAGTTTATCAAAAGCTTTAAACTTGTTCCATGACCTCAATATTCCTACAGCAGCTCACAAAACAGAGGGTCCCGCTACCTCAGTGGAGTTCTTGCCACCAGATAAATTAGATTGCATCAGAGTATTCATTCATGAATTCACTGATAAACGTTTTTATTCACTTCAGGAACTTCAGTCGCTCCTAGGACATCTTAAATATTACCACAAGTCAGGTCTTTTATATCTCACCTCTTACGCATGCTTTCTGATGCTGCTAATACCAATCAGATCCGCATAGAACAAGAGTGTAGATCAGATTTGGCCATGTGTGACTTACTTTTATTGCATTGGAGTGGCTGTTCTATATTCCCATCTAGGGCCTCTAATTCTTCCCCACAGGTTTTCACAGATGCAGCGGCTGGTTGGGGCTTCGTGGCTGTTTTGGACAATCACTGGTTCACGGAACCCTGGACAGCTGAGGTTTCATCCTTAGAAAAATTTTTTGCGTCATCCTCGCTGTTTGAAGTCTATCCAGTGGTAGCAGCAGCAGTTTTGTGGGGTCACGCTTGGGTAGGTCATACTGTTACTTTTCACCTCAACAAACCTACAGTATTAATAACATATTAGCATTTGCAGATTACTGCGTATTAGATCTACATTTATCACACCCTAGTATTAAATTATACCTGGCTGGGATTCAGCACCACCTAGACGTACTCTTTTCTAAACACAATTCACTCTTTTCATCCTACAAAATTAAGTTATTTCTAAAAGGTCTCTATAAAACACAGGTGCATATTCCACAGTCACGACTTCCAATAGATGATATTCTGTTTAAAAAATTGGTTCATCTTCTTTTCACACTTCCTTTTGGTCTACATGCTAATCACACTATGTTATCAGCCATTCATTTGGCTTTTTATGGTCTTCTTAAGCCTAGTGAATTTACCATTTCTCACTCCAACTCCCCCTGTCTAATGTTGGGTCACATTACATTTGGCGATTCATCATTCTCTCTGTTTCTACCTCAATCAAAGACTGACCAATTGTCACGGGGCACCTCCATTACTTACCACCCTACAAAAGACAAATGGTGCCCAGTTCAAGTTTTACGTGAATTATGTGCACTATATAACAACAAACCTAGCACGTACCCACTCCTTCCACTCTTGGATAAACCTCTCAGCACCTCCATGTTCATACAACATGTTCAAACATTATTATCATGTCTGGGTTTGAATGCCAGGCTTTATTCAGGTCATTCATTTAGGACTGGTGCAGCAACAACAGCATCTTGTAAACAAGTTCCACCACACATCATCCAGTTGTTAGGTAGATGGAAATGTAACTGTTTTTCTCGTTATATTCAAAATCCAGAGCAAGAGATGAAAATGGCACAATGTTCTCTATCTAACTATCAAGGTGCCCGTGCTTTGTGCTATGGGCGGCGACATTCTGACTTCTATTTTGCATGTCTGCATGCTGATTGGATAGACACCTTTGTCACCACCCAGTGATGGCCTTTATATACCCTGTCATGTCTACACTATGGTGCCCTTTCGTGGTGTATGAGTTTCTGATCTGTATCCGTGCTGTCGCTTATTGTGTATGACCTGGCCTGCCTGACTACGTTCCTGAGTTCCTGTGTGCTGCTGCTCCATTGCTGACTATACCTGGCTGAGAATCCACTCCGTTACTGACCATATCTGGATGAGAACCCGTTCCTTTGCTTACCGTATCTGGCTGAGAACCCGCTCCGTTGCTGACTGTATCTGGACGAGGACCACTTAGTTGCTGACTGTATCTGGCTGAGAACCCGCTCTGTTGCTGACAGTATCTGGCTGAGAACCTGCTCCGTTGCTGACCGTATCTGGCTGTCTACCGCTCTGTGGCTGCTGCACAGACCATAGTTTCCACTCCACATTTGACCGTGTCCGGTTGTGCCGCTTGGCGACCCTGTGTGGTCACCAATATTACTGGGCCTTGCATTACAATTGTCGGTGTGCGCAGCGTGGCGCTATTACTTTGTTGACCAAAGGCTGAGCATCCGTGCTTAAGCTGCTCTATTAACCGCCTCCGGCGGTGTGCACAATTGAAGTACTGGTACAGTGTTCTATCACTGACTGTGTTACTCTGAACACTCTCCGTGTCCACCTCCCTAGCAGCGCTGTGCTCACTCCCTTTGGGAGTTGCAGTTATTCTCTGGGCGTTACCCATTAACCCTGTGAGTACCTGGATCGTCCAGGTAAGGGTGATTCCTGTTCCTCTCTGCAGAAGCCTTGTAATGAAGAGCCAGCGTGGCAAGTACCATCCCTCAGGTTGAGGGGACACTGGTTGCATTCCATCTACTTGTAGTTATTTTGATCCACCCCTAGCATTCTAGGGTTTGTCTAGTAGCAGTTGCCTTGGTCTCCAGTAACCCTTTCCTAGGGTTAGTGCTGCCCACTTCGTGGTTGCCTCGTTATCTGTGGCCTTGGGCCAGGGTCAGTGTTGCCTCGCTCCAGTTGGTTCTGTACCCAGGTGTCTGGGTTGTGCCAGTCCTCCATTATTGGACCACCCGTGTATGTAGTCCTTTTGTCAGCTCCCGGACTCTGTGCCTTCAGTCTCTCTGGTTCTGCCAGAACCTCACTGCCAGTATTATTTGCAGTCATCTAGATTACCTATACTGGTACCTACTGTTGTAACCTATTATATATATATATATATATGTATGTTCGATACTGTGGGTCTAAGGGTCTATATTCGTGTATGCACTTTATTCTAATAAAGTCATTTTTACCTTACCGTTCTGGTCTGAGTGTTCATCCAAAAACCGTGACACTAACTGATATTTCCATGTACTGTTCATTCACGTATAATAAATTATTTTTTTATATCTTTTTGCCTCAATTCAGGTTGACTACATGCCACGATTTCCCGACTATTGAGAGACTATTGAGAGTCGGGAATAGAAGCACACCTTAATCTATATCTGTTACCAGTCAAGTATCATTAGACAATATTATCCATATTACTCATCTCCATATTTTACCATATCGTTCCTTGTTGTCTCACTGGTTGTACTGTTCCAGTCTTCATACTTTAGAAGCTCCTACCATAAATGTGTTTTTCATATATATATGTCAGGAATGCACTTTCCTTTGTTCAATGGATATTAGAACATCTTACTAAAACTCTTGTTACTTTGTCTGTTGCAGATTAAATATTTGGACACACTAACTATTTCCTTTACAACTCCTACCCATTTATGTATGTAAATTGATTAAAATATGTACCTCACAAAAATGTCTTTGTTTTAGGAGAAACAAAGGCACATCACTTTGTGCTTACAGAGTCTTGAGAGACAATCCCACAAAGCCACAGATGTGTTAAATAAATTAGAGTATGTGATAGAAGAATGGCTTTCCACTCCTTGACTGAAGGTTTGCATCTGCTGATAATTGCTTCATCTGATGTTGCTGCTGATGGTATAAACCCTTTGCTTATTTCTTTTTCACTACTTTTGTTATGCTCTCGTATAGAGTATAATGCATTGTTTGCAATGTAGGAGTGGCTAAAATGGGCAAATATTTTGTAGGCAATATTTTGCTTTGAGATTAGATTATATGGTGCATGTATACTTCTTTCCTATGTCCTAAATTTAGTTGTGACTAGATTCCTAGCAGAATCTGAAACCAGAGAGATGCACAATATTGCCTACAAATTTTTTTCCCATTTTAGCCACTCCTACATTGCAAACAATGCATTATACTCTACACGAGAGCATAACAAAAGTAGTGAGAAAGAAATAAGCAAAGGGTTTATACCATCAGCAGCAACATCAGAAAGAACATCCTAAAAATGTATCATCATCATAATCACAGAAAGCAATTCATGTGTCAAAGGGGAAGAAATACAACATTTGTGGTGGTGGTGGTGCTGATAATGGCCAATCTCGATGGTACTTAATTGCAGAGTATGGGTTAGTAGCTGATACACACAAACACCATATTAGTGGTTCCACCTTGTGTGAGATGATTACTATGGATGGGTGAAAATTTTCATCTCAAATTGAAATCGGCGGAAAATTTCTTGCAATAAGCGCATATTTTCTGCTCTTTACCGCTTTTTTCGCCTAGCTCTTTCCATTGAAAATAATGGAAACTTTGAATTAACATACAACACATAATAATATATTATTTTACTTCACAAAGGCATAGTATAAAAGGGGCATGAGAGTGCCATTGTTGGTGGGGTGTGGGGAAAGAATCAGTAGACCAGGGAATTTTTTGGGGGGTTGTTTACTGGGATTGTGTGCAGTTAATAAAAAAATAATTCTTAAATAGAAATAAAAAACCCAATAAGGCATAGTGAAGGGAACCACTGTAAACTTCTTTCCTACAGAAAGACTTTCACCACTCCCTGGAAAGAGTTTTCTCCTACACCTCCAGATCTTCACCCCAGAATACAGGCCTCAAGCGCTTGGAGCAATGTTTAAATGAATTGACACCACACAAGTATCAAAGCAAAAAAAACCACTACTAATTTTATTGTAACAAACACAAAGCTTTTATACTAAAAACTGGGTGGAAAATTACAAGCTTCACCTAGTGCATTCTTTAAAGGTCATACAAACATGGTCACAAGGAAATGAGGTAGAGAGGGGGCATGGAGCACATCTAGTTAACGGTTAACACACATCTCCTTGTCCTACTAGAAATGTAGTCAAGGACATTCTATAACTATATGCAACAGTAAAAATTATACTTATCTCTTTTCTACATCAAGGCCTCTGGGAAGGGGACTAAGTAACCTTCTGAATGTAGAAAAAGCTACTAGTTAAAAATATAATTTAACCCATATCTCTCTTGTTAGTGTATTTAAGCAATTGCCTACTTAAATGTCAATTTTAAGCCTTTCACATGGTATAAAAGGGGTCTGAGGAGGGTGCCTGTGTTGGTGGGTGGAGTCTGGGGAATGAATCAGTTGAACAGGGAGTTTGTTTTGGGGGGGCTCTTGACTGGTATTGGGGGGACATTTCATAAAAAAATAAATCAATAAAATGAAATCAGTCATTCCTATGTAAAGTGATAGAGACAGGAACCCCCTGACATAAGCTGCCACTGGGGTGAACTGAGACTTGAACTGATAGAGTATTTTGTAGAGGATGATTTGTTAGATTTGTTGTTAGAGGCCCAAGCCCTGAGGAAACATTGATTTGTAGGACTTAGGTTAGAAACAAAACCCCAAAAATTGTTTCGTGTGGGACTATTCATTTTTTTATTATTATTTTTTTGAAAACATAAGCCCTGAGAAAAAAAAAAATCCCTACTGGCCTAGTGCCAGCAAGTAATGTCCTGTTGGCCCCTGGCCATTGTCAAATGCCCTGATGCAGATGAGGATTTTGCGACTGCTGTTCTTGCTGCTGCTGCTGAGTTGTTTGAGCAGCAGGATGATTAGGCAGCTAAAAGAGAATGGGATCAACAATGCCAGTAACATGATTGATGGATGATGAGGGTTCTGCTTTCCATGGCTAGTTCCAGTGATGCACCTGAGGAAGTAGCAGCAACATAACTAGCCCCTACCTCATCTGGTATATGTGTTGCTGCTGGCAAGTGGAACCTTTCCTTGTCCCAGATCACTTATTGACCCCATTCCCACTGTGTCCACAGTTGTCTGTGGCACACTAGCCTGCTCCTCAGCATCCTGATGCCTTTGCAACTCAGCAGCAGCAGGAATTAGAGCAGTTACAAATTCCGATAATTTCCAAATGATCATTGCTGGTTTTAACACAGATCTTTCCATGAAAAAATGGACAACAATGTGGTTTTCGCAGATTTTAACATGGGAACATGGCAGGAGATTTCGCCCACCCCTAATGATAACAGCGTACTTGCAGTATAGCTATTTTCTAGGACAAAATGATGACCCCATTGACTACTGCCAAACAAAACAGTGTATGTGACTAGCATGGATGCCTACTGCCATGAAAACCCTTAGTTGCAGTCTGAGAGTGTTTTTTAGTGCAGTTGGTTATATTGTTAATGATCATAGGACATAGCTATCAAGCAATAGTGCTGAGAGACTTACATTTCTAAGTGAACCAGCATCTAATACCACCCAAGAATCAGGCTGCACAAGTAAACAAAACCAGACAACAGGGAAACCTACATCAAATTTATGATTAATAGCAGAACTGATGATGATGAGTAGGATGAAATGAAACATTAAAAATATTACAGCAAGGCAAAGTATGAAAAAACTGCTTGCAAAAAAACAAGCCCTGAAAACAAAATGTGTATGCACAGCTGGCCAATGCCAGCAGTGATAGCTAGTGGTGGCACATGCCACAAGTGATAAACTAGCATTTGGGATCATCAGTAGTCACTTGAGACAGGCTCTGGTATGATGATGCTTTCACTTGCCACCAGCCCAAATGCTGCTACTGAAGCAGCAGCAATTCCACAACAAACCCTGTCAACTTCAGGTTCATCATGTTAGAGATATGTGATAAATTATGCTTCTCCTCCTGCACCTCCTCTACAGTCATGGGTGTTTTAGAATATTATTTCCCTTGATTGCATAGATAATTTGCCAGAAAATGGGATATTGTAAATCTGATTCCGCTGAAGGTCTCAGACATATGTAACAAAGTAACTCTGAGAGGACTTCAGGGAAACATTATCATTCATCTGCTACAATGTATATACTTGGCTATTAAAGTTAAACAACAGTCAGCTACCTGAAGGAAAATACCAGTTCAGTGATCCAGAAATACATGGCTAATCCTTGGGAAGTTTAAAAACACAACAGTATATCTGTTGTATTAATTCAGAATAATATTAAAATGTAATAAAATTGGTAAATCAGCCTAGACCCACAGATTCTAGTTGCTATAGTTTGTAGGGACAACCATCTACTTAATGTCAATATCCCTTCACCATAAATGATACCAACCAATATTTTAGTAGCAGTGACTTTGCAACATAAGTGAATATTCTTAAAGGGATAGTAATACTTAAAATGAAAAAAAATATATGTGGTAGGGTTTATCCTCCTGAGTAAAACAAGGGCACTGCTGAGAGATATTTTATTAAAAAATTATAACAGCTCAAACTTGAATTTTTTAGGTGTAATATCACAGTGGCCTGAAAATTTACAGTGGCGCTACACCATCCTATGGAGATTTATGGTCTACAGACTAGAGCAGTCCATAGGATGTTGTAGCAACACCGCCACTGTAAATTTTCAGGCCTCTATGATATTGCACCTAAAAAATTCAAGTTTGAGCTGTTATAATTTTTTAATAAAATCTCTCTCAGCAGTGGGAGTACCCTTGTTTTACTCAGGGAGATAAACCTTACAAAATATATATTTTTTTACATTTTAAGTATTACTATCCCTTTAACTGATATACTGTGTCTGGTATATGCAATGCTATCTAGCGTATCCTGGGTGGTAGGCTGTAGAAGCCTCAGAACTCACAGGAATGGTGGTCACATATCCATATTCAGTCTAATAGTATAGCATCAGTTAAATTATATTATTTAGACATTCAAACAAATATTGTCAGTCGAATCCTGTGAGAATCTGCCTGGTAACATATGTGGCAACTGTGAACTGAAGTGCTACTTGTTATTATAACTCGAGCTCTATTGATGAATAGTCAAGTCTAGATAATATTTCTCATGCTCGAAATAAAGTCAGCGCTGTCATTTATCCTAATGTGTAGAAATGAACAATTAAATTTATACTACTGGGATCCGCTTGTAATGGCGCATGTATACATATAGATGCAGAGGGTCCCTCATCTTGTTTCACATTTATTTCAATGAAATAATGATATTTATGGTATATCAAGGGTTATAGCCAAAGACTCTGGGTGATCTATCTCTAATAGTATGAACTGGCAAAGGTTTATAATAAAGTGCACTCAAAAACTGTTTACGTATGTACAGTTGCTGATTATCTTCAGCATTCTTAAATGGTTTATTAATATTACTAGTTGTGGTGGTGGTGGAACTTTTTATGTGAGTTTGACAAACAGCCTCCATAGGAGAAGAAAGATCATCATCATCATTTATTGTGCACGCTGCAGCAACTATGACTACAGTTTGTTTTGGACTACCAATTTACTAACATAACTAACATATGCCTGCACGGCTACTATTCCTTTTGACCTACCCCTGCCCTTATAACATTTGCTAGATATTATTGAACAGTTAAGTACACAACAATCCTGACAGTGCGTAATGTCTGACTCTTTACAAAATACTCTCTATGTTATTGAGATCAGTTTTTGGACATACATTACTTTCTACTTTCTTTAGCTTCTTTATCCCTTTTAAATATGTGATATGCCAGAAAGGTACAGCATATGACATAAATTGTTTAAAACCTCTGTTTTAAAAAAAGAAAAGGACAACATTTTGGCAACTTTGAAATTACACAGGCATACTTTTGAATAATTTTTTTGCAGTTTTTGACTGCAAGGAACTCAATGTGTGGGTTGGTAGTATAAAGTGGAAGAACTGTGTAACATTATTGCTTTAACAACATGACATACAGTACATATTAAATTAGGTTAAAAAAGCAAAAGTCCATCAACTTCAACCTTTGCCTCATAACCCAAAAAAATGAGAATTATATAAGCTTTCCTACTGCCAAATAAGTTAGTCTTTATCGGGACTTGTGGCAGTGGAGGTGGTGGTGGCAGATAAGGGCATCCTATGAGTCTTTTTATCTCCTCCAACAAACTCTGTGTCATACTCCTCTGGCCCACTCTCTTTGTCTATTTCCTCTAGCATAGAAATGTTCTATTCTCTCTCACAAACTGACTGACAAGATGTGGAAGCCTTGCACTCCTTTTATACTATCTAGGTGGTAATACAAGGGAAACTCTCCGTGTGAGGGGGATACATTCCTATAATTGGTTTCAATGTAACGACAAAGGCAAAAAAAGTGTAAAACTGGCACTTTCACTGAAAATTTCCTTCATGGCAGGAAATGCCACAGTAAGTCATATTCAATACAATAGCCATAGCAGAGCAGCGCTTAATAGTTAAACCAATTGCTGTATCTGATAGTAAAAGGAACTCCCATGTGCAAAGTGATGGTCTGTGTTCAGAAATCCCTTTGTTGGGCCCATATGCGTCACGCTCTGCCCAACTGCTGGTTGTGCACATATATATATAATGTGTGCATCGACTCAACCCTGTAGTAAGCCCCACCGGACGCCCATCTTATACTGTCAGCTTGGCTGACGTCACTCTGATGTTGTGATGCAGGACGTGATGTCACGCTTCTCCTCTATATATTCCCTGAGCACCAGTGGCTTGGTGCTCAGTTTATGTGTGCTTCTTCAGTGTTAGCTTCCATTACTTACTGTCTGCATCTTCGTTTTGACCTTAAGCAAAGTTTGACCACTCTCCTTGCTGTCTGCCTGACCCTGGCTAAGTGTGACCATTCTTCTGGATTATCACTTTGGTTCTGTTTCTTTGGTTTATTCCTTGCCTGTCTTCTTTTGGGCTTGCATACCTGGGCTCTACCACCACTCGTAATTACAACCCATACTTTGGGGACCTGTTTTTCCTTACCTGCCTCTCTGCTTTAGCCTGTGACAGCCCACCAACTAAGGGGAAATTAAAAAGAATCTGTTTGAGAATTCAAAAAGCATAGAAGGATATGAAATTAGTGGGGAATAAGCAGATGATACTGATTGTAACCAAACTGTTGATGACAATGTGAATGTATTATTTTTATTATTCTTTATTTATATAACTCCAACTTATTCTACAGAGCTGATCTAGAATATATTCCTCCAGAGTCCTCCTTATAAGATGAACGTGAGAAAGCTGACAATATTGCCATAAATTAGTTGAAAGGAAAATACTTACACTTCCAACACTGAAAATGAGTACTATGTCTGTTTATAAAGTTTTTGTGAAAAGAATTGGAAAGGCTGACTGGTTAAGCAACAACATAGGTCATCATTAACTTCCACAACCCAAGATATACAAGTAAATATATTTAACTATACACCACTGTCAAGTCCAACCACCACTGAGTCACAATCATTATGGTTGATTAAGCAGCAACAAAGGTTATCAGCACCCACAACCCTAGCTTTGAGTACTTCTGCTACTGTCAAAGGTGCAGCACCATTTACACCTACTACTGCTCATAAAATCGCAACATCCAACTCCCATATTAGTAGTAGCAGTACCTCAGAAAACTCTCAGCCTATGAAATCTACAGTATGGAGATTCTTCACTCACAATTCAAAAACCTGTTGCTATCTTTTGTCTGTGTAAAAAAACTTGTGAGGAGGAAAGCAGGGACCCATCCAGACACATCCTCATTGAGATCCCACATGAAGCTCAATTACAGATTTGGCTGAAAGACAAACCAGCAGCAGCACATAAGACATGCAACATCTGGAAGCCTTGAAGCACTCCTAAAAGTTCAAGGAGCTCAGGGTTACATAATAGTAGTGCTGCAGATGTCTCCGAGAGTAGTTCAACATTTCTTCATTTACAATAACAGCCATACTGCCGTTCTACAAATGCAAAACACAGAGAAATTTGCCTCTGAATTTTTTGGAAGAGATGACAAGAGTTATAGAGTACCCACACCAGACTCCACCACCACAAGACATGATACTATGCAATAAAATTACACAGTTCCTCTACTATGTTCTACCAGCCTACGCTGACTGAGTTCTTAGAAAGGAGTCTAAAATTGCTCAAAAATAATCCAAACATGCAATTGTGGAATGACAAATTTGCCAAAATGTTGGCAGTTGACATGCTGCCCTCTTATTTTGTTGAAAACAGAGGTTCTAAAGAACAACATGTGTGGTATATCTCAAGCCACAGATCTTTTTAATGAATGGCTGTGCCAGAGCTGTACTAGCAGGTGGTTAGGTTCCTGAACTCAGCCTACTAACAATTTTTTCAAGGCATATATTGATGTAGGACTCTGCTTTCTAATTTTCTAGCTTTTCTACTGAAACTTTCTGACAACAGAAAATACATAAAATGTATTCTTTTTAACCACTACTAATGAATTTGCCATGAGAACTTTGCCATATTTCACCATGTTCACCTATACTTTTTATGTCTGCAAGATTTCCTGCCACAATACTACTGATGATGAGGGCTGATATTGAGAAATCAAAAGCTAAAAGACTTGATTAGGCCAGTCTCTACTGAGCATGATTGTCGTGTGAGTGAGACGGCTCAATCGCGTGGAGCAGTGAAGTAACGGCAGTATGCAGAGCAGGTCCGGGTAATGTTAACCCTTTGAGTTCCAGAGGGGTATGCAACGCATTGCTTTACAATGCTTTCTGTACCCCTCTGGCACTCAAATGGTTAAGAGGACGGTCCTGCTCTGCATACTGCCATTACCTCAATGCTCCATGGCCCGTGTACATGGGCTTTTACATTAGTAGTCAATAATTACTCAAGCTCTCCCACAGATTGAAAAATTGTGCCATCTGTTAAAAAGTTTGAACTGTAATAGCTTCTGAATAAAAACAACATCCCATTGCATAGCAATGTGCTGAATACCACTCTGGTACTCAGAAGGTTAAATCTTCCTTTGAAGGAAACTGTGAGTTTCTGTATTCTTGATCTGAATTACTGTACATCAGACTAATTGATATGCTTGATAGAATGTTGAACTAAAAAATATTTCAGAACTACCTAGCAATGTAACATTTGATTTCCAAGTTCATTTCTCTTTTTCTAATCAACCTGTGGATAATAAAGTTAATGTTGGTCATGGTTTGTGACATAACATTTAATAAAATTGGTGCTTGGACAGACTTAATTTAATGAAGGTTGATGCTATTTGCTCAATCCTTTTTGGTTCTATATTAAAGTGACAGCTTAATTGGCAGTTGTGACCTGGAGCTAATTAAATCTAATAGGGAAGTCAAGATTTTTTAGACTCCTACAGTTAAAAGAACACAGAGAGGTAATACTTATTAGCACATTATTATAGATTTTCCCATCAATATAGTTCAAAGGCTTACAGAAATTATATGTATTTCATTTACAGTTTTTAGAGTTATAGCTTGAAATATAGGAAAGCACCAACATATTCACTGTCTTTTTAACTCCTTTGAAGGTTGGATGGCCATGAATGCATTGTGATGCAATGTATTGGAGAGAACTCTATCATCCAAGGGACTAGGGATATGGAGAATTTTCCAGAGTGGGAAGAAATCATCAAAAAGCAGAACATTCTGCTTCCTATGGGAGGCCCCTTTCTGATGACTTCTTCCCTGGTACAGCATGGTATTTGTGTGTGAGGGCACATGCATGTAAATGTAATGACATAGATATGTCTTGTGTGTGTGTCCTGATATTATTGTGTGAACATTAGAATGCTGATGCAGTAACTTGTATGTAGAAGTTCCATTCTGACAAGCTTCCCCCCATACCCTTTAGTGTGGTCCTTAAGGGGTTAAAAATCTGAGCAACAGGTGAGAGCCTGTCAGTTAGGGATAGCAAAATCCAAACAAGAATTGCATGTGTGTCACGGAGTGACTTGAGAAATAAAGACACTGATGAGTACAGATAAAATTAAATATGTTTATTTGAAACACAATAGTAGTAGCAATGTACCTCTCACTTTCACGAGACCAGGGAAGGACAGTGCACACACTTCCTTCACCCTTCACTAGCCAAGTGTGAGATGGACCCACGTCTGTACCCTAAAGCTAGGGTAAACCCAGGCAACAGAAGAAAGAAACTCCAGAACGCTGGAGCACCAAAGTAGAGACTCTAACTCCACCACCTTCTTGAGACCAGGTGTGAGGACACTTCCTCAACCCTTCACTAGGCAGGTGTCAGCAAGTATACGTATGGCGCTTAGTAACCTTCCCGAGACTAGATATGAGGAAAGTGCACAGCACTTCCTCAATCCTTCACAAGGCAGGTTAAAATAGCGCAACTATACCCTACCGCTAGAATGCTCAGTGAGGCAACAAACCACCCAAACCTAGACCACAGAAGGTCAGTGACACGGACTGACTGAACAAGCACTGATACAGGAGTAGCAAGCGCGGCGGTAACAATGGGACCAGGAAGCCGAGAATAATGATAGCAGGGGCTGGGTAGCCGAGGCTGGCAGTAAACCAAGCTGGGAGCGCAACAGAGGAGGAGGTAGTCAGATGAAGCCAGGAGTTAGAGCCGGATCAAGTAGTCAAACAAAGCCAGGGTCTAGAGGCAGATCAGGCAGTCAGACGAAGCCAGGAGTCAGAGCCGGATCGGGTAGTCAGATGAAGCCAGGAGTCAGAGCCGGATCGGGTAGTCAGATGAAGCCAGGAGTCAGAGCCGGATCGGGTAGTCAGACGAGATCAGGAGTAATACACAGGAATCAGTAAATGGACCAACACAGCACAGGTACACCACGAAAGGGCACAGGGTAATGGCAATTCTGAGGCCTTTAAGGCCTAGTAGGTGGGCGGAGACATGACAGCAATTACCAGTGACCTATAAGAACAGCGACTTGCAATGTGCAACATCCAGGAAGTAGCAAGGTCGCTGTTACAGTAACGTAACACTGGAGGCAATCACTGGCACCGTGATAGTGTGTGGTCGTATATGGGATGTTTTTCCTTTCCCAATCCCAAATCCCAACCACAGACACAGAATCTGCTCACTGGTCAGTTGTACGACTAAATAACAAGGGAATTCAACAGTCTCAATGTTCAAAATTATTACTAGTGATATGAATGAATGAAAAATAGTATAATTAATACTGAGGAAGTGGCAAGTGTAGCCACGATACACTTTGGGTGATTCAGACCTTGTTGTGACTGTGAGAGAACTCTCGGACACACCCCTAGTCTTTACCAGCACTACAATAGTTAGGACGCTAACTGTGGATGGTGAAGACAATATTGCTTCACAGAGGCAATACTGATCCGTCCTTTTTCAAACTGTCTCCGATAGGGGAGTAAAAGGTCCATTGGGACAATTGGAAGAACTAATGGGCAGCTATTTCAGATAAGCAAGATTAACGAAAACCGGAGGACAATGGGCAGACTGTTGGTGGCTGAAAAAGCTGTGTGTTGATACGCATACAAACACGGGGCTTCTGGTGAGTGCATTAAATATTCCTTGCATGTAGTAATTTTAATAAATTGATGTTCTTAGATTCTCTCCTTTGCGCTCCTTTTTTATGTAGGGACAGGCAAAAAGTTGCACATTTTTCTATGGGCGTTTTCATTGAAAATCCCACTTTCCCACTTTTTTCATGGAAATTTCCAACCATAGAGAAAACTGAAGATTTTCTGCTGTTTCTCTGATAGAACAGATTTTCTTGCAAGAACAGTTTCATTTTCCTCCTATGTTTTTCAATGATGGCGTAACTTCCTGCATCATGCTACAAAAACCCAGAAATTCCTGCCAAGCAGCGTGGTGTAGAATTGGCAGGAAGTATAATGGAAGACGTCAAAGAGAGTAAATACATTTAAAATTAATATTAACCCCTTAATTACTGATGGCTTGCTAGGACTGTCCTTTTATATTAAAGACTAGTCCTTTTTTTATCAAAGAGTGCCTGCAGGTGCTCTGTGATAATGGGGGGAGTCTAAAACTGACTGCTTCAAGACTAGAGCAGTCAGTTTTAGCCTCCTCTGTGGAGAGCCGTACAGGCTGTGCAAACACACAAAAAAATGTCCTTGGTCCTCCGTTGTTGCCAACCTCTGGAACGCCTGTCCTTAAGGGGTTAAAATAAAAATAAAGTTATTTCAAGTGCTGGTTAAAACTATGACCACCACTGCCAGAAAAAAAGAAAAGCTGGATGAACCCTGTTCAGCCAGTGAAGCTGATTCTGAAGAAGAAAGAGGCCATTCTTCTCCACATCTCTCCTCACTGAAATCTTGAGTGAGGAATATTTTTTCCCTTGGGGCAGGCACAGTGTAGTTATCAGCCACTGCTGTGTGGACTATGTGGGATAAGTTAGTGAAAAGAGGAAAGGATGGAACACACATTGGCACATCTGCCGTTATAATGCATATGCAATATAAACACCTTACATTTTTGTTAAGCATGTGAAAGACAAACCCCAAAATAGAAATTTAGGGCCACTGCAAATCTGCCCCCTGCATCACAATTCTTATAAACTTTCCAAGATAAAAATTGCAACCATATGTCATGGACACCAGAGTAAATAATACACACGACACAGGTACAGTGAAGTTTAACCAGTTTATTATGATAAGGAAGAGTAAGCACTTCCCCAACCTTAGAGCTGGCATAGTAGTAGGACAGTGCCGAGTCCACTACCCAAGGACTGACACGGAACTGTAACTGGTCCTCAGTATCCTATAGAGATAGATGGGAGTAGAACCAGGCTTGGTTCTATACCTAGCAAATGGAAACCTGGAATGCCAGGAAACCTGATCACTGGAGCGACAGCTAAACTCCCAGACACGAGACAGGCAGTCAGATGTCTCGAAGTAATCACTCTACCCCTGAGTGGTAGGAGGAGCGAGACAGAGAGTAACTAGTACTCCAAAAGAGTCACTGAACAGGTCTACTAGGTAGGCAAAGGACGGAAGCAAGAGTGTGGAAAGTAGCCAGCCGCAACACCAGTAAGTATGTGAAGGCAGTACTGTATGTAGGCTACAAAGCAGAGGGTTGCACAACAGGCCCAGGAAGTAACGGATACAGTGGCAAAGGGTGGAGGCAATGGAGCGAGAGGCAAACAGCAACTCTACCACGGAGGTAGCAGTTGCACTACACCGATGGAGCACATCCAAAACTAGCCCAGACAGGTGGCAGTCAGATTAGAGCGAAGGACAGCATAGATCGTAAGTCAGACAAGCCACAATCAAGAGCAAAAGTGGGTAGTCAGCCACAGCTAAGGTCAAAACAGAACAGGTAATTGAACAAGCCAGGGTCAAACACAGATCGGGTTGTCAGACAAAGCCACAGGATTGATGAGGAGAAAACATGGCAGCCAAGCAAGGGTCAAAGGAGAGCAACACTGAAGAAATGCACAGATACACCATGAAAGGGCAACAAGTCCTAGTCTCAATGAGATTTATAAAGCAGCAGAAGGAGGAGAGTCCCAATTAGGCCCAACAGAACAGGACCATAAATAGGCGTCCGTGCCAGTGCCTGTAACATGACTAAGCAATGAGGAAGTGGCCGGAGAACATGCCGGCCGGTGGTCATACAGTTGTAAAAGCACAGGATCGCTTAGGCCTCATTGGGAGACTGTGATACCTTACCAGTATGGGTGGCAGTTCACCATAGTGGCAGACCAAAATCTGATTACTTGGATGAATTGGGTAGTGAGGCACAATTGGCGACTGATAAAATGGAGCTCGGCCTTGAAGTTGCAACCATACACCTTTATTGAGGTGAACTAGAGATGGAGAATGCATCATAATGCGAATTGACCATATCATTAAAAGAAACAGTGACTATGTTGGATCTGTGTTTATTATGCCTGTTGGTGTGCTCTCCTTCTGGTTGGTGTTTTCTCTTTCTATGTTGGATCTGAGTAGTGTGTCAGTGTTTGACTTGAAAAATGCCAGCGTTCTTGACAGAGGGAGTATTTGCATAGGTTTCCCAGTCCCCTGCACTAGGTCATTGGATTCTTTCTCATTGCCTCATTGAGCACCATCTCCCCAGGTTTTATCCAGGTACAACATCTGGTGATGCTGCAGTGGGCTTGCTAAAACTAAAGGACAAGCCCTCCTCCCCACTGCACACCATATGCCTGCCCTACCCCAGATGCATGTCTGTTGCCATTACTTGCTCTATGAGGATATGTTTAGGGATGGTATCCTGGAGGGGAAGGTGATTATCTGCAAAACATTACACTGCAGTGTTTGGCCTTCTGACAGGTCTCAGAAGGATGGAGCACTTCTAAATGAATAACAGAGAGAAAGTAGGCTATGTAGGTATTGGTGGAACATCCTCATAGAGTTAATTGGTAAAATAGTCACACTTCCTATTGGCTGAGTTTTAATTTATGTGCACACTTTCTAGTATTTCATAAGGGTAAGGGCAAACCCCTGTCACAGGACTGGAAAAACAAAATGCTCTGTTGTTAGCTGGTTAGCTAGACATTTCAGACACTGTCATGACTGGTTTTACACTCAGTCCTCTCTTTTTACTCTTCAAATCTATGCCCAAAGGAATGCTCTAGGTGTGAGATGAAATGTATGGATACCAGAAGAAAGAGACACTTGATAAAACATAGATTGTTAGTACCACTTCATAAGAAACCTTATGGTCTAGAATGACACGTCAGAAAGTGGCAGATACAAGATGAATGGATTTGGATTGTGGGGCTGTACCTGTTCCAACAAAAGTGAAAGTGCAAAGAGAAATGACTCATTATATCTGTGTACGATGAGCTAACCATTCCTACCTTTTCTTAATACATATATAAATCAGTGACTCTTATGATTTATTTGAGGAATCATTGAAGTATTGGTACAATTTGTTGACAGCTTATACACAAGAGAAGTTATATGTGAGTGGCATTTGGACAGTTTGAGATAAAGATGCACAGATTGACTTATTACACTGGGATTTTTTTACATGCAGAAAAGACAAACAGAAGGTGCTGTTCTTGAATTGTCTTTGATTAACTTTTCTTTAAAAAAATTTGAACTGTGCCTTTCCTCTGGAGCTGGAACTTCTGGACCATCCTAACTGAGACTGGGTGAATTCATCTGATTTATCCGCAGACCATCCCATATGTGAGTACCATTTTATATAAATCGGACTTTACTGTTTATTTGATCATACTGCACCAATGGGTGCCTTCTGTTTGTCTTTTGCTGCATATGGTTGGTTGTTTCTGGGAGAATTAATTCTGGAAGTGATGGCCATTCAGAGATTATACTACTTTGTGGTTTGTGGCTGGCCTGGGGCAGCTTGATTATTCCCCAGAAGTTTGATGAGCTGTTTACCACATGCATGGATTAACAGCCAGTATCCTTGTGGGTATAACTCACTGTGGTGTAGAGGTGGAGGCTATATTGTCATTTTATTCAACACAGGTGGCTCCTCTTTTTTTCTATCCCTGTCTATTTTCTACTGTGATTTTTATTTTATTTTTTTACATGTTGTTAATTTTCATAGAAAACTTCCCAAGATTATAAGTATCAGTATTGCACCATAATATTGTTTTTGTTGATAACATTATGCATAGAGAACTATTTAGAATCAAAGGTTTTATGTTCAAGATCCATAAAAGCATTTATGTCATATTACGATAAAGAAGAACAATTCCAGCTGGGATCATAAAAGAACGAAACTGAAAGGCCAAACTGACTACTGGAAAATATAAGTCTTGGATAGAGCTCATTTCTACTGTTATTTTTTTAATTATGGTTAACCCCTACATGCTAGAGACTACCCAGCAACCTCTCTGTGTTCAACCCAGACAGTGCAACTAACCCTGCTGTCTCTGGGATACGACCCTGTCTGAACGACTAACCCTGCCGTCTCTCTGTGTTCGACCCAGCTTGTATGACCAGCAGCCTGGTAGGTGACTCTTCCTGCTTTTTCCCACTGTGTACCTATTTCTTTCTTAGTGCTTGTGGCTTCCTCTACTGCCCCAGCCTGGCATTTGAAAAACAGTCATTCCTTAGATAGTTGCTTACCTCCTGGTGGCCCCTCTAGCCAACCTCACTCCCTAGCTATGCACCCTAGCCACCAGCACTCTCCCCTACAGGACAGCTTATGCTACTACTGTTTGGTCATCCAGAACATTAACCAGCTCCTCTGCTGGATGTTATCCAGCTTCGTGACTGGCACCTTTACATGGCCCACTCTGCAGCACAGTCAAACAGTAGTAACTCCATGTCACTAGCTCCACTTTCTAGTCTCTTCCTCCTAGCACTGGCTCTCCTATTGTGACACATGCACCATTATATGCAACTTAGATGAAAGAAACATCAGCATTTTCTTTCATAGATTGATCTGGTGGACCTTGAGAAGGGTATGGGTGTGTACAAATCTATCTGGAAGGAATCACAGGGGGACATAAGGGGAAGGCACATGGTGGGGAAGGGACCAGTTAAGGGAGGTAGAGATAGGGTGGGAGCAGGTAACCTCAGGAGAGCAAGAGGGGGCAGAAGTGCAGGAGCAAGAGGGAGAAGGAGCACAGGAGAGACTTGTATGGGAGAAGGGGTCATGTATATTATTAGAAGCTTCCAGCAGGGAAACACACTATTACATGACACCATCAGAATACTACATCATTACATTCTACCAGTGGGGCAAAAACGAATCATGCTATCAACAAAGCAACACAACACTACACTACATGACATCAACAAGAAAATAAATCATTGCATGCCATCAGCAGGGCAATACACCATTAAATGCCACCAACAGAGCGATACACAATTACATGTCACCAGCAGGGTAATATACCATCACATGCCACTAACAGAAAAACACACTATTACATGCCATCAGTATGGCAATGCATCCTTACACGTTATGAGAAGTGCAATGTACCATTCAATGCAACCAGTAAGATAATTTCAGGGCACATAGTACATCATTAACAATGAGAAGGCCTGGTTCATTTTTAGAAACTCTCATCTACTTTTGATGTAGTCAGTTGCATAATAAATAACAATTTATTTCCCTTATTTTGGATGATAATTGGCCTCAGGAAACATTTGTCTTTGTTTTTTTTTTTTATCTACGCTTGCTTACATTTTGAAAAGTGATGTTTTTTGCACATATGGCAGTGCATCTAACTAGTTTGCTCACTCAGGTAACATTTATGAATTGCATGTGTTGTAGCAATTATTAATCACTGCAATGGAGACAAACAGTCTGCAAAAACATTTTTCCCTAAATTGTTATACTATCTACAGACATATTTCAGTCTGAAATGTTTCCATTATGGAAGTGTATGTCCATTTGAACAAACAAAGATGTAGTAAAAATATTGCAGACTTAAGGAAGAAATTATCTCATATGGTTATTTTAACTGGTGAATGCAACATGAACATTCAGGCCTATTTTTGGAATCTAAAAGATTATACACACTTTGATAAATAAATGTTCCTGAAGTCTGTAAGTATAACACCTTTTTGCTAGTTGTTTATAAGAGCTGATCAGATTTGTTGCTGGCAAGTGGAACCTGTCCTAGTCCCACATCACAACTGCTGGACCCCATTCCCACTGAGGGCATGGTGGTCTGTGGCAGTCTGTGGAACGCTAGTATGTTCATCATCAGCTTGTAGCCCTTGCAACTAAGCAGCAGCAGGAATTACAGCAGCAACAAACTCCAGAATGTCACTGCTGGTAGAGGTGGCGATGCCCATCCCCATTTGCACATCTGTCTCCAATTCCTTCTCGCTTTCTTCTAAAAAAGCCCTTATTGTCTCTTCCACCCCAGCTTCTTCTCCATCACCCTCCCACGTTGCTTCTGTTCTATGGGAGTTGGACTGGTTGGCAATGATGACAAATGTGAGGTCCTTTATTGTCACACTTGCCTTCTCTTCATGATATGAAGAAGGCAGACTGGCAGTTCTAGCAGCAGGCAAAGACAGCTGATGTGTGCTGATGCTAATACTGCTAGCCAGTTCTGCCTTCTACAACATCATGTCCCAGAGGCACAATGCTGGGGGAAGAGGAATAACATGGTCAGGGGGATTTTGTGGGTTTCCTTGACTGCAAGTCTGGCTGCTTGTCATCATCACTTCCCCTTCCACCTCAGCATTTGGAGAATCAACAGCTACATTATCTCCATCACTAGCTGCTTCATCACAAATACCAACATCACCACCACCCTCTCCCTCTACCCCTCCACTCTCAAGCTGCTGTGTGCCAGTAGTAGTGGGACTGCTTGTGGATGGCAAGTGTGACTTAGGATTCCCTGCTGCCACACTTGCCATCATCTCCTCCTCCTCCTGAGTATCAGAATGCACACTGGCAGCAGCAGTAGTAGCAGGCACAAGCAGCTAGCCTGTGCTGCTCACACTGCTACGCAGTTCAATATTGCTCACAAATTTCCCCCAGATCCCAAGGGATGATGTAGGGGGACTGGGCATTATTGGGTCTGTGGAATCAGGGCTCCCAGTCCCTTCCATGCTGGTGGTGGTCACTTTCTCTTCTGACTCACTAGATGCATCATGGCCCTTCCAGCTCCTCCTTTTTTTCAGATGGGTGATCTCTGGTTGCTTTGTTTTCTGTTTCACCTCCTGGAAACATCATGTTTTTGGAATGAAAATGCAAAGTACATGTAAGTAAACATGCAGGAAGTTTGTAGACATTGAAGAAAATAGCAAAAACATTTTTTGGAGCAGGTGAAAAGGAGGACATTTTCAGGGGTTTGTTGAGGGCAGATTTTCAAGAGAAAAAGTGGACAACCATGGTTTTTGCCAAATGTTTCCCAGGACCTTTCGCCCACCCTTACTTGGCATCATCAAGGGATTAAACAATACACATTTTCTGTCTTGTATATAAAGAATTGTTTAATTTTATATATTTTATCACTTTTGGGACTGTAAAATGTGCTCAGTTTTACTATATAGTCACATGAATGACAAGTGCTGCAGTTTTGACATCCAAAAAATATTTAGAAATGTTTAGACTCACAAACTGAGGTGGCAAAAAGTGAGAAAAATCTCCTGCATGACTCTTCATGAAAAACTGACATTTTTTTTGCTTTTTTCGTGAAATTTTTCCTCCTTTTCATCAATTCTAACTAATATACCTCATATGTTACCTATGGTGCAACATTTCCCAGCACAATGTTACTTTTCTGATGGCTTCAGTGGAGAAATAAGTAACTGACAGTCAAAGTTATGAGTCCTACAGCAACATATCCCTTGAAAAATGTTTCCTACTTAAGTGACACTGGCACATATTCATAATGATGTCAACAGATAAGAAAAAAAAGGACAACCTACAATGTGGCTGATGTGTATGGTAATGGTGTTGGGGGACTGGTGTGGTGAGATAATGTGTGTATAATCTATCCTTTTTCTCAGATTACTGATACACATTACTTATTGGTTATATCAGTGGTCCCAAGTGTGGTAGATGGTAGCAACCCTTCTTCACATACCTCCTCCTCCAACTCATTTGTGTTGCTGTTAATAGGTTTGGCCTGGCTTCTCTGCATATAGCTTTTGGATGCTGAGTGAAATATCTCCATACTGTGGGTCTGCTGCTACTACTGGGGCTAGATGTTGATGCAATTCTGTTTCTACTACTACTCAATGTCAAAGGAGCAGCATTTCAAGCAGCAGCAGAGGCACTCGTCATAGCTAAGATTGTGGATGTTAATAACCTGTGTTGTTGTTGTTGCTGCTGGTTATTCAACACAAGTGTGTGTGGGTGAGTGGGACTTGAATTTGGAAGAAGAGATGATGCTGATGATGACTGACAGGTTGACTGTGTACTTTTTGCCATCATTCCTTGTCCAGAGTCAGAGTTTCCAATGTTTTCTCAAACAGGAGACAGGCACAGTGCTCCTTTTCAGTGGTGGAAGATTAAGCCTTTGCCTTTCTGTTAACTTTCTAGCAATGTCATCATCACTCTCTCATTCTCAATGTAATCTGTATCTGAAGAAGAGGAGGATGCTGGAGGGTCATATTTTAGATCTGCATCATCATCAGTCATCATTAGGTGATCTTCAGCATCAACATCGCCTGCTGCTTCTTGCCCACTACACTTATATTCCTCTAATCTTTTAGAGGTCTCAAAAAATGTACTTTTACTTTTGCTTTCACAAAGTTTGCTACTAGTTTGAGGACAGGTGTTTTGGTTCTTGTTCGTCTCACTGTCAGATGCAGCAGTTGGTTCAGCTGCTACACCTTTCTCCATTATGCCATTGCCATCATCAACACTAGAATGTGACTCGTTGTCTTCAGTGTTCTTCTTATATGTTTTTTTTGTACTGATGCTGGTAGCGGGGGAACTTTTGGTGGGACCATGACAAACTGCATCCTCCCTGAGAGGAGAGGGATCATCATGATTTATTGCACACGGTGCTTCAGTTAGTTTCTGAAATACCATTTTACTCCCCCTCCCTGCACTGCTCCACCTTTCCATCCCCCCCCCTACTCATTTTGCTTGATATTACTCAACTATTTTGTGTGTTTTTACTCTCTACAGTACACATCCACTGGAGTGTGATGTCTTGCCTTATTCCTCAATAAAATTGTCAATGTCGTCTGCCTCAGTCACACAGCTCATGTCAGGTTCCCAGTCAGCTGTTTTCATCCTAATATATTTGTGTTTATTTATGTATTTTATTTTTTTAAGTTGTCCATCCTAACTTATCACAGTCTGTAAAAAAAAAATATAAATAAAAAACAAAATCCACAACTTCTTTCTCCAGACTTCCCTAGCACAGAGACAATAACAGCAAGATCAAATTGGACCCCAGCTACATGTGTCTTGCAAGTCAGTCACACCAAATTTTGGGGTATTTGGACTCAACCTCCTTCCCCCAGAGTGCCTCCCAGACTCCCCTAATACAGAGAACAAATGTCCTACCTAAAAGACAATCTAAACTAAGTTTGAATTCCCCTTTATTTGCATATCTTCTCTAGCTCAAAAAGATGCTGCTTTCTCCTATCACAAACACAGAATGGCATGCTGTGAGAGCCTGACAACCTTTTATATGTCTGCAGGAAAAGTAGAGAAAACTACTTCCCATTGATTTCAATGCTAGGCAAAGTGGAAAAACAAGTTGGAACTGCCATTTTTTGCCAATTTTGGTTGGAGGTGAAATGTTTTGCCCATCCCTACTCACAACAGTCTGATATGATTGCATGAAACAATCAAAGATGTTTAGAAATCTGCAGCCAAACATTTCCACATACAGTCCCAAGAATGATGCCAATGTATCTTATCCTCTGTTAAAGGGATAGTAATGTTTCAAAATAAAAGCAGTTTCAATTAATCTTCACTGTATTTGAGCCATAGGGAGTGTTATTTCAATACTGAGTTATAGTTCAAGAGTAATTGAATGATAAAATATCCCCCTCCTGCCCCTTTTGCTGATGTAACACTGCTCACCTCAGAGCAGCAAGACTGTCCAGATGTATCACAGAGAGGGATAATCTTCAGTGAACATAAGGAAAAACCTGAAAAACCTGTCAAGGGGGCAGGGTTTTTCTTATGCTCACAGTAAGAAGATTGCTCCTTGTTGCAATATGTCTGGTCAAGGGACCAGATTCCATATCCGATGGGAGGCAGCTCACACTATGTAAAAGGGGCGGGAGGGGGATACTTTATCATTCAATTACTCTTAAACTACAACTCTGACAGTACTGGAATAACACTCTCCATGGAGCAAACATTATGAAGACTAATTGGAGCTGATTTTATTTTGAAACATTACTATCCCTTTAAATCCATTGCCATCACCACATCCCTAGGTAAAATATGTCACAGTTTAACAGACCTAGTTATTTAATCAGGTCTTGGAATGAAAGTTCACAATAGATCCTTGCACTGACCTTGCACATACTTATACAGTGTGACAAGAACCCTCTTAGATGTTTTTTCTCTACAGTAAATAACCCACTTTTGGCTATATGTTCTCTACTCTACATTTATTTCATTAACTTAGTTTTATCAACTTTTCTTCAGTCTGTCCAATTCAAGAATATACTTTGTACCCAAAACTGTAATGCAAGATCTTACCAACAACTTACCAGCAACTTGTACAGTAAAACACTTATGCTGTTCTGCCTTGCATCAATACCCCTTTTACAGTATACAGTATAGCATTTTGTTTGCTTTTATTAGTGCTATTTGACACTGAGCACAATTGTCAAATTTGCACTTTAAAAGTACTGCATCTCCTAGAATGCTTCTTTTAAGTTTAAAAATATCATGTTTCTGTACTTCCCAAAGGCATAACTTTATATTTTCTTGCATTATATCTCATGTTACATTTGTTTGCCCAGCCTGTCATTTTATCTATATCCTTCTGTATTGAACCAATATCCTGCTCTGGGTTTATTACCTTGCATAATTTACTGTCATCTACAAATATTGAGATTTTGATTTCTATATTTATTTCCAGGTCATTTATAAACATTTAAAGATAGTGGACCAAAAATTAGGTGTTATGCATTAAAGTCTGATAAAGAGGTGATAACACTGAGATAACTTCTCCAGAAATAACACTACTCCAGTTCCTCTGTTATTCTAGAGAGCCTATGTACTAAGATATCCAAAGGTGGAGAAATCTTAGTGCATTAGCCCCAGGTGTCCTTTTCAGTTGTGGGCTGTATGTCGAGGCGGCTTCAGCCACAGAGAGTACCCTGATGTACCCACCACAAGGATCTTAGGATGTCTTTGCCAACTCCTCTGTCAGGACTAAAATATACAGGGAAATGTCATGCAATCCAGCACCAGGCACAGTGGACAGGGTGCCCACTCATGCCTCTAGTGAGACTATGAGTAAGCTCCAGCTCAAAGCTAAAATGGACTGTAAGTATTATATGTAACCCCTGGCAACCTGTGCAACTTTGCTGACACACCAAGAAGAGAACAGCAGAAGTGTTTCGTTTTTATGCTTTACCCCTGTTTTGTTTGCCTGTAACTGTTGTCCTAAGTTTTTATGCTCTGAGCTCTCTAATAAATGCAATTTATTATCTTATTGTCTGGCTGGATAAATCGCTTAACCCTCGGTCTACCAAGCAGTAACCCCTGTACCCCCCTCACAGAGGAAGAAAAGAAAATTAAGCCATTTTCAAAAAAGCCCCAAATGGGTAAAAAAACTCCTTCCTGACTCCAAATGGCAGCCAGATAGCTCCCTGGATCAACAAACTATCTGCTTTGAAGCCAAGTGTCATAATTTCCAATATTGTTCTGTGCTACATAGGTATCAATTACTTTTAAAAGCATTTACAGTGTCTGTATGCACGGCATCCCAAGGCAAATCATTTCATAGCTTTACTCCCCTTACTGTAAAAAACCCTTGCCTTTGCTTTGGTCTAAAACACCTTTTCTCCAGTCTTAATGGATGACCTCTTACTCTTAGCTCAGTATCATCTCCCTCTGTAAAGCACTGTGCAATATTTTATAACTTTTTAAATTGATGAAAATAATATTTATTACATCAAAGGAGGTCCAGACAGCTTCTGTGTCTTAATGGTTACATCATATTGCTATTGAAATTTGTTATTGGGCAATATAATTTTGATTTTATAGGTCAACAAATCAATAACAACAATATAAATCTATAACTGTAGGCGATATTTAGTTGCAGTTCATACAAACACAGAAAATACAGAAAATGTTACACACAGCTGTTTTTAATTTGTTGAAAATGTGTGGTTTTTATTTCATAACGCATTATGTTTCCTAAGAAATCCTTTTTGGAAAAGTAAAATTTATGCAGGTGTCATTATCTTAAAATGTATGAAAAACTTAAAGATGTTCTATTAGACTCCACATGTCCTCATTCGTAACTATGAATTAGTTTATCCGTAACATTCATCAGGTATAGTAAATATGGCTAGTAAAATTCACATCTGCATTAGATTGAAGTTGACTAAAATAGCTGGGCCGTGATTTCTATTCTGTAAAGAGAAGTCTCTGTGGTCTGGAAGAGTTATAGAGCTGGAAGGATAAAGCACCATTGTGTAACGATAAAATAAATAACTGTAATGCTGAAAGGCTAGCATTTTTTGTTATCTGCAGAGTGGGAGCTGGGGTTGTTCATTTGCAACTCAATCTAGTTGAATGCAGTCAGGAAGTAAGTAAGTACTCTATATAGTAATTTATCATCAGTGTACATATGTAGTTCTGGGGAACGGGTCATGGACTGAAATTATTTGTGCCACAAGTTACTATAAAAATAATATTTTGCAATGAGTCAGGACTCCTAGGACGTTTTTAAAGGGATACTAGAACCTCCTAATAATGAACCCCCACTTATGGAGGTTCACGACTAATGGTCACTATGAATCAATTTTTTGTGGATTAATACTCCAAAAGGAATATTTAATTAACACTGGACATCATATCCATGGAGGCAGATGTGATTCTTTGTTGCAGGGCTTAAAGGAGCAGTAAACTTTTTATTAAAACTTACATATTATATTATAGAGCAGTCATTCCCAACCCATGACCTCAGGGCCCACTAATAGGCTGGGATTTGAGGCTTTCGTTTTGAAGATCACATGCAAATTAATCAAACTCAGCCTCTAATTAACTCATCTGTGTTCCAGCAAGGAAATCTTTAAATTCTGGCCTGTTAGTGAGCCCCTATGGCATGGGTTGGGATCCTCTGTTATAGAGCTTTTTTGCTGTCAGATGTTTTATTCAAAAGTTATAACACTTAATCAGGAAGTGAATTAACTGTGTGTTTACTTCCTAAAAGTTCTGACAGCAGCAGTTTCTATCAAATTCTATGGAGAACTGTTTGTCACTGACTTTCCTCTCAAACAGAAACAAAATAACTAATTGGAATTTGACCATTAGAGGACACTGATGATGTAGAAACACATGGGTTTAAACTGTAATAACCCTGGAAATATGCATCCCTCAGCAGTTGGAATACCCTTTCCAACAGGAAAATCCCTACAACAGATATTTTTTCATAACAAAAGTTTACTGCTCCTTTAAGGACCCAGGTTCCTTCTATTGCTCTTCTTGGAAAACCTTGAGTAGAAACAGTTTGGGCTTCTAGAGTCCTGCAACAAAGATCCACGTCCACCATCCGGGACGTGATATCTACTACTAATTAAATGTTTATTTTAGAAAAACAATCCACTCAGAATTAATAGTGGCCATTAGGACTTTCCAAATTAACCTTATAAGGACCAATAAGCTCATAGTTCACACCTCTGGTTCTTAACCCCTTAATGATGAGCGGTCCAGAAAGTGAACTTCCCTTAAGGACCTCTTTGATCTCTATCGATGTGATGACAACTAATGACATGAACCAGTGCACTGAACGGGGTCTGAGAGACCCCGTTAGTGTTTACAGCTCTCATGTAGGAGTGCTGTAAGCACAAAATACTTGACGATCCTGGCACATCACCAGTCATAAAAGGGTTACATTGTTAAGTAGCATTTACTATTAATATGAGGTGTTATTGATCAGTACAGCTATCACAATGCAAGTAAAATTACTCTCCGTTATAGTTTTGGGTTTTTACTTTTCTAACATAGTTGACGACGCTGAAAAAAGACATGCGTCCATCAAGTCCAGTCCATGCCAAATCACATTTGTTGATCCAGAGGAAGGCAAAAAAAAACAAACACACATTGAAGCCATTTCCAATTAAGCCAAGTGGGTAAAAAAAATTTAGGCTCTAGAAGACCTAGGAATGGAGCGTCCAGAGAGCAGCCAGTCTGCACCTCTGGTCTCTCTCCCACAAGTAAAAAAAAAAAAAAAAAAAAAAGGTACAACTATACATCAGGTAATAACATCCTTTTTCTACCCAGAGTCATCACTCCAGCACCCAAAGAACAAAGATTTCAAACCTGTTTATTGTTATTGAGAAGGATACAGGAATCAGACCAGTTCTAAACCTTGAGTTTCTAAATACGTACTTGAAAGTTTACAAGACTAAGATACTATCCATTATGTTTGTAATAAATACCATGGAACCAGAAGGGAAAGGCAGAGGGACCCACTATGTAGAGGCTAGGCAAGACTGAAGACCCATTTAATGGTTTCTCATTTGTCGAGATACCAACTGCCAACACCAGCTGGAATAATCCTGGAGAATCAACTGTTGCAGCTGAGATACTCTCCAATCGAGAGTGGCTGGAATAGCACTGATAGTTAAGCCAATAGTGCAGACACCTTCTGTCGAGCTAGAGGTGTTGCTAGAACTTTAACTGACCCCAGTTCAGCCAGGGGAGTGGCTGGAACATGCATCACTGGTTGAGCTGTTAGCTCTAAAAAATCTCCAGATGTTTTTGGTTTTAAGTGTACAGGCTATCTTTAGCTTGATAAAGCGAGATTTTCTGCTGTGAAATGCGTAAGCATTATATAACCTACTTTTATCCATATTAAAGTTTTATTTCACATACATTCAAGCCTCTGACTGTCTTTCCAGATGGGGTCCCTCAGATTAACCTGAACGGAGAAGATGTAATTCTCTGTATGCTCTTATGTCACATAAGTTGATAACAACCATCTGATCTCTGCACTATGTGAGTAGAAACATTTGTTTTATAGTTTGATATTTTGTAATGGTGTTATACTATTGTGGCACTCTCTTTTTTTTTTATCTGCATATGGTTGTGCCATTATTACATGTTCATTGCCGCCTGGGGAGAGTGTGTGAAAGAGAGCAGCCTGCTGAACAACTGTATCTGGGAATAGTGCCAATCTCCCAGCTGCTCTTGGAGTCAGTTCTGGCTATGCCGCAACTGACACAAGTGTCTTGTGAGTGCACACCTAGAGGGTGTTGGTGACGGCCAGTTGATTTGCTTATTGAGAGCTCCCTGTCTATTTTGTCCCTTCTTCTGTTACTACAGTGATTTTGAATAGCCTTTCAAAAACAACTATTTATGACAAAGTTACAGTTCTACTTTGATCTCAGAATAAACTTGTATTATGTCTATCCTAATAAGTCTGTTACTTTAGTAACCTATGGCTCTATGTAACCACTTTTTTTATTTTAATTTTTATAGGATGAAAAAATAATTAGTAAAATGTAGGAAAATTACTTTTTTCCCCTGAAACTTGTAAGGAACCACTTTTCTTTTAAGCTTTCTTTTAATTACAGCTTTAGAATGTATAAAATGGGTTGAGTTTAAATCTGGACTATATTTGAACTTTTTTAACACCTCCATTTTAACAAATCACATTCAGTTCAAAAAGTATGTACACATCAATCATTTTTTCTTTGATTTTCTTAGTTATATTTATTTAATGCTGTTTGAGGATATGCAGGGCTAACATTAACATATATTACACATCTAGATTTTGGCAACAAATTTAATGTTGCTTTAACATTAAAACTTGCAAATGATGAAAAGCATTCAAAAGTGTTATAGAATAAAATATAAGGGTCTGATTAACATAAAATAATGCACTTCACAAGTGCCCATAAGATTTGATATTTTACCTGAATTACACAAAGAGACAATATAGCTATATTGTTACATAGTTATATGTTTACATAGTATATTAGGTTGCAAAAGACACAGATCCATCAAGTTCAACATTTTACTCATTATAACCCAGAAAAAGAGAATTATGTAAGTCTTCCCAATTCCAAAATCAGTGTTAGTCTGTTTACTAGAACTTCCCTTTTTTGCCCACTAATATACAGCATAACCTTCTATGTTCTCTTCTACTAGAAATGCATCTAATGTGCTCTTAAATGAATCCATCTTGTCTGTCATTACCACATGCTTGGGAAAGGAATTTCACAATTTAGCAAAAAAAACCTTCCTATGCTGAAGTTGAAACTTCTTTTCCTCTCTTCTTAAGGGGTGGCCCGTAATTATTTAATCAGGCCTTGAAAGAAAAGCTCACTAGAGAGATCCTTGTATTGACCTCTCAAATACTTAAAGTGGAACTACCACATCTAAGCAACTTTAGCTTCAATAAGTCCCCATCTGGAGACTAGCTGCTTAGTAGCACTAGGTGCCAGAATGATTACCTTGTTAAGGAGAAATAGCCATTCTTCATGGGCTGACAAGCAGGACGGAGTGCAGACATCTTTCCATAGTGACGTCTGCATGCCTGCTCTGTCAGTCCCGGATGGCTGTAGGAGGCGGTGCTAGGAGCCATTTGGCTCCGGAAGGGACTGACAGAGCAGGCGCGCAGACGTCACTATGGTGTCTTTCCTCTAGAGTGACTAAACCAAGTTTAGCTAGACATTACTCATACTTTAAATCCTCTATTCCCTTAATTAATTTTGTTGCTTTTCTTTGTACTATCTCCAGTCCTAGAATAGCCTTTTTCAGAACTGTTGCCAAAAACTGTACTATATATTTGAGGTAAGGTCTTATCAATGATTTGTACAGTGGCAACATTATGTTACCTGCACTTGATTCAATACCTACTTTTATGCAAGACAGTAATTTTTATTTTTTGCTACTGCAGTTGGACATGATCACTGTTTCCACATTTACAGTTTACACAGACTACCCAACTTCCCCTGGCATTGATCTCCTAGAATGATTCTATTAGGTTTATAAGTAACATTACTAATTTTTATTCCCAAATGCATAACTTTATACATTCCTACATTTAATGCCACACTCCATTTGTTTGCCCAAACTGTCATTTTATGCATACATTTTCTGTAGAGAACAAAAAATCTTCACAAATTCATTAAACTGCATAATATAATGTGTTCTGCAGAAATTGGAAATTTGCTTTCTATACCTATTTCTATATCATTTATAAACATGTTAAAAAGCAGTGGACAAAGTACTGAACTCTAAATGTATTAGAGGATTTTTCATTGACAACAACACACTGTTCCTTATCCTTCAACCAGTTTTCTATCCAGTTTTGAAGATTATCCCCTAAACCCACATTTTCTTTTTTGTACACCAGCTTCTTGAGGGCACTGTATCATACTACATTTACGGCTTTACCATTATTTAAGTTGCAGTTGCTACTTACTTCTTCAGAAAGCTCAAATAATTTGCCTGGAAGATCTGATCCTCAAACAATCATATTTATTCCTCCTAATTATTTAATTTGTGTCCGTGTAATCCTAAATATAATCCGCTATGATCCCTTCAAACAGTTTTGCCACTACCGAGGTCAAACTCATGGGTCCGTAATTCCCAGATTCTGTTTTAGTTAGGTCTTGCTAACAATGCACTGATTTCCAGAAGAACCCTTGGATGTGTCATCAGGCCCAGGTGCTTTGTCTGTCTTCATTTTGTCCAATCTTAACTGACATCTTACGTTAACCCAATAAATGGCATTGCTTTACTTGTTATTTGTTGAGGATCTTTTACCATTTCTTTCTCCCTGGTATATAATGATGAAAAGAATTTGTTTAGAACATCAGCCTTTACTTATCCTCCCTAATCAACTCACCCATAGGATTTTTGAGAGGTCCAATGCACTTCCTTTTAAGTTTCTTGCTATTTATGCACTTGAAAAACTTTTAGTTTAAAGGGGAACTTGCACCCTCAAGACATCTAACTTTATTGGATTAAATGCATTGGAAAACCCTCCATGTGAAGATGAACGTCAGACTGTTCCAGCCTATAGAACAGGGTGCAACAGTAGGACGTCAGGGAGAGAGAGTGAGCAAGAGGAAGCTATCAGTGAAGGCAATTAATATGCTATACAACCATGGTTGTAAAGTAAGAGACCACGCTCAGTTGAGATGCGAAAGTGAATATCTGCATTTATTGTATGGTAGCATCCACTCAAGCCTGCTCTCTGACATTATCACACAGTTCTATAATGTTCTTCCAACCTTGACCCATCTTGTCCTATGAACACTAGTCCAATTAGGTTTGTCAAATACAGATACAAGTATTGCAGCTACTGTCCACATACTTCTATCTGTTTATTGCTGCCTCAGACATTTGCTTGCAGTACATTATCACTCCACATATACTCTAGACTGTGTTTTTACCACCATTCCATCTTGTTTTATGTTACTATCATACTTTATTTGATTTGAGTTTTACGTCATTGGTATACAATGGAAGGCAGGGCTGGGGGAGGGGGGCTGATCGGGTCTACTGGGTGTTCGAGGAGAATGTGAGCACATGGCTTTACATATGGTAGTGACAGAAGGTAACAAAAAGCTGAGCAGTGAACCCCTACCCCAATACTAGACAAACTGGGGGTGGGCATAGGTAGGAGGATTCACTGCTCCTTAGAGGGAGAGTATCACAGTGCCTGTGATTCCTGTCACTCTCAGTTGTGGCTGGCACTGATTTGCTAACTGAGTTTGACCCGCCTCCTGATGACCTTTTTATACCTGGCTATCACATCTGTCTGATGCCCTTTCGTGGTGTTCCTGAGCCAGTAGTGCTGTTGCTGTGTTCCTGTATTCTGAGCTCCTGTGTACCGATTCGGCTTGTCCTGACCATTCTCCAGTGTACCTGCTTGTGTATGACCCGGCTTGTCTGCGTACCGCCTTGGATCCTGACCCGGCTAGACTGACGTTCCTGCTCGTGTATGATCCGGCTTGTATGACTGCCTCCTACGTGCTCCGACCCGGCCCGGCTGACTTCCTGCTCCGAAGATCGACTTCCAGCTTGTTCCAGCTTTCAGTTGTCGCCGCTGCGACATTTCCAGTCTCTGCTGCCCGCGTCAGAATGACTGCCTTGCCTGGTGCTTCCCTCGATTTAGTGCTGTGCCTCGTTCTTGTGCAGAGCTGTGTGTATGCTTGGGCCTTCCTCCCTGTGCAGAGCCTTGCAGTAGCGCTGAAGCCTCGAGTAAACGTGCATTTTAACTCTTGCAGTGCTGCCTCGAATTCACTCTCACTATCTCCTGTACGAGCCTCATTACCCGTGATACTGCTGCTGAGTTGGCCGCTCTCCGTCGGCAACTCTAATCCACTATTGCAGAGTGTTCACATAGTTGGGCCGTTTGGGCGCTTAAGGCTCTCCGGTATTGGCTACCGACGATATCATTTGACACAGAGTGTTGGCAGAAAGGCTTCAGTGTTGGTTTATCCGGTTCTACGCCCGAGGGGGCTAGTGGCTCTTGCTCTCTTATTCCAGCATTCGATTACACTTAAGGAGGCTGTTAGCTCTTGCACCGCCGGCCGGTTTCCGTTACGCCCGTGGGGGCTATTGGCACTTGCACAAACGAAAGCAGTTCCTGTAACTACGCCCGTGGGGGCTGAGTTGTTTTCCTCTCTGCTTACTATCCAACACCTTGGCAAGGCAGCTCTATCCTCAGCACTTGATGAACTTTGTCTATACAGCACAGCCCTTTTAACATCCAGGGCGTGTCAAACCTCCACATCTGAGACAGACTGTTATATGGACATTAACCCCTTGGGGGGCAATATCATCCTAGTGCATACAGTTTTGCATTTTTGTCTTTTGTGCTATTGCCATTGTAAATATCTCAGTTTACTTATCTGTGTATTATCTACCGCCTCTAGAGGGCGGACTTGTGCCTTATTCACTTTAATAAAGTGTGTTTTATTTTCACTTATTTGGTCTGAGAGTCCTAAAACACCGTGACAGAGAGCGCTGCCAATAATTCTAGACACCATCAAGAAGGCAACACTCTCCCTGTCTTGTAATGGGACATAACACAGGCAGATTTACATTACTTGGGGGTTTATATAGAGAAAACCTATTGCATAGTAATGCTCACACAATCTCTGAGATTTTCACTAATAAATTATTACTAGAAGAATCCCAGTGCTACAGCAGAAATTGGACTAGTAATACAAGAAAAAGGACAAAGATAACCCTGCTGCACTAGAACTCAGGAATACAATTTTCTTACATGTGAATTGTATCAGAAGGGATCATTATGTACAAACAAACATAAATTTTATTAATAAAAACATAAAACTGGATATCATAAATCCTAATGCTAGGTTAATGTTGTTGAAAATGAAATACTATTTTCAATTGCCTGTGTATATCCTGCTCTTCTGATGTAACAGATCTCTGCGCTATTGAATGGACTGGATGTATCAAATGAACTACTCTTACCAAGAGTTGTATCTTATGAACATTAATTCCAAATTCCTCCTAGCCTGAGATATGTGTGGTACCGAGGTGTAAATGCCGGCTAGCCCTTTAAATTGTATGCAATACAGATATCGTTGTACTCACATGGATGCATACTGTCACGGTTTTTGATGAACACTCAGACCAGACCGGTAAGGTTAAAATTAATTTATTATGATAAAGTACATACACGTAGTTAGGCCCTTAGACCCACACAAACAGAACATAAATAAAATACAATTAGGTGCAGCAATAGCAAGCCAGTCTTAGAAGTGTATGATGGAATGGAAACAATCACTGGCAACAGAGGTTCTGGCTTGAACTGGAAAGGCAGAAGGCAACGCAGTCCAGGAACTGACAACAGGACTTCAGTAACAGGTAGTCCAGCAGTAGATGACTTGCACAAACCCAAACGCCTGGGAGGCACAGAACCCAGAGGAGCAAGGCAAAACTGACCCTGCACTGGATCACAAACAGACTGAGGCAACTGCTTAGTACGTAGCACTGACCCTAGGGTTAGGGTCACAGGGAGACCAAGGCAACTCTCAGCAAGCAAACCCTAGAACGCTAGGGGTGGATCGTGATAATATATATATTGACATATGGAAGGCAACCAGTGTCCCCTCACTCTGAAGGATAGTAGAACACAACGCTGGCTCTTGAGCCCAAGGCTACTACAGTAAGGAAAAAGCACGAACCCTTACCTGGAGGAACCAGGCACTCAAAGGTTCAACAGGTAATACCCAGTGAGATACTGTAACTCCCAGAGGGAGTGAGCCCAGCACTGAAAGGGAGGTGGACACAGAGAGATCAGAGTAACACAGTCAGTGCTATGAACATTGTACCGGTACTTCGCGTGTGCACACCGCCTGAGGCGGTTAAGAGAGTAGCTAAAGCACGAATGCTTAGCCAATGGTCGACAGAATAATAGCACCACGCGGCGCACACCAACTAGCTTAATAGAAAGGCCACAGCGGGGATCCCTGGACCAAATGGAGGCAGCCAAGTGGTATAGCCAGGCACGGATGGCAACAGAGCAGTAATAGCCTGACAAGGTCAGTAATGGAATGGGTACCCAGCCAGGTACGCAGGTTCTCAGCCAGATACAGTCAGCAACGGAGCAGGTTCTCAGCTGGATACAGTCAGCAATGGAGCGGGTTCTCAGCCAGTTACGGTCAGTAACGGAGCGGGTTCTCAGCCAGATATGGTCAGTAATGGAGCAGGTTCTCAGCCAGATACAGTCAGCAAAGGAGCGGGTTCTCACCCAGATACGGTCAGCAACAGAGCAGCAGTAATACAGGAAACTCAGGAACGTCGTCAAGCAGGCCAGGTCATACATGATCAGCAATATACAGAACAGAAGTCAGGAACTACTACACCATGAAGACATGACAGAGGTTATAAAGGCTATCACTGGGAGGCAACAAAGATACTTGGCCAATCAGAGCAAAGTATTGAAATTAGGAAACTCAGAATGTCTCCACCTGCAGCCAGGAGCACGGGCACCGTGATAATTACCCACTCATTTGTTGAGAAAAGATAAAGGGGTAGATAAAGCTAGGGATGTTTTTACATCTAAAGAACCAACATCATCAGCTGACAGTAAGGAGAGTTTGGAAACTACCCTAAAAGAGTTAAGGGATGCCCAATTCCACCATCAAAGAGCTGGTGGTGGACAAGCTGACCTTACTAAAATACAAGGAGGATAAAATTATCCCGAGAGGTCTTAGAGTACACACTTTTCCTAGCTTCTCAGATGATAGTTACACCAAAAAATGGGAGTAATTATGCAACAACTGTTACATGGGATATTTAGATATTCTAATTGATTACAAAACAGGTATAATCAAAAATCTAGAAACCTCTATTCAAACACTAGAAGAGAAAGTTAAAACATTTGAAAAAATTCAAAAAGATCTTGAAAAAAACAATACAGATCTTGATAAGATTGAAACAGATTTAATTTAATCTAAGAAAAAGAAGTTTGATAGAGACTCCTTAGATTATGCACTAAGGAAGAAGCAAATAAAGCATTGAGCAAATCATCCTCATATGAATCAGACAGTGACAGGTATTATCCTAGGGGTCGTTTCCTTTTTTAAGGGGATGGAGATAAGAGAGAAGAAACAAAAACGTAAGAAGCCAAACAGAAGAGGAAGGAAGGGAACTAAGAAATCGGGAGGAGTGGCCATACACGGAACATGGCAGAGGATGGGCCCAGAAGAGGTAGAAAGATCAGATCAATTACAGATCATCAATCTATCGAACCATACCTTAAAAAATACACAATGAAAAGTTCTAACCAAAGGGCTAAGTTTCTCCCCCAGAATAAAACTAGATACATTTGATGTCATAGTGGATCTTCATGCTTTTACAAGGAAATTATTTTTTTCCAAATTTTTTGGTAACAATAAGCCATCAGATCCCATGTAATTACAGGAATCCACTGTGGAAATAGAGAATGTAGATCAAGAAAATATGGACATTCTTAGTTATTTACTGAAAGAAAATGAGCAATCAGTCAAATATAAAATGTCAGATGCTCCCAAGAAAAAGTATACATTCACACCCCTTATGCACATATGTCCAGCAGTTCAACGTTTTAATAAATTGGTAACAGAAGATGTCTTAAAGTTACCAGACATGATTACCAATAAAATATATCCAAAGCTGAACAGGATGATTTTGTAAATGGGAAGATGTGATCATGAAGTCATCAGACAAAGGAGGCAATATTGTTATCTGGCCAATAGAAATGTACAAAGCAGAAGCCATGAAACAGTTGAATGATAGCGACTATTACAAAAGACTACTAGGCAACCCCACAGAGGATTTGTTATGAATTTATTCCTCTAAAATTGAAGAAACATACAAGACAGGTGTAATCTCCAAAAGAGATTTTGATTTTTTACAGGTTTTACATCCTAGAGTTCCAACCTTATACCTCATACCAAAGATCCACAAAAACGTTTCTGTTCAACTGGGGAGACCAATTGTTTCCGGAATAGGAAGTTTAACAGGGAACGTTAGCATGTACATAAATTATGTCCTGAGACCATATATAGCCACTTTGATTTCATATGTCAGGGATACAACTTACATTTTAAGTAAAATCAATGAGGTGCCAATTAATGATGACACCATTTTGGTAACTTGCAACGCAGAGTTGCTCTATATTTCCATTATGCATCAATACGGTATACAGGCGACTAAATATTTAGTTCAGAAAATAAGGAATTAATTGTGGATCTTCTCTCTTTTGTTCTCCAATTAACTTATTTTGTCTTTAAGGACAAATTTTTCTACAGACCTGAGGTTCTGCAATGAGGAATGCATGTGCCCCCACATATACCAACCTGTACCTCGGGTTGTGGTAGGAAACTATTGTATTCGCTGAAGAGAACAACCAATATACAGATCACATTTTGATTTGGTTGAGATATACAGATGACCTTTTCATCTACTCTCTTACAGTAATTTTTTACACTCCTCAGCTGTGAACTTCTTGGACATTAAAATCCAACGTGGCAAGGATAATACCCTACAGAGTGATCTGTTTAAAAAAAACACAGCTACCAATAGTTTACTGCATTTTACCAGCCATCATCTAGTAACTATAGAGAAAAACATCCCCATAGGTGAATTTCTGCACCTAAGAAGGAATTGTAGTTCTGTGGAGACATATAAGAACAGAGCTACAGAATTGACTGAGCACTTTATCCAAAGGGGGTATGATAAAACCTGTATAAAGAAAGCATACAAAAGAGCACTTTATAAATAGAGACCTTTTTTATTGTATCATACAAAAAAAGAAAACACAGAGCAAGTAACCAGGTTTAATGGGAAAACATCAAAATGATTCTGGATAAACATTGGCATATATTAAAAGCAGACCCTGATTTTAATAATGTCATCAGTGACAGAGTAGCCATGGCATGCAGATGGGCACCCAGTTTGAGAGATCAGCTATTCCACAGCCATTTGACATCCTAAACTAAAAGCAAAGTAAATGGGTCGCATCCTTGTGGTCACTGTGTAGGGCTGTAGACACATGGTGACCACCAAAACAATCACTGACCATTTTGGTAAGATTCACAATATATGTGATTTTATCACATACCAGACCACAGGGGTCATTTATTGCCTAGAATGCTTGTGTGGACATGAAAATTTAAAGTCTACATTAGAGAACATGGTCTCAGCATATACAATGCTACACAGGACATTACTGTATTAACCAAGAAATTAGCACCGGTAGCCAGGTACTTTTTGAAAATACACCAGGCTGATACCAAGGTATTAAAAGCGCAGGGACTGTGAAAGGTGCTTTTAGGCATAAGAGGGGGCGACATAGATAAGACCTTACTCAAATTGGAGAATATGTAGATATTCTCCTGAAGTCCCTATACCCACACGGGCTAAATGAGAAATTTAATTTGAGAGTAAATCTGTGATTTATACCCAAATTACTTTATCATTAGGGTCACTTACACAGTGTTAATAAGGCCAGGATGACATAATGGACCATTTTAAAGTATATATCCAAACACAGAAACCCTCTTCCTTTGCTGTAGTAAGAATTTTAATTGTTTAAAATAGGGGACTATTTTTGATTGTCCCTTTTTCATGTTTTTAGCTTATGAGAGTATAAAATATGTACATCATAACATTTGTATTTCATTTTCAATTAATCTGTATGTGAGAGAATGACGCTCAGATGGGAAGAGACCTGAAATGATTCCCATTGGAATATTTTGCAAATCAGTTCTTCCCCATGGGTGGCCTGATGTTCTTTAAATACATGATCTAAAACAGCTTGGAGTAAGATACCATGACTTTGAGAAAGCATTTAAGATCTAAACGTGAGTCAGGTATGACCTTCAATCTAAATGTTTAAAATCAATGAGCCCCCACGTTAGCTAACTCAATGGCTGATATTCAAAGGCTAAAAGTCTAAAGTCCTTTAGACCATATGAATGAATTGAATGGCAACATGAGGCTTGGGGCTCTCTTGTGTATGAAATACAGTATTCTTTGTGTTCTACTTCTGGCAAGCCGGTTTATGCCCCGGAATAATAGATTCTGAGAATTTAGAGGTAATAGAACACTTGGGATAGTGTGTTAGAAATCCTACAAATATCAGAATATATACATATGATCAGAAGGTTTAAATGGCAAGCTGGTATGTGCCCTGGCAATTTAGCTCAGACTTAATGGTAGCAGTACAGTGTATACAGTTCCACTATATGCCTATGGAATGCATTGGAACAGTTACACAGCTATCCATATTATGGTGGTAATAATTGAAAAGAACAAGTGATTACTTGTACGAGTGAGAGGTGTCATTTGTTAAGAAGCGTAATGCTCAGATGGACCAATCATAGCAATTCCGGTCAGACTGGTAATGGCAACCTAGACAGATGTATTATTTAACCCTTAGAGAGAAAGAACACACCAAAGCATAAGCTGCCAGTAGATGTGACATGCAATTAAGTCTGTATTCTAAACCTTCTAATAAATTACAAAAGGTAAGCCAGTTTTAAATTCCCCGGTGTCCCAGAAACAAGTTTGGTTAAGACGTTTATGGTGAATGCATGTATTGACTCTTTGAGTCAGTTGGTGTACCATCATCACTTGATGTAGTGTACAACGATATCTACATTGCAGGCGATTTTAAGGGCAAGTTGTCATTTATGCCCCGGTACCACACATATCCCAGGCTAGTAGGAGTTTGCAGTTAATGCGCATAAGATACAACATTTGTTAACAGTAGTTCATTTGATACTTTGATTATCACCTCCAGTCCATTAATTAATTTGGAGATCTGTAACATCAGAAGAACATGATAACACACTGGCAATTGAATATAGTATTTCATTTAACAACATTACCCTGTCATTAGGATTTATGATATCCGGTTTTATGTTTTTATTAATAAAACCTACGTTTTATTTGTACATAATGATCCACTCTGAGACAATTCACATGTTCGAAGATTTTATTCCTGAGTGCTAGTGCAGCAGGGCTATCTTTGTATTTTTCTTATAATATTATTTTGGGGTAAAGTTAATCCAATTGGGGGTGGGGGAGGGAGTTGAACATGACAGTTCAACTTTAATTTTCTATATTGCTTGCCAAATTGCCTTTTTGCAATCTTTGTAGCACTTGCTGTGTTTCAATAAAAAAATATCTGTTGCTTCAGGCTTACATAATTTAAATGCCTTTTTTCCCCATTATATTTCCTTCTTTAAATTTGCATCTAACCACAATGGTTGTGATCTATTTCTTTTGCATTTGATGGCCAGGGGTATATATATTTCTGCAACCTAACTTTAAATTCTGACCATTTTTCCTAAGTATTTTTTCCTTTTCATAATTCAGCCCACTCTGTGTGTGGCAATGATGCTGACATTTTGAAGTTAGCATTTTTTAAATTAAGATTTTTGGCTGAACCTATACAGTTTTGCTTTAAATTAAACCTTGTTGTGATCAATGTTTTTCAAAAGTTCATTTGCTTTAATATTGCTTTCCATGTCTATGTTATTTGTTATCACCAAGTCCAATACATTATTATTTCTTGTTTGTACTTTCACTATTTGTATCATGTAGCTATGCCTAAACATGCTCACAAAAACATGCTTCCCTTAGCAGTTGGACAGGTTTCATTACTGTATTTTACATCTGGATAGTTAAAATCTCCCATTATTATAGTATGTCCAAGATGTGCACCATTTTCACCTTTTTCATTTGCAATAACAGTTGGGCCTCAACAAAAGGGGTGGGCAAAAAATGAGAAAAAAATTCCACCATGACTTTTCATGAAAAAAGAGGAATATCATCCCTTTTTGCCAATGCAAAAAAGTCCTCCTTTTTTGCCTATTCTGGCAAATTTTTCTCCTATTCCAACATGTTTTTCACCTACGTTTCCCATGGTGCAACATTTTCCAGTAGAATATTACTTCTTCTGAGGGCTGTAGTGGAGAAAAGAGTGGCTAAAAGTCAAACTTGTGAGTCCTATAGCAATATACGGTATACCTTGAAAAATATGTTAGCATGCAGAGTGCATTTGTCCTTTGCCTACAACACTAACTTCCTGCTTGAATGACAACCTGGTGTACAACCTAAAATGTGGCAGATGTGTATGGTAGTGGTGGTAGGGGGACTGGCATGGTATGATTGGTGGGAACTTGACAAACATCCATCCCCCGGAGGAGAGGGATCAGCATAATTTATTGTACATGCTGCAGCAACCATTGCTGCAGCCAGTTTTGAACTACCACTTTACTCCCAAGTCCCTGCACTGTTCCACCTTTTCCCCTCCCCCTTGTGCATTTACTGGACATTACTCAACTACCGTGTGTGTTTTTACTCTCTACCGTACACAACTGATGGAGTGTGATGTCTTGCCTTAGCCCTCAACAAAATTCTCAACGTTGTCTGCTGTCCATCAAGTCTGCCTCAGAGCAGAGCTCACATCAGGCTCCCAGTCAGCTGTCTGTCGCCAAACATATTTGTTTAATTATTTATGTATTTTTTATTTTTTAATATTATTTTATTTTTAGTTATTTTTTATTTATTTAGATATTTATTTTTAAGTTGTCCACACTATCTTATCACAGTCAGTCCAAAAAAAAAAATTATAACAAAAAACAATAGCACACAGCACACAGACAATAAAGCAAAACAAGAAAACGAATTTTGGGGTATTTGGGGTCAACCTCCTTCCTCCCTTCTCCTCCCCCTGATTGCCCCAGATTCCCCTACAACAAATGTCCTTCTTAAAATACTCCCTAAACTAAGCTTCAATTCCTATTTATTTGCATATCTTCTCTAGCTCAAAAACATCCTGCTTTCTCCTCTCCCAAACACAGAATGGCATGCTTTGAGAGCCTGACACCCTTGTATATGGCTGTAGAAAAGTAGGTAAAACTTTCATGTGGTGGGGAATAATTTTTCTTCCAATTGATTTCAATGCAATGAGCTAGGCACAAAAAAGCAGGAAAATGGTACTTTTCATGGGAAATTATTTGCCAAGTGAGAAGTGCAATTTTTTTTTTGCTGATTTTGGTTTGAGGTGAAAGTTTTTGCCCATCCCTACTCAACAATCTCATTAATATTTGGTGATTTGTAGCAAATACCCACCATGCCCTTTTTTCTTTTACACCACAATTATCTTCAATTTCTACTCACAAAGACTCCATATTATCTCTAGCTTCCTGTCCCCTTAAAAATGCATTTAAATCTGTTTTCAAATACACCTCCCCCCTCATCTGTTCATCCTGTCTTTCCTAAACACGGAATAGGCCTCATTATTTGCAGTCCAATCATTTGTATAATACTACCATGTTTCTGTTATAGCAACTATGTCAAAATACTCATTAACCTCCAGCAATACCAGCTATCCCATTTTTCCTACCATACTTCTTGCATTCATCACATACAACTAATTTTCTTGTCATTATGTATTTTACCCTATAGTTGCCTTTTATATATATCTGAATTTAACAACAGGTCCTATCTGTTAGCTACATTTATCCCCACCCCATCTCCACCTCCATGATCGTTTTCTTGTATCCGTTTCCTATCTATACTATTTACCCCATAGGTACTAGCCATACCCACCCCCTTTTCCAAGTTTAAAGTGGAACTACCACCTCTTAAACAATTTAACTTCAATAATTCCCCATCTGGCGACTAACAGCTTAATAGCACTAGTGGCCATAATTATTACGTTATTCAAAAGAAATATACATTCTTACCGGGCTGACAGCAGCATGGAGCACAGACATCTTGCCATAGTGACGTCCATGCGCCTGCTCTGTCAGTCCCAGCTGGGTCTAGGAGGTGTTGCTAGGAGTCGTTCGGGTCTGGAAGGGACTGACATGCATATTTCTTTTGAATACGGTAATAATTGTGGCGACTAGCGCTACTAAGCTCCTAGTCACCAGATGGGGAGTTAGTGAAGTTAAATTGTTTAAGAGGTGGTAGTTCCTCTTTAAAAGCACCTCCAGCTTTCTATGCATTCTTTCCCCAGCAAAGCAGCTTCTTTTCCATTTAGGTGCAACACATCATTACCATACATATTCTACCCAAGAGCAAAGTCAGCCCAGCCCTCTAAAAGCCCCAAATCCTCTGTCCTTCAACAAATGTAAGCCTTGCATTAAGCTCTCCGAGTGCACTCTGCATACCTGTGCTGGTACATGACACTGGTAGTATTTAAAAAAACATACTACCCTGGTGGTCCTTACCATGAGCTTGCCCCCAAGATCCCTGAAATCATTTTTTTATTGACCAGCATCTTTTTTTTTTACTTTTGCCATTGGTACCAATTACCAAGACTAATGGATCCCTTCCTCCCAATGATTTGTGCATAACTCGAGCACCAATTAGATCTATAGCTGGAAGTAGATGAAGTTGCATTTGCCAGCTTCAATGAGTGAATTTACTAGTTGGATACTAGATATGTCTTCAATGTGTTGGAAACGTCTCTAGAATCCAAGTTAAAGTTGCAGTGCTTCCTAGGACAAAATCTAGGTAACCACGATAGTAGCTTATTAAGTGAATAAACTATATCAGATCTTGTCTAAATGTATCTTATTCACATAAAAAATATAAAAAAACAACTGCTAAAATGTATCCCAATCTTCTCATCTCATTCTGCTCCTTCACATTTCTTTTAGTGACCATCATGATATCATCAGTGGGAAGTTTAGTGTAAGAAATGGGAAATAGGAGGAGACCATCTGAATTCACTGGACCCACATAAATGTATAAAATAGTTAAATCATAAAAAGGCAACATATTTAAAATGTGTGGGGCGACATGAGATTGTTAAGGATAAGGTCCCCAATGACTAATTTATTAAGAAAAGTATGTTTTCCTCTGTAGGAGGCATTGGCCTTTATCTGTAAAGGTGAATTTGAGTGATTTTTGGAGAAAACTAAGTGTACCTTAAGTGACAAATAAAAATCCCCCAAACTGACATTAATTTAAATGGGACTTTTTAACCCTTTCAATGCCAGAGAGGTATCCAATGCATTCAGGGTATTAGCGCGATTTCAATCGATGGCCATTTTTTGTTTGACCTCTATGCCAGGGTTGCTTTGCTACAGGACTTTATTTTACTTTACTATACATAAGTCCTAATGTCACTTTAAAGAATTCAGAAAAATTGGATACAATGCCAAACAAAATGGCAATTCTACTTTGTTGGTGAATACTTTGATTATAAACTTCAAAGGTGTCAATTATTATAAATGAAAATTACATTTTCTTTGGAGGTCTTGAAATGAATTAAAAAGAGCGAATCAAAACATAAAGGAACAAGTGTGTTGCTGCTAACCTCATATTTCCTCTTTTTCCCAGTCCATCTCAGTTAAAGGGAGGTGCTACTGCACCAGTCTGCTTATGATAACCTATCTTTGATTTTGCCTTGCTCCTGCTCTATTATCTCTTTGCTGCAGATTGCTATTGTCAACACAAGACAGGACACATTTAATATGTGCAGGATAAATTGTTTTTTATCAGTTTTGAACATGCCTTTGCATACAAGCTGAGGGCAGGAATTTTGACAACAAATTTTCTTTTTGTAAAACAAAATAAAAAAAGCATATAAAATCAGGCTCAATGTTCTGAAAATATCAACCCTTTAAACATCAAATGGGTGTGCATTTCTTTGATTTACAATTCATTGTGCACCCCTCTGGTCCAAACAGGGTTAAAGAACACTGCTAAATGAAATAGTCATATGCAGAAAGAAATGTAACAATTCAGCATAAACCAAGAGTTCTATAAGGAAAACAAATCCCCAGATTCTCATATGATTAAATTAAGCTTTTAACCCCAAAGTCTCCATTGCATTGCTTCACAGTGTGCTGGAGACCTTACTGACAACAGGGAGGCGGTAAAATCAACTTCTAACCCTTTAGTGATGAGGGCTTTTTCATTCTAGAACATAAGAACAATTTGCTTTTTTTTAATATGCCTTTGTTCAATCATATTTTTCTCTAATTAAAGGGATATTAATGTCCCGAAAAAAGTATTAGGTATATGGTAGATACATTAAAAAAAGATAATTTGCGCTGATTTGAATCTCTCAAAGCTTTATAGTTTGAGAGATATACAAAAATAAAGGTCTCCGCTCCCTCACCTTTCTGCTTGATAAGCTGTACAGCTATCAGAAGCAGAATCTGGCTGACCGACCAGAAGCGGCACTTCAGCAGTGCCGATATAATGATACCTAAAAATAAATACTTCATTGGAATGGTCTACAATGTGTGCTTACAAACCAGGCACTCATTGTAGAACGTTCCTATTAAGTATTTATTTTTAGGTATTGCTATGTCAGCGCTGCTGAAGAGCCGCTGTCTGGTGCTGGGACAAGGAGCTCACGTCGTCAGCTTTACAACTGACACATGAGAAAGGTGAGGGAGTTGAGAACTTTATTTTCATATATCTCTCAAACTATAATGGTTCGAGAGATATGAATCATAGCAAATGATCTTTTTTAAATGTATCTGTCATATACCTAATACTTTTTCAGGACATCACTATACCTTTAATTTAGTACACCCACACCAGTTATATACCATTTACATATAAGTAGGACTTTCTTTTGGACCACATTTATATGAATTACCCACCATTTAATCTGACAAAATTATAAAAAATTTAAAAATCATTTTAATAGGTTGCCCTGTTTTCCTGTGATAATTTGTGCTCAATTGGTCATTTTTAACAGGGACTGGATAAAAGGTATGGGGGTTACTGTCCTTCTGATACGAAATTCTCTATGTCCTTCTTTCCCTTCCTGGTGGCCCCCATTTAGGAGTGCTATGTAAATAAGTATATCACATTGCTCCACAGCAATAAAACTCACATCGTTGTTTAAATTTCAGTATTTGTGTTTATAAATTACTTTTTGGAAATAAAATACTTTGGTCTTGCTCTAAATCATTTATTCAGTAACACAAAAAGGCCGCAATAGGTCATCCAGTGACCTACCCCTAGTCCTGCCCCCAGTACCTTCAATTTAAATAAAAGTGTCCCCCATTATGCCCATTTTTCTTTTTTTGCAGGTCTGTTCTGTGTGATTGTGAGGAAGAGGGAGGCAGAGAACATTGACAAAGTTTGTTTCTAACAAGCTTAAGTCCTACAAATCAGGGATTGGGCATCTAATACGTATAAGTCCTACAAAGGCCTCTAACAACAAATCTAACAAATCATCCTCTACAAAATACTATATCAAGTCAAATATCAGTCTACCCCAGTGGCAACTTCTGGGGTTCCTTTTTTTTTTTTTTTTTTTTTAGTAAGAGACCCCAAATTCCAATCAAGAAACCCCCCAAAACAAATTCCCTGTTCAACTGATTCATTCCCCAGACTCCACCCACCAACACAGGCACCCTCCTCAGATCCCTTTTATACCATGTTTTATGGAGGGAGTTATTTTATTTAGGATTTATTTTTTATTAACTGCCCCTCAAACCTAGTAAACAACCACCCCAAACATCATCCCCTGTCAACTGATTCTTTCCCCAGACCCAACCAACACAGGCACCCTCATGCCCCTTTTATACTATGCCTTTGGGAAATAAAATAATATTTACTATGTGTTGTGTGTAACTTCAATGTTCCCATTGATTTCAATGGAATGAGTTAGAAGAAATAAGTGAGAAAAATCAGCACTTTTCGCAGAAAATTTTTTGCCATGAGGAAAGTGCCATTTTTCCCCGATTTCAGTTTGAGGTGAAAAGTTTCTCCCATCCTTAGCAAACAGGACATTTCCTGCTGGCACTAGGCCAGTTTGAATTTTTTTTTTCTCAGGGCTTCTGCTTTACTGTAGTCCTATTGTAGTCCTACAATAAAAGATAAATAATTTTTGGGGGTTTGTTTCTAACAAGGCTAAGTCCTACAAATCAATGTTTCCTTAGGGCATTGAAAAGTCTGACCCTGGCAAGCACAGATGTCAAAAAGCACACAGTCACCCTATCAGTCATCATCGGCATCATCACCTCTTCAAAGTCCAAGTCTCACTCAGCCACACACACCTGTTTTGAGTACCCAGCAACAGCAACACAGGTTAACATCCACAGTGTTAGATATGAAGAGTACCTCTGGTGCTGCTGCTGTAAGTGCTGCACCTTTGACACCTAGTAGTAGTGGCAGTAGAATTACATCAACATCTAGCTCCAGTAGTAGTAGTAGTAGCAGAAACCACACATGACAGACAAAGCCAGGACAAATATATTAACATCAGCATAGATGAGGAGGTGAAGGACAGATGGGACCACTGCTATGACCGATAAGTAATGTGTGTCAATAATCTGAGAAGGAGGATATAGTATGACAATGGTAAAAACACATACACAAATCACACCATGCCCGCCCCCCCACCACTAAAATACATATCTACCTCATTGTAGGTTGTACTTTATTTTTTTTATTACTTGATATCATCATGAATATAAGCCAGTGTCACTTAAGCAAGAAAGTGTTGTGGGCAAAGGACCAATGCATTCTGCATGCTAACACATTTTTCAAGCCAAATTTTGCTGTAGGACTCACAACTTTGACTTTCAGACACTTATTTCTAAACTTCAGCCCTCAGAAAAAGTAATATTACAGTGGGAAATGTAGTACCTATAGGAAATATAGATGAAAAATGTGTTAAGATAGGTGCAAAATGTGTTACCACAGGCGGAAAATGTTTTAACTGAGGCGGAAAATTTGTTAAAATAGGTGAAAAGGAGGACATTTTTGCATAGGTGGAAAGGTGAAATTTTTCGCATGAAAAGCAAAAAATCGTCACGTTTTTGTGAAAATTTTCTCAGGAAAGTTTTCACACTTTTCTCGCACCCCTAGTCTCCACCTCTCCAATCTTTTGTGACACATTCAATTGCAGTAAAAGTTAGACAATTCAGCTTACATTCTTGTATGAGTTTAAAATGCTCAGACACACTGTGTGGTTTAGATTTAGTGTGCATGTTCCACATGTGTTCATTAATTCTAACATGTAGAGGTCTAATTGTGCGCTCCACATACTGGAATCCACACGGGCACTCCAATAAGTAAACCACATTAGAGCTTTTGCAAGAAATAAAACCTTGAATTTCAAAGATTTCTTTAATTACATTTGATTTAAATTGATTCACCTTGCTACTTTTGTTTTGGTTTTATTATAGCTATGCACTAATTTGTCTTTGATCATTGGGACTCTTCTATAAGTAATCTGAGGTTTATTCGTAAGTATATGCTTCATGTCCTCAACTTTTAAAAGAATAGGCCAATGTTTGTTAACAATCTTCCGAATCAAAAAGTGATCTGCACTATACCCTGTGATCAATGGAATTCTTTCATTTTTATCCACTTGATAATTTTTCTTTTTATGGGTCATAAGTGACTTACGATCCATATCCTGGACAATACTCATGTCTTTCTCCAGTAGTTTTTCAGGATATTTCTTTATAAAGTCTTTTTTTAATGTCCTCAGCCTGCAATAAAAAAACTTCCTCTTTGGAACAATTTCTGCTCACTCTGATCAATTGACTTTAATGTACATTCATTAACCACTGACGATAATGGCAGCTAATTGGGGGAATGTACGTGTTGCAATCTGTAGGTTTTTTTTTATAGATCTTTGTTTCAACCTTACTGTTTTCTGTATCTAAAAACATGTACATTTTCTTTGCTACTCTCACTTACAAAATTCAGATTATAGGGATTGGTGTTCAAGTAAATGATAAGCTCATCCAATGAATTACGGTCTCCTTCCCATATAAATAGGCAATCATCAATGTAACGTTTCCATAATTTTTAATTATTTTTATCACCGATCTTGGGTTCAATGAATTCATCCTCCCATAATCCCTTTAACAAATTTGCATAGCTCGGTGCGAAGTGTGTACCCATCTCAGTACCGAGTATCTGCAGAAAATACTGATCCTCTACCCAAAAAAAAAAAAGAATTCCATTGATCATAGGGTATACTGCATATCACTTTTTTGATTAGGAAGACTGTTAACAAATATTGGCCTATTCTTTTAAAATATGGAGACATGAAGCATATATTCCCAAATAAACCTCAGATTACTTATAGAAGAGCCCCAACGATTAAAGACAAATTAGTGGATAGCTATAATAAAACCAAAGCACAAGCAGGATAGTTTAAGCAAGGGTGAAATGGATTCTTTAGGTGTGGTAGATGTAAGGCATGTAAAACTAGCTGCTACAAAAGTAGAAAGGTGGATCAATTTAAATTGATGTGGACTTCAGTATGTGGGGCGCACAATTAGACCTTTACATGTTAGCGTTAATGAACACATGTGGAACATACGCACTCAATCTAAAACACATAGTGTGTCTGAGCATTTTAAACTCCTACATGAATGTAATCTGAATTGTCTAACTTTTACTGCAATTGAATGTGTCACAAAAGATTGGAGGGGTGGAGACATTATCCAGAAAGTATCAAAAAAAGAGACTGATTGATTTTTAAATTGAAAAGTCTTCAACCCACTGGTCTTAATGCCACAATTGACTTAAACTGTTTTATTAAGGATTGTCCAATAAGAATTGTGATAGAATGTATATATATGAGTTATATACATATACTCTCTGACTCACTTCTGATGAAGTATGAGGTACGAAAATGCATTGGGCGGAGTCAGTTAGAGATTGGATCAAACACCCATCCATATCGCCTGTAGTCAGTACTGTTGGAACTGGCAGTGATGACAGACGCTGTGTTTTACCTGGCGAGCCAGAAAGAGCGGGCCTCCCTTTGTATCTCTGGTAAAGTACTATGGGGTTTTGGGTGTTGTGGTCCATGACGATACTACTGATTTTAGATAATATGTATGTTTTAGAATAAAATTATTTTGTTGGACATCGATTTTATCTTAAGACGAGAGCTTATCACACTTATACAGTGTAAGTAAGATCAGTGTGGCGGGCGTCTCCCCTCCTGCCATACATATTACGCTATTGTGTGGACAAATCTGTCATTTAAGGTGTCGGGTCCATTTGAAAGAAGAGGAGGTGTGAAAGAGATTGGTTTTGTCCTTCTGGTGATTGGAGTGAACAGAGGATATTGTAATCAAGAGCGCTTCTTACATCTGAGAGTGAAATAATGATAAAGGAATCCTACATGCCAGTTGTTGATTGACAGCTTGTAAGTAGGATTTTGAAGTGTGTGTGATTTAAAAGAAAGACAATACTACCCTATAATCTTTGTGTTTTTTTTTACATACTTTGAGGATCAATATTCAAGTGAAGATTGATATTCCCCTTCAGAAGGAAGAACCTGTTTATGAATATAGGACTTAAGTATATGCAAGATTTGCTATATATATAAAAGACTTGAAGAAACTATATGCATGGCATGCTGGTGTATGTGTGCTATCACTAGAATAATCATTTATTGTCCATGTTTTGGTGTTTCTGATCTGCTCTGGAATCTTTTGACTTTTACCCTGTATATTATTTATTGTATGGCAAATCCCTAATTAGATTTATAGGAAGGTATTACATTTCAGAGAGTCAGTACCTTGTCCATAGAATTTAAGACTTCTAAGATTGGAGATATGCGCGAAGATCTGTAATCTTGATTCTAGTTTGGTAGTTTGGTGCACTATTAGTATTCTCTGCAGTCCCCAGTCTTTTTTTGTCTTACTGTCCACTTTAAACTACTTGGTTCCTTTATTGTGTGCTCGGTTTTTTATATCTATTTCTATTATGATATTGCCAGCATCATCAAGACTTGATTGCAACTTATTGTCACCTTCAGTGTTCTTCTTATATGGTTCTTTATTTCTACTGGCACTGGTGGTGCTGGAACCTTGACAAACTGCATCCTCCCTTGGAGTAGAGGGATCATCACTATTGATTGCACACGCTGCAGCAACCATTGTGGCAGCCAGTTTTTGAACTACTACTTTACTCTCACATCCCTGCACTGCTCCACCCCACCCTCTTCCCCTTGTGTGTTTGCTGGACATTACACAATTGTGTTTTTTTACTGTACGGTACACAACACTGCTGATGGAGCTGTATGATGACTTGCCTAAGCCCAGTCAGCTGTCTGTCACTGTCACCTAATATATTTAGTTCTTTATAATTTTTTATTTATTTTTTTGTTTATTTATTTTTTAATGTTGTCCAAAAGTCCATCCTGTTATCTTATCACAGTGTGTCCAAAAAAAAATTATAACTGAAAAACAAAATCAACAAAGTCTTTCCCCAGACTTCCCCACCCAGCAGAGAGACAATAACAGCAAGATCAAGCAAATAGGTTCCTAGCTGCCTGTGTCTTGGGGTCAACCTCCTTCCTCCCTTCTTTTTCCCAGAGTGCCCCACTGACTCTCCTAATAGAACAAATGTCCTACCTAAATGATTCCCTAAACTAAACTTCAATTCACCTCTCTATCTTCTCTAGCTCAAAAAACATGCTGCTCTCTCCTCTCACAAACACAGAATGGCTACTGTGAGAGCCTGACGGCCTTCAATATGGCTGTAGAAAACTTTAGTGTGGTGGAGAAATATTTTTCTTTCTATTGATTTCAATTGGTGGAAAAAGGTGTGAAAAAGCAGAAAAACTGCACTTTTCATGGGAAATTATTCGCCAAGCGGAAAGTGCCATTATTTGCAGATTTCAGTTTGAGGTGAAAATTTTCACCAGTTCCTACTCTCTAGCAAGGGGTTTATTGAAGTAAAACATTTTACAAAATATTTTTTAAACCCTTTGAGTGCCAGAAAGGTATCCAATGCTTTGCATTGCAAAGTGTTGGATACCACTACGGCACTCAAGGGGTTAAATAATTATTTGATGATAACCCTGCATACCATTGGGATGCTCTGTATAATTCAGAAGGTTAAATACAAGCTGAATTTCTGTAATAAACTGATGTGATCACATCAAGGTTAATATTTTATGAATGCGAGAGTGAATTGTAGATGGAGAAATGTCAAATCAGAATGAAATATGTGATGATCTAAAAATGGCCATGAATGTTATTGTGAATGAATTTAATTATTTTCTTCATGGCTTGATAAGGACACTGTAGATTTGCTGAAAATAATGAAGTAACAAGATTTAATTATATACATGCCTTAACTGTAAGAAAAATACAAAAAATATGTATTAAAAAAGCAGAATTCTCAACAAATACTTAGAAATCAAAATAAATAACAGTCTGATGCCTTGGATCTATATTCAGAAAAAAACATAAGTGTATCTGCCAGTTGAAGGATAGATAATTGTTCTTGAAATAGCAAGGTTAGGCAACCTTTCTCTGCTGTTCACTGGAGCCAGACATTGCCCACTCCTTTCATGGGTTAAATAAATAGTCTTTTACATTTGTATATAAACTGTGAAATAAATGAGTCATATTTGAATATGAAGTGGACATTGTAGCACTACAGTACAAAAATGGCCCTCTATAAAACAGAAGTGAATATCTGGTGCAAAGAGACTGATTGTGCTGGCCATTGTCAAAATCCAAAACTGGGGTAGTGGCCAAAACAGTTGATTAACTCCTCACAATTAGCTGCTCTTCACAGTTGTCTTCGCTGCAAAATAGTAAATCCAGCCCTAAGTATACCCACCTTTTTCATTTTTTTTTTTATTATTTGAAGGATTTGTTCAATCTATTTTTGATGCAGGGCATTTTACTGCTGATTTCATATATACACAATATATTGGGTGATAGTAGGACTTCTTCATTCAAGATGTTTCATTATGAAGGGTCCTTTATCTATGCTTTTGGTAAAATATGAATAATCAAGCCCTCAATTTGCTATTTATGATGATTCATTTAATTTAAGGACAGTCAGCCTTTGCAGCTCCAGCTGTTAGAGATTTCAACTCCCATCATTCTCATCATCCCCAAACAACCAGTGCTTTTTGGGTCAAAGGTTTACTACCCCAGAGAGTGAACCAGTGGAGAAATGGAGGGGAGACCAGTAGTCTATTTTTTTTTGTTTGTACAATATAGCTAAATAATGTTTTTTTTTCTACAGGCTCACATTATGCAAAGTGATATAAATGTATAGTATTTTATCTTGTTACAGTGCACCCTCTTTTTTTCCATTACATAGGAATGCCATATGTTTATGACTATGTCTGTGCTTGTGGGGGATGATGTTGGTCACTTGACATAACCTGGATGTGAACTTTGACTGTTTGCTCACCAAGCACCTGTTACAAGCTTACATTATTATTGAAATGATTCCATCTTTCAGGCCCTTTTCCATAGCTACAGCAGATGTCTAAATATATATAATTTCCCCTCCTTGCAAAGCTTTTGAGCAAATACAATTTAAACATACCATATAATTAATGCAAAATTGTATTCAACAATGTGGTATTTCTTTGTAGGAAATTACCCAAAGATTAGATATTTACAACATCATAGTTCTCTCTGTAGATAGATGTGTTTATATGTTTGCCTTTTTAATGGGGGTCCTTCTGTATTATATACTAGCATAACTACCCAACAGTTCCCGGTTTGTGTAAAAAGTATACATACAGAGTGATTAAAATCTTCAGATAGATTCTGGATATGCAGATGCGTCAGGATTAATAGGGGCTAGAAGAGTAAATGAATGTAAGAACCTTTGGGTGGGGATGGGGAACTGATTTACCTCAAAAGAGAAAAGTATAAAAACTTTTTTGTCTTCAGTAGGAATTAATGCGAAAAGATACTTTTTAATTTTTTTCCACAGCAATCCCCACTACACTGGTAGCCATAGAACCACACATACTGACCGAAGCCTTATCCTGTTGTATCTATAGAACAGCACACACACTATACTGGTAACCATATAACCATACATGCTGACACCCAGCCTTATTCCTTTGCATTGGTAGCCATAGAACCATGCATACTGACTCATGACCTTGTCCTATGGTGGCCTGGAGCATGATGGGCTACAGGTGGCCTTCCTTCTTCTGCCAGACTATAATTCTCATAATTCTTTTTCTAGCTGTGGGCTGTCAGGGAATGATGGGAGTTGTAGTCTGGAAGCAGTTGGAGGGCTCCCATTTCTTACCATCCCAGCCCTGCCCTACGGATGCCATAGAACCACAAATAATGACTCAGCACTCTTGTCCCACTGCACAGATAGCCATGAATCAAAACATGCTGACCCACCAACCTTGTGCCATGGTAGCCATAGAACCACACATACTGATACATATGATGACTCACTATGCATTGCTCAACATTGTAGCTAAGAAATGTGGATGACTATTTTGAATGAATAAAAAAATGCCATTTGTTGTGCTGTTTCTCGTTCACTAGTTAATAAGTTAAGCAGTGCATTTCACACCCCTCTGGTTCTCAAGATGTTAAACTTTTGGTGCTTGATTAACTCAGCATTGACCAAAAAACATAATGGGAATTTCCTTTACTTAATATGGAGTCCTGGAATATAAATAGAATCATTTTTCTAAATTAAATATAAGATATATACATTGCTTTTAGAAAATAACCTCACTTTTGGTCTTCATATGGATAAATTGACATCCAAATTTTATCCTAAAATAAGTGCACTGTGCAGAAGCAAATACTGTTTAGGTCCCACTTAAGAAAATGTATTGTTCAACAGATGTTAATATTGCTCATAGACTATGGGAATATTGTATATGCTCAGCAAATCAATCTTGATAAAATGGAAAATCTGTATAATTCATAATGCCATTTTGTCCTCCAGTGTAATTCCACTACACATGATTGTGATATGTATAAAGAACTATATTGGCTAACACCTTTTTTGCCTCGTTTGTAACTGCTTCTCTGGAAAGCTACCAAAATACCACAGCCATATGTTTACTCCAGCTCTCCATACTAACTACAGCCTCGGCTCCACTGCCAACAACTCACTGATTATCTCACACTACCAGAAAGAAGTAGTTGATCTGTCTTCTCCTTCAGAGCTCCTAAAGCCTGGAATAACCTACCCAAAAATCAGATCTTGTCCCAGTCTATAATCCCTAAAATAATACCTCTTTGTATCCAAAAATAATATGTAATAGTATATATTTTTTGCATATATGTTTGTGTACATGTTGTTTATTTATTGATTTTATTTTATTTAGAAAATGTTTTACCAGGAGAATACATTGACATTTCTCTCGTTTTCAAGTATGTCCTGGATAGTTTTCAGTGAAGGGTTACATATTTAAACAAACTGAGAAACAGTATATATTACATGTTATTGTATATACATACATACACATATGAATATATACACATATGGAATATTAAAATTATATACAGTTACACTCTGTTTTTAGATAGAAAAATCCTTAAAAGTAAAGGCTTCTTTATATCTGTGTAAAATATAACTTTTTGCTTTAAAAGCTCACCAGAACATACTTGAAAAGGAGAGCAGTATCAATGTACTCTTCCTGGTAAAATATTTTCTAAATCTTATATAATAATTTGCTAGAATATTTGTAAGAAGCCATCATGTGCAGTAGAGACTGCCCGAACGCACAGAATGCTGGGAGCATAGAATGCTGGGAGTTCTGTGCTGGGGGCAGTCTCTACAGTGCATGACTGCATCAGTGGCAGGACGCAGAGCAGGACCGGCCTCTTAACCCTTTGAGTGCCAGAGGGGTATGCAATGCATTGCAAAGCAATGCGTTGTGTACCCCTCTGGCACTCAAAGGGTAAACATCACCAAACCTTGGCCCATGTAGCTTTTACGCTAGTAAATAAATAAATAAATAGCAAGGTAACCTTAATTTACTTTAACCCCTTAAGGATCAGCCAATCACGAATGTGACCATTTTTTTTTCTCACGTCCATTTCAGGGTTCCCTGAACGGCGTGTAGCCGCATGGGGAGCCCTAAATTCCATGATGGTCCTGGCACATCATGGGTCTGTATGTGCCAGGACCATCAAGGGTCCTTAAGGGGTTAAGGAAGATGATAATATCAAAACCTTACTTGATTAACTATGCTTAATTATACACCTTGCATTCTCTTGCCTTTTTAGTTAACACTTGCCATCCAGTAGTGGATATGAAGTAGCAATATGGATTGTATACACCCCTACAGGACTTGAAAGGTCGTTTAATTACCTCATAGGTTATTTATTGTTTAGATTCTTTACAAAATAATTAGTGTTTTCATTGGGTGTTCGTGTGGTATTCTTCTCTTTCCAGAAGGTTGACCGAAGCATTATACAGCAATGATTCCATCAGATCTGTGACATTATAATATATATAATATTTGATCAAGTGGTTTAATTAAATATTTATGTAAAATGTAGAAATTAGTGATGTTAATTAAAAAGTGAGAAATTATTAGATTTAAACAGATTTGCTAGATAGGTAGCCTTCCTCTGTTTCTTTAAGGGATGCAGGGTGTGACATATTGTCTGTATTATATTGTGAGTTAATGAGAACATTTTGAATCCTATTGGTAGGAGTTGTAAACTAAAAGCAGACTAAAATAAGTAAGCAATAACTAATCCTTTAAATGTTAAAGATGTTTACCATGTGTCTCTCCCTTGATGATGAAGATGATTCTGAACAGGTCAGTGTTGTCAGTAGCATCAACAAGTTCATGATGTCAGATCATTTGAGGAATTTTGCACTCATCAATGTTATAAGGTATATCTTACAGGTCAAAGTGAGTACTATAGCAGAGTTAACCAGATCAACAAACACTGCAGTATTCAAATGTATACACCGACCTGAGCATACAAGAGGGCTTCAATTATGAAAATAAAATATCAAATATAATTTTCAGATATGATATGACTGCAGCTGGTCACCACAGGCTTCTTGCCTGTGCGTTTGTTTGCAAATTCCTCTATATGGAGCATAGATTTTGAAGCATCTCAGTCTTATTTTCCAAGTCACATCAATATCAAAGGTTTCCTCCACATCAATAGCAACACCCTTTTTTGTCCAAAAATGGAGAAGGCTATTCATGCATATAAGCCATCGTCATCTCAAGAATTCTCTTCTGTCTCACAATGCATAACCAGATCCACAATAACTACTCAGTCACAGCCAGGAAAGCAATCTGCTAAAGAGGATGCCTCCCCTTTTTGTAATATGTAGCATTCAACAGGTTAAGGTAATGGATGTGTGGGGATGACAAGAATTATAGTCCCCAACAGCTGGAGGTCCAAAATGTTACCACCCTTAGGTTAAGATGAAAGTATGATTGTGACAAATAAAATATAGAACAGATTATTGGGTTGTCTTTTTTACAGGTGTTAACCTGCACTGGATTCCTTTCTGGCACTCAAACTGTTATATGTTGAAAGGGCAACTAGCTACTCTTTACCTACACTACTTGTTAATTAACATATCGAAAGTTAAAAAAGAAAGATGGGTGAAGAAAAGACTTGGGAATAATAACATATGCCTGAGAGAAATTGATTACTGTTTTATACCTGATTTATAAAAAATATTATGTATAGAAAACAGCTTGAAGAATGCATGAACCTACAAATGAATCAAAATAGTAGGGTACTGACTGAGAGCATAAGTAGTGTTATATATATAATTAGAGTAATTTAAGAAGAACTGCTGAAAGAATATAACCAACCGTCTTTCAGAGCTTACACTATTTATAAAATCCCCCAAAATAGAAGACTGGCATAGCACATATGAGCCATGAGTGTTCCCAGGGAGAATGGCTACCAAATGAACGATCCAGATTTTTGTATTACAGACCACCTGAGTATTACTCAAATCGTATTGCTTCATACCACTGAATAAATACTCAACTAAATGCATTCTATTGCCTTGGCATAAAAATCTAACTTGATTCTATGCTGTTCCTGACTAGCAGTAAAGTACTTTTGGATGGAACTTAGCATTTGCATAAATGAGAGCAAAACCATAGTCTAGTACATGCTACCCACTTTTCACTTTGTTGACTGATAACTTGCAAAACCTGTAGCCTTTTCTTTAACAGTTGTGGATGTAACACAAGTTCTGACAGCGAATATTTTTTCAGTATAGATGGTTACAGTATGCAAAAAATGCTAGATGGCTACAGTAATACTATAGCTGATAGAATAAGCATAGATGATGAGCCTGAAAAAGAAATGCATTCCATGCCAGATCACCCCTGTTGATCCAGTGGCAGCGACAAAAACAAACAAACATAGAAGAAATTTCTAATTAAGATCCAGAAGAGTAAAAAAAAATTCCTTCCTGACTCGAACTGGCAGTTGGATATTTCCCTGGATCAACATCCTATATGCTCTGAAGTCAAGTTTCATAATTCTCAATATTGTTCTGTGCTAGATAGGTATCCATTACTTTTTTGAAAGCAGTTACAGTATCTGCAATCACATCATCCTTAGGCAAAGAATTCCATAAGTTTACTTCCCTTACTGTAAAAAAAATTCCTGCCTTTATTTTAGTCAAAAACACCTCTCGTCTTGTTTTAATGGATGAACTCTTGTTATTTGTTCAGCTCTTTGAGTATGTAGTTCATTGGAGGGTTCTTTTTATTGACCTTGAATATATTTGAAAATGGTAATCATATCACCCCTTAGATGTCTCTTCTTTAATGTAAACAAACCGAGTTTGGCTAGTCTTTATTTATAAATTAGATTATCTAATCCCTATATCAGTTTTGTTGCATGTTTCTTTACTTTTTCCAGTTCAATAATGTCTTTATTATATAACTCATGCCCAAAACTGTACTCCATATATTAGATGAGGTCTTACCAAGGATTTATATGGAGGTAGAATAAAATTCTCATTTTTTATGCAGGATGGCACCCTATTTGCTACTGCAGCAGCTGACACTGCAAACTGCTGTGAAGTCTATCATTTATAAGTACTCCTAAATCTTTCTATAATGAGGATTCCCCAAGAGGTTTCCCATTTAGTGTATATGTAGCATATTTGTTTCTACTGCCCAAATGTATAACCCTACGTTTATTTATATTAATTATCATCATCAGACTAATTTACTTGCATTTTATGAAAGAGTAAGAGAATTGCTGTTGATGTTGTATAATAGGGATGGGCGAAAATTTTCACCTCATACTGAAATAGCCGAATAATGGCACTTCCCACTTGGCGAATAATTTCCTGCAAAAAGTGCATTTTTTCTGTTTTTTTCAGCTAGCTCATTCCATTGAAAACAATGGGAACATTGAATTTACACGCAACACATAACAAATATTATTTTATTTCCTAAAGGCATAGTATAAAAGGGACATTAGGGTGCCTGTGTTGGTGGAGTGTGAAAAAGGAATCAGTTGAACAGGGAATGTTTTTTTGGGGGGTTATTTACTGGGATTGGGGACAGTTAATAAAAACATAAATCCTAAATACAATTAAAAATTCCATAAGACATGGTATAAAAGGGGTCTGAGGAGGGTGCCTGTGGTGGTGGGTGGAGTCTGGGGAATGAATCAGTTGAACAGGGGATTTGTTTTGGGTTTTTTTTGACTGGTATTGGGGGGACAGTTAATAAAAAAAATAAATCAATAAAATAAGAAATTTGTATGTAAAGTCACAGACAGGAACCCCCTGACATAAGCTGCCACTGTGGTAGACTGATGCTTGACGTGATAGAGTATTTTGTAGAGGATGATTTTTAGATTTGCTGTTAGAGGCCCAAGCCCTGAGGAAAAATTGATTTGTAGGACTTAGGCTTGTTTGGCACAAGCCCTAAGGAAACATTAATTTGTAGGATTTAGGATTTTTAGAAACAAGCCCCCAAAAATTGTTTCTTGTTTTTTAGGGCTAAGTTTTTTTTATTTTTATTAGTGCCAGCAGGTCATGTTTTGTTGGCCAGTGGCCATTGGCCATTGTCAAATATCCTGAGTCCATAATTGTGGAATTTGCAACTGCTGTTCTTGCTGCTGCTGAGTTGTTTAAGCAGCAGGATGATTAGGCAGCTGAAAGAGATGGGATCAATAACAGCAGTAACATGGGTTGTATGATGAAGGTCCCCCTTGCTATGACTGGCTCCAGTGATGCACCTGAGGCAGTAGAAACACAATAAGTAGCCCCAAGTATATGTGAAGAAAAGAAGAAGTTGGCCAATAATTCTTCTCCACTTGCCACTCCTCCAAAATCATGGGTGTGTTGTGATTAGAATAGAATTTTTTCTCTTGAGAGCAGTAACTGTGCCTCTTATCAGCAACTGCAATGTGCACAGTGTGTGTGGTAAATAACACCTGGGGGCACAACTGTATCCAAACACTGTGACACCAGGAACCAAGTACTGCCACTGTCACTATACCCCTTGTCAAGACACCGCTAAGGACACATGACAACTTGCTGACAGTTTAATAGTAATGATGAACCCTCCCTGCCAGCATCTTAGCATATTCTGTGGGATGGAATCTCCTCAGATGCTGCTTGATGCCCTGCTTACGGTTCTCCTCCATCACACTGCCTGGTAGTGCACACACAGTGTGCAATGGGTGGACATGAACTGCCACATCCTAACATCTACAGAGTGGCTATCATTTGGCAGGGGAGGTAATGATGAACGAGGTGGATTGGCAGAAGATGTAGTTACCCTAGAGGAAGAAGGTGATGACGAGCTAGTTGTTTTGCTTATCATGGAACTTCCAGACTCTGCCTGGGTTTCTCTAGTCTTCTCTGCCTTGCCTCTTGGTGCCTTTCTGGAGAGTCAGGGGATACAGAAACAGTGGTGCTTGATTTCTGTGGTGGTTGTTTGGCTTTAACATGTTTGACATAAATTTCATAGTGTCTGTGTTTCATCTGTGTTATCAGGGAGGTTGTGCCAAGGTGTGTTCCCTCCTTTCCTCTTCTCAAAGACTTGCCACAAATTGTGCATACTGCCATTGGTGATAACTGCACTGTGCCTGCCCCAAGAGAAAAATAGTCCCACACTCATTACTTCAGGGCATAGGGATAGGGAACAGGTGGAGAAGAATGGCCTTTTTTTTCTTCTCCTCCACATTCCCCTTCACTGTCTGGGCAGAGGATAATGTTGATGCTGTTGCTGTTACTGCCTCAGAATCAGCACTGCAACTAGGACCAGGAATATTTCTGCTGCTGGCAAGTGGAACCTTGTCCTGGTCCCTCATCACTTGTTGACCCCATTCCCACTGTGTCCACAGTGGTCTGTGGCACACTAGCCTGTCCCTCAGCATCCTGCTGACCTTGCAACTTAGCAGCAGCAGGAATTAGAGCAGTTGCAAATTCCAAAAGCTCACTGCTGGTGGTGGTGATGCCCATCCACAACCCTGTCTCCCCTTCCTTCTCAATTTGGGCTAAAAAGGCCATCAATGTCTCCTCCACCCCAGCTTCTCCATCATCATCATCATCATCACCACCACTAGTCCCTACGTGCTGCTTCTGCACTATTACAGACATCTCACCGCTGGTTGGAGGAGGTGACGAGCAATGTGACAGAGGGTCCCCTAATGTCACACTTGCCATTTCTTGGTGACATGAAGAAGGCAGACTGGCATCATTAACAGCAGGCACAGGCAGCTGATCTGTGCTCCTGGTGTTGGTGGCGGTATTATTGCTGCGCCTGCTATCCACCTCTAGTTCTGACTTTGTTAGGATCATGTTCTCTGGATACTATTGTGAAGGGAAGGGGGCTCCCAGCGGCAGAGAAATGGTGTGGACTCTCTTGACTGCTAGTCTGAATGTACTCAAATGCTTCCCCTACAACTCCCCTAACACTAGTCCCACCAGCTGCTTCACCATTACTCTTGCTACTACGAACACCAACCACATCAAGTTCAGCCCCAGAGTCTTCCTGCTGCCAGTCACTAATAATATGAGGCTATTGATTACCCCCTCCTTCACTCCTAACACAAACAAGCTGCTGAACCTTCTTAGTAGTAGTAGTAGTAGTAGTAGTAGTAGTACTAGCATTGACAAGTGTTGGCATGGGGATGGCAAGTGTGACTTAGAGTCCTCTGCTGTCACACTTGGCATCATCTCCTCCTTCCCCCCCCTCCTGAGTATTACAAAGCACACTAACAGCAGGGTCAGTACTGGTGGCAGCAGGTTCAGCACTGGCAGCAGGCACCACACTGGTGGCAGCAGGAGCAGCAAGTCTGAGAGCAGGCACAATACTGGTGGCAGCAGTTTCAGCACTGGCAGTAGGCACAGCGCTGGTTGCAGCAGGGAGAGCACGTGTGACAGCAGGTAAAGTATTGCTGGCAGTAGGTTCATTACCGACAGCAGGCATAGCACTGGTGGAAGCAGGGGCAGCATGTCTGACAGCAGGCACAGTACTGGTGGCAGCAGGTTCAGCACTGGCAGCAGGCACAGCACTGGTGGCAGCAGAGACAGCACTGGCAGCAGGCACAGCACTGGTGGCAGCAGGGGCAGCACATCTAACAGCAGGCACAGCACAAGTGGCAGTAGGGGCAGCACATCTGACAGCAGGCACAGCACTAGTGGCAGCAGGGGCAGTCTGTCTGGCAGCAGGTATAGCAATGGTGGTAGCAGGGGCAGCACATCTGGCAGCATGCACAAGCAGCTGACCTGTTTCTACTACCCTTTTCATCTTCCTTGGCATTAATTTCCCCAAGAATCCTAGGGGTGATTTAAGGTCATTCCAGTTCCTCCTTTTATTAATTTTAAACTTTCTCATGATGATAGTAGTCACTATTAGTGATGAGCGAGCACCCCAATGCTCGGGTGTTCGGGTGCTCTGACCGAGCACCCCCTGAGGCTCGAGTGCTCGGCCGAGCACCCGAGCCCCATTGAAGTCAATGGGAGGACTCGAGCATTACACCAGGCACCCCCTGCTCTGATGAGGGGAGGGTGCCTGGTCCATAGGAAAAGGGCAGAAAAGGATGGAAACACCACAGAAATGGTTCAGGGACAGCATAGGGAGGATGTCTGGATGCATCTTGGACTCCAACATCGCTGCTGGGAACGATCTTTCGCCCGTAGTACGCCATTTTTACAGACTGACCATAAAACACACAAAAAGGAAAATAAAAACGACTTTAGGCGAAAAATTGTTACCAAACAATATTTGCTGTATATTTACTTGTATATCATCTGCAAATTCTCCCAAAAATTTCCTTGGTTTTCGGAAGTGAGGCCATGATTAAGAGGGAAACGTGCGCAGAGGCAAATTCTCCCAAAAATTTCCTTGATTTTCAGAACTGAGGCCATGATTAAGAGGGAAACGTGCACAGAGGCAAATTCTCCCAAAAATTTCCTTGATTTTATTGAACTGAGGCCATGATTAAGAGGGAAACGTGCGCTGAGCCGACCATCTAAAACATTATGGGTGAGGGTCTGCTGCAGAGCTGACCATCCTAAACATTATATGCGAAGGCCCGCTAGTGAGCTGACGCTATAAAACATTATATGAGAGGGCCCGCTAGAGAGCTGACCCAATAAAACATTATATGAGAAGGCCCGCTGGTGAGCTGACCTATATAAAAATTGTCAAACAGGGCCCGCTGGTGAGCTGGCCCTATATAAAAATTATATCACAGGGCCCGCTGGTGAGCTGGCCCTATATAAAAATTATATCCCAGGGCATATGGAAGAGGAGGAGGAGGATGAGAAGATTAAGAGTCAACCATATACCCGTTTTTTGGGTGGAAGGGGTGAATGGGAATACAGAGTATTCCCATCATTGTAAATAACATATATAAAGTGAGTTTATGTTCCCCCGGGGCTTTCCTCCAGTGGAGTGGAGAAGTCAGGGGAAATCCAGGCCTTGTTCATTTTTATAAGTGTCAACCTATCAGCATTGTCGGTGGAAAGGCGGATACGCTTATCTGTTATGATGCCACCAGCAGCACTAAATACCCGCTCAGACAGAACGCTGGCGGCAGGGCAGGCCAGCACCTCCAAGGCGTAGAGTGCCAGTTCATACCACGTGTCCAGCTTGGACACCCAGTAGTTGTAAGGCACAGAGGGATCATTGAGGACGCTGACACGGTCTGCTACGTACTCCTTCACCATCTTCCAAAACTTTTCCCTCCTTGTGACACTAGGCTGCGCATCAGGGTGAGGGTGCTGGCGGGGTGTCATGAAGGTGTCCCACGCCTTGGAGAGTGTTGCCCTGCCTTTCTCGGAACTGCTGTGTGCTCCCCTTTTCTCCCCTTCTCGGTTGGCCAAGGTAGCACGTACTCTGCCGCCAGCGTTGTCAGATGGAAAATTTTGGAGCAATTTTTCGACAAGAACCTTCTGGTATTGCACCATTTTGCTTGTCCTCTCCACCGGAGGAATGAGAGATGAGAAATTCTCTTTGTAGCGGGGGTCCAGAAGGGTGAACACCCAGTAATCCGTGTTGTCTAAAATGCGTGTAACGCGTGGGTCACGGGAAAGGCAGCCTAACATAAAGTCAGCCATGTGTGCCAGAGTACCAACAGGCAAGATTTCGCTGTCCTCACCAGGAGGATGACTCTCAATATCCTCATCCTCTTCCTCCTCTTCTGCCCACCCACGCTGAAGAGATGGAACTAAAGTTCCATGGCTACCCTCTGTAGCGGAGACAACCGTGTCTTCCTCCTCCTCCTCCTCCTCCTCCTCCTCCTCCTCCTCCTCCGCCTCCTCCAATTGTCGCTGAGAAGACGAAGTGAGGGTGCTCTGGCTATCACCTTGTGTAAGCTCTTCCTCCCCCATTTCAACCTCTTCCACATGCAAAGCGTCGGTTTTAATTGTGAGCAGCGAGCGTTTCAGTAGACACAGAAGTGGGATGGTTACACTGATAATAGCGTTATCGCCGCTCACCATCTGTGTCGATTCCTCAAAATTGCGTAAAACCTCACAGAGGTCTGACATCCATTCCCACTCCTCACTTCTGATTACAGGAAGTTGAACGGAGAGGCGACGACCGTGTAACAGCTGGTACTCCACTACTGCCCTCTGCTGCTCACAAAGCCGGGCCAACATGTGGAAGGTGGAGTTCCAGCGCGTGCTCACGTCACACAGCAGCCGGTGAGCTGGCAATTGTAAGCGCTGCTGCAGCTTCAACAGGCCGGCTGAAGCTGTTGATGACTTACGGAAATGTGCACACACGCGGCGCACCTTGGTCAAGAGATCATGCACATTGGGGTAGGTTTTTAGAAATCGCTGCACCACTAAATTAAATACATGCGCTAGGCATGGTACGTGTGTGAGCTTGCCGAGCTCCAAAGCCGCCACCAAGTTACGCCCATTATCACACACAACCATGCCTGGTTGCAGGTTGAGTGGCGAGAGCCACTGCTCGGTCTGGTGACTAATCCCCTGCAACAGCTCTGAGGCCGTGTGCTGTTTGTCCCCAAGGCAGATCAGCTTCAGCACGGCCTGTTGACGCTTCCCCACTGCAGTGCTACACTGCTTCCAGCTACTGGCTGATGGGGGAGTGGCGGTGTGTGTAGAGAATTCGGAGGTGGAAACGGAGGAGGAGGAGCCAATAACGTAGGTGCTGGTGGAAACCCTGATGGAGGTAGGGCCCGCAATCCTCGGCGTGGGTAGCACCCGTGCCATCCCAGGGTCCGAGTCGCTCCCAGCCTCCACGACATTCACCCAGTGTGCCGTCAGGGAAATGTAGCGTCCCTGGCCACAAGCACTTGTCCATGTGTCAGTCGTTAAGTGGACCTTCCCAGTAACTGCGTTGGTCAGGGCACGGGTGATGTTACGGGACACATGGTGGTGTAATGCGGGGATGGCACACCGGGAAAAGTAGTGGCGGCTGGGGACCGCGTACCGAGGGACAGCTGCTGCCATCAGGCTGCGGAAGGACTCAGTGTCCACAAGCCTAAATGGCAGCATTTCGATGGCCAGTCATTTTGAAAGGTGTGAGGTTAGTGCTATGGCCTGTGGGTGGGTGGCTGGGTACTTTCTCTTGCGCTCAAATGCCTGGGGTAACGACATTTGGACGCTGTGCTGGGACAGGGAAGTGGATGTGGTCGCTGATGGTGCTTCAGATGCTACAGGTGCAGGGCGGGAGGTATGCGGGCCTGCGCCTTCGACAGGCGATTGGCCGGCACCGAAAACAGGGGAAGAGGAGGCAGTGGTGTGGCCTGCAGACACAGATGGGCGATCCAGGCGTTCCTCCCACTTACTACGGTGCTTGGATGCCATGTGTCGGATCATGCTGGTGGTGGTGAGGTTTCTAGTGTTCATGCCTCGGCTCATTCTGGTGTGGCACAGGTTGCAAACTACAATTCTTTTGTCGTCCGCACTTTCCTTAAAAAAACGCCATACCGCGGAACACCTACCCCTTGGCAAGGTAGATTTACGCAAGGGGGTGCTCCGTGGAACATTTGCGGGCCGGTTTGGTGCGGTCCGCCTTCTTTCTGTAGCCACACCACTGCCTCTTCCAGCCTGTTGCGGTGCTGCAGATGGCTCACCCTCAGGACTGCTGTCATCGCTCGGCTCTACACCTTCCCAGGTGGGGTCAGTCACCTCATCGTCCACCAAGTCCTCCTCCACTTCCTCACTCTGATCATCCTCCTCAAGTCTTGATCCCACCACATACTCAGTCATTGACAACTGTATAACATTCTCCTCAACAAGGTCTTGAGACGGAAATAGTGGTTGATTTAATGGCAACTGTGTCTCATCATCATCATCATCATCCACTACTTCCTTTGACCTTAAATGCCGTTCACATCTGTCATCTTCTTGAGATTGGGTAGCCTCTAGAGGTTGTGAATCAGGGCACAAGATGTCATGTTCCTCTGCAAGCGTGCTTGGAGAGAGGGTCAAATGAAGGATTGGTGATGAGACGAGCTCCTCACTATATCCCAGTGTGGGATCACTTCTTTGACCAGACCGTGTATGGTGGGAGGAAGGATGATCAGAGTGAGGATTATGTTGACCAGACTCTTGGCTACTGAGAGTGGACTTGGTGGAAGACAGGGTGGTGCTTAACCGACTGGAAGCAGTATCAGCTGTCATCCAACCGACCACCTGTTCGCAGTGGTCGGACCTCGAGAGTGATGTCCTGCGACGCCCTGTAAAATTACACATGAAGCTAGGTATGGTGGATGTCTTTCTTTCTTGTGCTCTGGCACCAGGCACAGTTTCTCCGCGTCCTGACCCGCACCCTGAACTTTCAGGATCACGTCCACTTCCCCGTCCCTTTTTACCCGCCTTCTTCATCTTACACAGAATATGTGACTTTAATATTTGAGTTTGAAAACTTAACAGTATTTCTTATTATTCTGCAACTGTACAGAGTACACAGAATAGGCTGCTAAACGGTGGTGAAACACACTGAATGGAATATGTGACTTTAATATTTGAGTTTGAAAACTTAACAGTATTTCTTATTATTCTGCAACTGTACAGAGTACACAGAATAGGCTGCTAAACGGCGGTGAAACACACTGAATGGAATATGTGACTTTAATATTTGAGTTTGAAAACTTAACAGTATTTCTTATTATTCTGCAACTGTACAGAGTACACAGAATAGGCTGCTAAACGGCGGTGAAACACACTGAATGGAATATGTGACTTTAATATTTGAGTTTGAAAACTTAACAGTATTTCTTATTATTCTGCAACTGTACAGAGTACACAGAATAGGCTGTTAAACGGCGGTGAAACACACTGAATGGAATATGTGACTTTAATATTTGAGTTTGAAAACTTAACAGTATTTCTTATTATTCTGCAACTGTACAGAGTACACAGAATAGGCTGTTAAACGGCGGTGAAACACACTGAATGGAATATGTGACTTTAATATTTGAGTTTGAAAACTTAACAGTATTTCTTATTATTCTGCAACTGTACAGAGTACACAGAATAGGCTGTTAAACGGCGGTGAAACACACTGAATGGAATATGTGACTTTAATATTTGAGTTTGAAAACTTAACAGTATTTCTTATTATTCTGCAACTGTACAGAGTACACAGAATAGGCTGTTAAACGGCGGTGAAACACACTGAATGGAATATGTGACTTTAATATTTGAGTTTGAAAACTTAACAGTATTTCTTATTATTCTGCAACTGTACAGAGTACACAGAATAGGCTGTTAAACGGCGGTGAAACACACTGAATGGAATATGTGACTTTAATATTTGAGTTTGAAAACTTAACAGTATTTCTTATTATTCTGCAACTGTACAGAGTACACAGAATAGGCTGCTAAACTGCGGTGAAACACACTGAATGGAATATGTGACTTTAATATTTGAGTTTGAAAACTTAACAGTATTTCTTATTATTCTGCAACTGTACAGAGTACACAGAATAGGCTGCTAAACTGCGGTGAAACACACTGAATGGAATATGTGACTTTAATATTTGAGTTTGAAAACTTAACAGTATTTCTTATTATTCTGCAACTGTACAGAGTACACAGAATAGGCTGCTAAACGGCGGTGAAACACACTGAATGGAATATGTGACTTTAATATTTGAGTTTGAAAACTTAACAGTATTTCTTATTATTCTGCAACTGTACAGAGTACACAGAATAGGCTGCTAAATGGCGGTGAAACACACTGAATGGAATATGTGACTTTAATATTTGAGTTTGAAAACTTAACAGTATTTCTTATTATTCTGCAACTGTACAGAGTACACAGAATAGGCTGTTAAACGGCGGTGAAACACACTGAATGGAATATGTGACTTTAATATTTGAGTTTGAAAACTTAACAGTATTTCTTATTATTCTGCAACTGTACAGAGTACACAGAATAGGCTGCTAAACTGCGGTGAAACACACTGAATGGAATATGTGACTTTAATATTTGAGTTTGAAAACTTAACAGTATTTCTTATTATTCTGCAACTGTACAGAGTACACAGAATAGGCTGTTAAACGGCGGTGAAACACACTGAATGGAATATGTGACTTTAATATTTGAGTTTGAAAACTTAACAGTATTTCTTATTATTCTGCAACTGTACAGAGTACACAGAATAGGCTGCTAAACTGCGGTGAAACACACTGAATGGAATATGTGACTTTAATATTTGAGTTTGAAAACTTAACAGTATTTCTTATTATTCTGCAACTGTACAGAGTACACAGAATAGGCTGCTAAACTGCGGTGAAACACACTGAATGGAATATGTGACTTTAATATTTGAGTTTGAAAACTTAACAGTATTTCTTATTATTCTGCAACTCTGCAGAGTACACAGAAAAGGCTGCTAAACTGCGGTGAAACACACTGAATGGAATATGTGACTTTAATATTTGAGTTTGAAAACTTAACAGTATTTCTTATTATTCTGCAACTCTGCACAGTACACAGAATAGGCTGCTAAACGGCGGTGAAACACACTGAATGGAATATGTGACTTTGATATTTTAGTTTGAAGACTTAACAGTATTTCTTCCTATTCTGCAACTCTGCACAGTACACAGAATAGGCTGCTAAACTGCGGCGAAGCACACTGAATGGAATATGTGACTTTGATATTTTAGTTTGAAGACTTAACAGTATTTCTTCCTATTCTGCAACTCTGCACAGTACACAGAATGTGCTGCTAAACTGCGACGAAGCACACTGAATGGAATATGTGACTTTGATATTTTAGTTTGAAGACTTAACAGTATTTCTTCCTATTCTGCAACTCTGCACAGTACTCAGAATGTGCTGCTAAACTGCGGCGACGCACACTGAATGGAATACGTGACTTTGATATTTTAGTTTGAAGACTTAACAGAATGTGCTCTAATCTGCAACTTTGCACACTAAACAGAATGTGCTCTAATCTGCAACTTTGCACACTAAACAGAATGTGCTCTAATCTGCAACTTTGCACACTAAACAGAATGTGCTCTAATCTGCAACTGTGCACACTAAACAGAATGTGCTCTAATCTGCAACTTTTCACACTAAACAGAATATTTTTTTTTTTTGTTTGTTTTTTTCCCCCCACACACAATATAACCTGCTGCCCCCACACACAGTAGTCCTAAAAAGGACTTTTGGTTCTTTTTTGTCACAATTTTTGTTTTTTCCTCCCTACACTGCCTTTCCCTTCCTATCCTCAGCTCTCCCTGGCTCAGACTGAGCCGAACTCGATGGTCAGGTGCTATACAGCACCTGACCACGGGTTCTGGCCAGCCAATCAGTGTAATGCCAGCAGCCAACATGGCTGCTGGCATTACACCGATGTCAGAGCCTCCCTGCACGTTTATTGGCTGCGCAGCAGCCGCAAAACGTGCGGGGAGGAGACCCGAACATGGCGGGCGAGCACATGCGGTACTCGTACGAGTACCGCCATGTGCCGAGCAGAGCGATGCTCGAGCCGATCCGAGCATCGGCCGAGCATGCTCGCTCAACACTAGTCACTATGAGCATCTCCTGTGTCAATTTTCCAAACAAATCATAGTAAAAGAGCACAGCACATCTTCCTTGCTCTGTAGCTGTTTCTATTTTGTTCCACCTCCTGGAATATGTCATGTTTTTATAGCAAAAAGGTGAAAAACACTTAACTCAATGGGTGGAAACTTTTTACCCATTGAAAAAATGGCGAAGAATTTTGGCCAATTGGCAAAAAATGCAGAGATTTTAACCTCTGGTTTTAAAGTGGATTTTCCAGCAAAAAAGCAGACAACCACCTGATTTTTGCAGAATTTCTTGCGGGAACACGGTGAGAGCATTTGTTCACCACTAGTGTACACTTTTTGCAAAAGCCTTTGATGCAGTGCCTCACAGCACGTTACTTCATAAATCTAAAGGCTTCAGTTTGGGAGGTGAAATCTGTTTATGGATTGAGAGCTGGTTAAATGATAGATGGCAGAGAGTTATTGTAAAGGGACACAATACACAAGGTTTCAGAGCTGATCCTTCACTCCAAAGAACCCTCCTGGCCAAAAAAATGTTAACTCCAACTGCAGTTGAAGTTAACATTACCCTGGCCAGGAGGGTACTTTGTGCAATGCTGTACAATATATCATTGAGTTGCGTGTGTCCCAGTCTGGAGTTAAGAATCAACGCTGAAACCTGGTGTGTTGTGTACTAGTTGTCTGCTAAGGAGGGGTTGGATGCTTATCGTTTCAAGCTGCAAGATCCAATGTCCAGTGGGAGTTTCGTTCAAATTGAAAATTAATTGACGGAGTATGATTGTGATATAACAAGGTATGTTTTAATAGTGGTTGGTGAGAGCTTAAGACCTAAGTGACAGTGAGAAGCGAAAGCTAGAATGGTGGACTGTGAAAAGGTGAGGGTAGATCTAGTGAACGCTAGGAAGAATTGGAAGGACCACCAGGCCTTGTCATATAATTTCCTGGTATTATGGGCTAGGGCATGCTGAATAACAGTAGAGCCTTCAGCGAGCAGGTAATTTAGATAGTCGTTAGCTCTGCAAATGACTGGGGAATTGCTGCTTCTTGATGTGGGTCAATGGAGCTCTGAAATTGAAGTTGTAAAAGGAAGTTAAGAGGGCTGAGTTTACCTGACTTGAAATATGAGAAGGATGGATAATGAATCTGTTTGTGAGAGATAACCAGTTTAGTTTCTTTAACAGTTTATTGACTGTAGAGGATGTGGATCTACCTTTTTGAATGAGTTTTAGAGTGTATTCGGATGAGGAGTAGAATATTACCGCCTGCCCCTCCCAGGGCCATGAGTTAGAAATCCATTTTTGGCCCCATGCAGCAGTAAAGCCAAGGTTGGAATTAGCATCAGTGAATACTGCAGGGCTGGCGGGGGGGGGAAGATGGGGGGAACATGGTTCTACCATTCCAGTTGGCCAGGAAGTTGGCCCACGTATTTAATTCAGACTTGGCTTCAGTATTAATATGACTAGGTGAATAGGAATTAGGGGCAGATGGGAGAAGAGTGAGTAGTTGGGAAAGAAATGCCCGGCCTTGGGGAAGGATTCTTATAGCAAAGCTTATGTGACCAATTAAAGTTTTAAGTTCTATTTTGGTCATAGAATCTAAATTAGCACTTTTGGTGACAATGGGAATAATCCTGTCTAATTTTCCTCTGGAGATTCTGGCTCCCAGGAGAATGATATCAAGTATGATCCCCAGGAATTCTAGCTCTTTAGTAGGGCCACATGACTTACCTGGGGACAAGTGAATATTGAGATAGTTAAACAATTCCTGAAGAGTAAAAAGGCTATTAGGCATGGATGAGGAATTGTCTGAGGAAGAAGTCGTCCAGGAAGTGGAGAACTCCTGGACAACAGTAGTGATTCAGTAGCAGCCAACACGAAACCTCGACGAAGCTGTCGAAAATCTTGGGGCTGCTACATGATCCGAAGGTGAGAGAAGTGGCAAAATAATACTGAGCGGCCCATTTAAAACCCTGGAGATGCCAGAGTGACGGGTGAACGGGGAAGAGTTTAAAAGCATCCTGAATATCGGTTTTAGAAAGCCAGCAGTTAGGGAGTGATTGCTGAATGAGGCATATGGCATCATCAATAGTAGCGTAATGAAGGGAGAATGGTTCGGGGGGTAATTAACGAGTTTATGCAAGGCATGAGTGAAGAGTGAGGAGCTGAGAGGTCAATAATCAATATTTTCTTCCCTGTGATTTTATGTGTAGCCAGACCAATGGGGGGAAGGGGGGGAGGGGAAGGGGAAGGGGCCTAAGATAATTTTTTTCTCTGCTTCTTTGGCAAGCAGGGTGGTGACTGTGTCTGGATCGTGCAGAGCTGAAGCTAAGTTAGGGCATTCTAATGATGTTGCTGGGCAAGTTACAATACCTGTATGGAAGCCTTCAGTAAGGCCTGTAATGATGTAGTTAGCGAGAGACCTGTCATGATGTAATGTAAGAAGACACTGGAGCCCAGCAACATAAATTCTACCACATTTTTTATTAAAGCAACCGAGCCTGGGACAAATGGCCATGGAATGGGAATCCCTTCAGTTGGAACAAATATGAAGCATCCTACAGCCACTAAAGAAGCAGCCCCGAGAATTAAAATTGATACAAATAGGTGTATTGACTAAGTAGTAAATAGTCCTCCCAAGCTTGTCACAGGTAGGACGGAAGGATGCTCTAGCTTGGGGAGCTGACTGAGGAGGAGGATCTGCTGCTTGTAGGCCAGAAGGGCCGGCCACTGGAGGGGAGGAAGGACAGAGACCGGTGGAATGGAATGATGACTGGCAGTTTTGGCACACTGGTGCCTTAAATCCGGCGAAGTGTTGGCAAAATAGCTCCATGTCCAAGCAGCTTCAGTCAGTCACAAAATTGAACTGCACAAGAGATGCAGCTGCCTTACCAGTGAAAGACCGGTGGTAGTCATAGAAAGTATGATCACTGTATTTGTGCACAAGATTGACAACCAAATGCAAGTAATGGTCCTGCTCCTGGTGCATATGCGGGAAAGCTGAGCAGACAATTTCTCGATAGACACCAAAAACTAGGACAAATTCTGTTACTGACAGTTTTTTATTGAGCCGAGGATCCTTGGACTGGTGCGTGACCGACACCTTGCCGCAGTTAATAACTTTGCTTTCTGCCAGCTCCTGTGATGCTATAAGCAGAGTTACTAAATTGACATCCCTCCCTTCCACTATATCTCTGCGAATATTTGCGGGGATCAGATGAGCTGGTGATACTCTGGGGGCTCCTGTAACTAAGTTACCTGGATGAGGAGGATCTGTCATCATAATGGCAAGTGGAAGTGAGCGAGGAACATTTTCCAAAGATGAAACTCTGGCTTGAATATCTTCCAGCAGATGCGTTATTTGGGTAAACTGTAACGGTTTTCAGACACTCAGACAGCAGGTTTGAATAAAACACAATTTTATTAAAACAAAAAATAACGAACAAGGTCGCCCTCAATAGGCCACACAGTAGATAGCAATAGATAGACTACATAGGCCTTCACAGGACTAGTATACAGGAGTACAAATTATACATATACTGTCACAGGATAGGCTCAGAATAGCGACTGGCAATCAATAGTTAAATACATAGAAATCGTCAGTCTCTGTTGTGGTGTTTGGCACGCCCAAGGTGAATAAAAAGCAGCAATAGGTGTTAGATTGCACAACACCTTAAGTCCATTTATGTCGTTAGCTGCTTGGGTAATGCAGAGACTGAGACAGAACGCTGCGGAGCAGTTTGCGGATAGCCCCCACGGGCATGTAACGGAGACAACTTGTAATGCAGAAGTGCGAGTTGCTAGCGCCCACGGGCGTATAATGGAGACTACTGATGCTGCAAGAGTGTGAATCGCTAGCCCCCACAGGCGTGTAATAGAGACCAACCGTACAAAGATACTTATCCTATAGAGCCTTATCACTTTGAGGGCAGGCTCGTTCCTAGTTGAGCATCTCTGACTAGCTCTTTTGCATATGCAAATTGCCCTTGGGACTAGTCACCCTAAGGGTAGCAGGGTAATCCAGACGTGGACCCCTTGCTCACAGTGCCTAGAGAGATCAGCTGCACCTCACTGACGAGGCCCAACAAGGCCGAAACGTACGTCTGGGGTTGGCTGCTTCTCTTGTTCAGAGGGGAGTTGCCTGGCACTTCGTGGCTGGACTACCTTTTGGTAGGATCAGTATGATGTGCTTCAGGATATTTCCTCTCTGTGAAAGGCACTAGTGAGCTAAAAGAGATTGCACCCTGGGTAGGATACTTATCCTATAGAGCCTCATCACTTTGAGGGCAGGCTCTTTCCTAGTTGAGCATCTCTGACTAGCTCTTTTGCAACCGTACAGAGATAGCTTGAGCCAAATAGTTCCCACGGGCGTATGACAGAGACACTTTGCACTGCAAGAGCGTGACTCGCTAGCCCCCACGGGCGTATAAGGAGACCAACCGTACAGCGATAGCTAGAGCCAATAGCCCCACCGGGCGTATAACGGGGACCACCGGTACAGAGAGTGCTAGGGCCAATAACCCCACCGGGGAGAACGAGTAAGACTCTGAAGGAGCGGGAGCCAATAGTGCCTCACGGGCACGTAAACAGATACCGACTACTCTGCTTAGGATGACAATATGAGCCGCCATCTACCAAGGCCCCAACACGGCCGGCTCAGCAGGAGTAGCGGGAGTATAACGGCTCTGCAAGAGTTAACAACAGCACCAGGTGGATATATAGCCCAGCAAGTATAATCGGAGGCTCAGCGTATAACGGTATCGCCCTGCAAGTGTCAAGGAAGACTCAGCTTTGGGTAGTACAGCTCTGCAAGTGTAACCGGAGACTCAGCTTTAGTAGTACAGCTCTGCAAGTGTAACTGGAAGCTCAGCTCAAGAGACACGGCTCAGCAGGAGTTAATGGTTACAGTCTCAATCCAATCAGACGCGAACGCAGCAGGAATCCGAATGTCGCCCAAGTGATAACAGCAGCAGCAGGAACGTCAGCCAGGCCGGGTCAGATCACGGAGGAGATTCTCAGACAAGCCAGATCAGCAACGAGCAGGAACGTCAGCCAGGCCGGGTCGGATCACGGAGGAGATTCTCAGACAAGCAAAATCAGCAACGAGCAGGAACATCAAAAAGGCCGGGTCGGATCACGGAGGAGATTCTCAGACAAGCCAGATCAGCAACGAGCAGGAACGTCAGCCAGGCCGGGTTGGATCACGGAGCAGGAACACAGGAGAGTCGTCAGAACAGGCCAAATCGGTACACCGGAAATCAGGAACACAGGAACTCAGCAACAGCAACACTGGCTCTGGAACATCACGAAAGGGCACCTGACAGGTGCCACTAGTCTGGTATAAAAAGGGTCACCAGGGGCGGGCCAAACAGACTCAACCAATAAGGGAGCAGCACAAGAGAGAGTGACAGAGGGAGATCACGGGAACCGTGATATAAACTGGTCGATAACCGAGTTTGCCGGAAGAGGGGGAGAGAGGGATAGGAGTGAGGGGTTATTTGAACTGGAGAGGGGGAGGGGAACAGGAGCCTGAACCGCTCAGCTTTCCTGGCTGTTGTGGGAAAGGGGATGTGTAGGCGGGTCAACTCAGCCATGAGTTTCCCCATGGTCCAGCTTCTTAGGGAAGGGCTTCTGGGAGTAGGAGCTGAAGTCATGGCTTGAGGTGTCTCGCTGTCAGACAGTGCCAGTTGATTGATGTTTTCCATGTTAATCTAAAAATAAGAGACAAAGTGTAGTAATACATTCCCTTCAACCTCTATAAGAGGCAAGGTATGATATATAAAGTGCCTTCTGTCTCTGAGAAGAGGTGAGGCATACTACTAGGGTACCTTCGGCCTCTACAAACAGGTAAGGTATGATACTAGGCTACCTTTGGCCTCTACGAAGAGGTAAGGTATGATACTAGGGTATCTTTGGCCTCTACGAAGAGGTAAGTTATGATACTAGGGTACCTTCAGCCTCTACGAAGAGGTAAAGTATGATACAAATGCACCTTCGGCCTCTGATGAAGAGGTAAGGTATGATACTAAGCTCCTTCAGCCTCAACGAAGAGGTAAGGAATGATATTATGAGACCTTCGGCCTCTTTACGAAGAGGTAAGGCATGATACTAAGGGACCTTTGGTCTCTACGAAGAGGTAAGGTATGAGGTAAAGGAACCTTCGGCCTCTGATGAAGAGGTAAAGTATAATACTAAGTCACCTTCGGCCTCCACGAAGAGGTAAGGTATAATACTAGGTGGCCTAACCTACTATGGGGAAAAGTAATGTTATTGGACCTCCTGCCTCTACTAGTAAGGTATAAAACTAAGGGCTTATTTACCTTCAGCCTCTGTTTAAGAGGTAAGGTATAGCAATAGGGGTGCCTTCAGCCGCTATGAAGAGGTAAGGCATGGTATGTATTACCTTCGGCCTCTACTAAGAGGTAAGGTATGAATCTAAAGTACCTTCTGCCTCTACGAAGAGGTGAGGTATAATACTGGGGTACCTATAACCTTCAGTCTCTACGAAGAGGTAAGGTATGAAATTAGGTTACCTTTGGACTCTACGAAGAGGTAAGTTATGTTATGAGGTACCTTCGGCCTCTGTGAAGAGGTAAGGTAATATGCTAGAATACCTTCGGCCTCTACTAAGAGGTAAGGTATATGCGGGGGTACCTTTGGCCTCTAAGAAAAGGTAAGGTGTAAGTGGTAGTGAACCTACGGCCTATACTAAGAGACAAGGTTCACGCTGGTGTACCTACTGCTTCTGTGGAGAGAAAAGTACACTACAGAAGTGTTTAAGGCTTAAAGTAAAGTTAGGAAAAGACTAGCGTGCCCTCTGTCTCCCCGCAAAGGCCAGGGTTGAAGTCTGGTAACCTTCAGCTTCAAAAGAGGAAAAAAGGTTTGAATTTGGGGGGGGGGGATTTGAGTGGTGCCTGGCGTAGGCTTGACCAGAGGTGAGAGGCGGGGGGCGGAGAGGCCTCGCTGGGATGTGCTTTGGAAATGCAGTGCAATAATTTGAACGGGTGAGCTACTGAAGTGAAGGGTTTGCTTTAAACAGGTAAGTCTCCCTAAGGAATACTACTTGTGAAGGTGAGGGTGAAGTAACCAGAGCAGGACTCAGCATGAGGGGAAAACCCCATCTGGCTCAGTGGTTGTATAAGAGAGTCTATGTCTATGTGTTCCTGAGGCAGCGTGAATTGAAAATGGTAAATATGTGATTCCTAAATGTGCTTAACGTGGACCAGTTAACAATAGCTTACCTTAGATGAGGTTGACAGTCTTATACTGAGGACATAGACATGTGTTAGACACTGATAGGTAGAGGATAAATGGTCGAATTTGGAGGGAAAAAAAGGCAATGGGACCTAAGGGATATGAAATTTAATTGTTCTGAGTGTAGGACTGGCTAGAGTTGAATCGCTGAAGTAGGTTCTGCAATGAGGATGTATGAGTCCAGAAGAACTGTGGGCTGATAATATAGCTAAGCCTGCTGTATTAAAGGGGTAGAGTGGAAAGGAGGGGAATATGGGGGGAAAAGGAGTTAAAGGATGTATAATTAAGTGTATTACAATAAACCAAGCTAAATCAATAATATGGCATGCTTACTTTAATAAACTAGATTAAGTGGAGAAATGGCTGGGACCATCAATGTAGGTCCTGGACCTCCTAAAATAAAGGTACATGATTCATGTTGCAGGAATGACTTTACTTTGTAATTTGAACCAGCTAAAGTCAGTTGCAGCATAGAAAATAACAGGATAACTAACTGAAAAGGCATTTAAAGGTTAAATACATTTTAATAACAACTTGAATAAAGTAGCAACTCACTGTATCCAAATACAATGCAAAATCATGGCTGGAACACTTAGAATACTAAATATTCACATACATAAGCAAGAGACATAATATGGTTGCTAATATGATATAAATGCAGTATTTGGCCATAGACCTGCAGACTCAGAGACATATCTCTCAGTACTGCAGAAAGATGCTATGGTACCTGGGTGGGGACCTAATGCAATGATTGCCCCTTGTAAAAGTAAAATACTTTGTGAGGATCACCAGATCCTGGGAAACTATAGCGAGATGAATAGTACTGGGAGGGCTGACTGTAACGTGACGCCTTGTATCATAAGCTGGATACATCTTTTATAGTTCCTTTCTCCCTCAGAATAACACTCCAATAGTAAACTGACCCTCCTGTTCCCAAACATCAGCCGAGACTTGATGAAGGGAAGAACTCTCTCTTTTATTGACTCAAACACACAGGTTATATACACTACAGAGACTCTTATCTAGATCAGCATGCAAACGAATACTTGGGACAGTGCTTCTATGCTTGACCAATCAGTCACCAGCATCCTTATCAGGATAAGAATGCAGATTAAGACTTGAAATCATACATTCTTAACTGGCTCATCAATAACCTCCTCTGATTGGTCAAGGAAGCACAGCAGGAATCAATTAACATTCCTTAGCACAGAACTGTAGTATAGTGGAATCCAAGCCCAACCCCCACCATCTCTGCATTCCAGCAATGTATTGAAAGCAACTATGGCTCAGCTCAGTCTATGGTTGTCTTTTGGGTAGAAATAGTCTGACGACATGAGATCCATATCCCTAACACACCAATATCTCCCATGGTCGCCACAGTTCCGTCACATATCTCCCCCTTGTCCACCTCCGACAGCCACAGCATGATCCACACGGGTCAGCTTGCTGCTGTCCGGAGTGGACACATAATCTGGTAGTGCCATGTCCACAACAGTACTTGTCCCAAAAGTCTTGTCCCCAGCCAGCCCCTACAGTCCTGGGGTCTGGAAAGAAAAAACAAGCCCATTGTCCGGGGCCAGGAGTAAAACTGGGGTCCTTGGTCCTGGGCCAGGGAAACGTGTACCTCTTGGTCCTGGCTATCACCAAGTTGGGAGGCCTCTCCTGGGCCAGGCTCCAGGCAGAGCTGGGGTCAGACCCTCCTGGGTCTGGGTCCAGTGGCTCAGGGTCCCTAGCCAGTCTATAAGGTGGACCTCCTTTTGGCAACAGTGTCTCTGGGTTCCCAATGGCCTGGGGGTCACCTTGGTGGACTCTGGGGACATCTCCCCCTTTTGGTTGGGCAAGTACCCCACGGGAACAGGAGAGGATGCTGCTCTCACTCTCCTGGGCTGAGGCAACATCCAAAGGGCTACTGGAAACACTGGGGACTCTTTTGCTCAGGGTTGGGGCATCCAGAGGACCGGTGAGGAGCGCACTCCCACTCACCAATCCAGGTCAAGCAGACTGTGGGCTGCTGGCAAAACTGGGGCAACTCCCAACTTCCTTAGGGAGCACGGTGGTCCCCCTCCCTCGGGCTGGATCAACAGTTGGCCTGGTGGGGAATGACTTCCCACCCACCAGGCTGGGGTCAAAAGATCCAGGGGCAACAAGGGTATCCCTGGTGAGGACCGTGGTCCCACTCACCAAGGCTGGGGTATCAGGACAAGGGACAACAGGCTTGGGACTGCTGATGAGGACTGTTGTCCCACTCATCACAGCCAAGGTTTTACAGGGCCTGGTGGGCTCGCTCCCAACCACCAGGTCAGGGGTCACATAGGGGCTGGTGGGCTCGCTCCCACCCACTGGTTCACAGTCTACAGGGACAGCACAAGGGGCAGCAGCACTGCATTGTGGCAGTCTGCTGGGGTCCTCTTCTTCCAGGCAACAAACTCCAAGGCCATTCTCTGCCTTGAGGAAGACCGCAATCCCATTCCTCAGGGCCATAACATCCGAGCACACATTTCTCGTTCTCCAGGGCAGTATCCAATAACAAAGGGGAAGGACAGGGGCTGCTGGTGGGGACCTGTGTCTCATCCACAGCAACAGGGGTTTCCCAGGCCCTGGGGAGCTCGCTCCTACACATCAGGCTAGGGTTCACAGGGGGGCTGGTGGGGAACGCATTCCCACCCACCAGTTCATAGTCCATAGGGTAAACAAGAGGGCCAGCAGCACTCTTCTCCTTCAGTCTGCTAGGGTCCTCTTCTTTCAGGCCACAAACTCCAAGGCCATTCTCTGCCTTGAGGAAGACCGCAGTCCCATTCCTCAGGGCCATAAAATCCGCACCCCTGGAGAGCACACATTGCTCCTTCTCCAGGGCAGTATCCATTAACAAAGGGGAAGGACAGGGGCTGCTGGTGGTGACCTGTGTCTCATTCACAGCAACAGGGGTTTCCCAGGCCCTGGGGAGCTCGCTCCTACTCACCAGACCAGGGTTCACAGGGGGGCTGATGGGGAACGCATTCCCACCCACCAGTTCACACTCCATAGGGTCAACAAGAGGGCCAGCAGCACTGTTCTCCTTCAGTCTGCTAGAGTCCTCTTCTTTCAGGCCACAAACCGCAGGGCCATTCTCTGCCTTGAGGAAGACCGCAGTCCCATTCCTCAGGGTCGTATCAACCGTGCCCCTGGAGAGCACACATTGCTCCTTCTCAAGGGCAGTGTCCATTAACAAAGGGAGCATCTTCTTGGGGCTGCTGGTGAGCTCTCTCTCACTCACAACAGTAGGAAAAACAGGGGAAGGGGCCAAATGTCCACCAGGGGGGATGGTTGTCCCACCCCCTGGTACAGGGGCATTCTTGGGGCTGAGGAGCAGCGAATTCCCACTCCTCAGGTCCGGGGTAACAAAGGGGCTGGTGCGTATCACTGTCTCACTCCCCCAGCATGGGGCAACCCAGGGGCTCTGGATGTCTTGAAAGTACTGTTGCTCGACCGACAGTTTAAGTTGGGCAACCGTCTCTTCCGACGGATTGGGTCCTAGGTGGGGCAGTAGATTCCTCATTCTCCACCCCACCGGGTCGCAGGACTCAAAGGACTGTTCGATTCCAAGGTCGGAGCCTCCATCCCAGGGCGGGTTGGCCAGCCAGGCCACGTCTTCCTGCGGTATAGTATATGGAGGGGCTGCCCATGGTCCCTCCCCCGTATGCCTCGCAACTTTCCGGATAAGGCCTTGGTAAGCTCGCTCCAGATGCCACTCTTGCTCCACCAGGTCCTCCAGCTCCTCTGCTAGCTCAGGAATATTCTGGAACCCCATCATCTCCTCCCGGGCATCCCTGATTTCCCAAAACCTACTCTCCTCCTTGCTGCCAAAGTTGGGGTCGACACAGATGGCCTCCCTTCCTACTCCTGGGCCATTGTATCCATTGCCTGCAGCAGAACAAGAGGGGCGGATCCTGCTGTAATACTTCTGCTCTGCTTTCCGGTACAGGGCGATATACTGATCCTGTAGCTTACTTTCCACCTTCACAAAGCAGTCCGTGCTGTCCTCCCAATCCAGCAGAGGATTGTCTCCCAGAAGCGGCCATCGCAATGCCACCAGCTTCTCAATTCGTCTCCAGTTGGACTTAACAGCTCCCATTGGTCCTAGATTTGCCATGTTCCACAGGCAGGATCCCAGGTACCTCCCAATGCACTGGATAATAGTACTCCAAGTTCTAGGATATTCAAGTTGCTTTGGCCATCCACAGGTTGGGGCCCCCTTGCACTCTGGACTCCAGCAGATCCTCCAGGGCTTCGCTAAGCCCGCCGCAATACTGCTTCCTCCGGTTCAGGTGAACCTACGCTCTATCCACTGCTCGCTGCGTTCCTGAGACCGGGGTCAAGCAAGTGGCTATATCTCCCCCTGGATTCTGGTTTCAGTTTCGCTGTTGCTCTATCCACTGCTCACTGCGTTGCTGAGACCGGGGTCAAGCCAGTGGCTATATCTCCCCCTGGATGCTGGTCTCAGTTTCAGTTCCTTGGGATAAGCCGAATCCCGCCGCTTGCCACCAGTTGTAACGTGACGCCTTGTATCATAAGCTGGATACCTCTTTTATAGTTCCTTTCTCCCTCAGAATAACACTCCAATAGTAAACTGACCCTCCTGTTCCCAAACGTCAGCCGAGACTTGATGAAGGGAAGAACTCTCTCTTTTATTGACTCAAACACACAGGTTATATACACTACAGAGACTCTTATCTAGATCAGCATGCAAACGAATACTTGGGACAGTGCTTCTATGCTTGACCAATCAGTCACCAGCATCCTTATCAGGATAAGAATGCAGATTAAGACTTGAAATCATACATTCTTAACTGGCTCATCAATAACCTCCTCTGATTGGTCAAGGAAGCACAGCAGGAATCAATTAACATTCCTTAGCACAGAACTGTAGTATAGTGGAATCCAAGCCCAACCCCCACCATCTCTGCATTCCAGCAATGTATTGAAAACAACTATGGCCCAGCTCAGTCTATGGTTGTTTTTTGGATAGAAATAGTCTGACGACATGAGATCCCATATCCCTAACACACCAATATCTCCCATGGTCGCCACAGTTCCGTCACACTGACCGCCCACGAACCTGGAACCCGTTTGATCCTGGGGCTAGAGTACCCACCACTGGATTTGAATTGAGAATGGGAGAGGAAGCGCTTACCTCTAACACACTGATCGTGTAAACGGAAGTGACGAAAACTACTGAACAGGATATGACGTACCGCTGAAAGGTCTGATACTTATGAACTGTATACCCTACTTCGTAGTAAAATGTAGAGGCACACAGACGGAGTGCCCTTTGGTAATGCAGTGTAACACGCAGATGGAGCACCCAGTGGGAGAGACTGCAGGTGGTATTTAAAGCCTGCAGCCCCTCCCACAAATGCAGGCCCAGCCTTCTATTTAATGGAAGGTTATACATTTGGGTGAAATTTTTTCACACATCCCTAGTATACAACATCAACAGCAATTCCCTTGTCCAAATTACTACTTACCTTTTCATAAAATGCAAGTAAATTAGTCTGATGATGAGATTTAATATAAATAAATGTAAGGTTATGCATTTAAGCAGTAGAAACAAATATGATACATATACACTAAATGGGAAACAACTTGGGGAATATTCTTTAGAGAAAAATTTAGGGGTGCCGATAGATGATAGAATTCACAGCAGTGTGCAGAGTCACTCAGCTGGCTGCAAGAGCAAATAGGGTACTATCCTGCATAAAAAAGGTATAGATGCAAGAGATGCTAATATTATTCTACCTCTACATAAATCCTTGGTAAGGCCTCATCTAGAATATGGAGCACAGTTTTGGGCACCAGTTCTTAAAAAAGACACTACTGAATTGGAAAAAGTACAGAGATTTGCAACAAAACTGATTAAGAGATTGGAGGATCTGCATTATAAAGAGAGACTAGCCAGACTGGATTTGTTTACATTAGAGAAGAGACATCGAAGGGGTGATATGATTGTCATTTGCAAATATATTCAAGATCAATACAAAGAATTATCTAATGAATCATTTACACAAAGAGCTGGACTAAGAAAGAAAGGTCATCCATTAAAACTAGAGGAAAGGTGTGTTTTGGCTTAGACATAGGCAGGTATGTTTTACAGTAAGGGTGGTGTAGCTATGGAATTCTTTGCCTCAAGATGTTGTGCTTGCACATACTATAACTGCTTTTTAAAACAATTGAGAATTATGACAGATGGGTGTTTTAGAGCCAGGGAAATATCTGACTGACATTTGGAGTCAGAAAGGATTTTTTCACCAACTTTGGGCTTAATTGCAAATGGCTCCAATGGAGGTTTTTGCCTTCTTCTGGCTCAACAGGAGTGATCTGGCCTGTGCTGGACTTGATGAAAGCATTTCTGTTTTCAGCCAACTATGTTACTATGTATTCTTCATAAAACCACGCGGGCTCCTACTAATAATATTGTTGGTCATCACAAAGTCCTGAATACTGTCAGTTAGTAACCCTTCTAATATCTTACCCTATTATGAAAGCCAAGCTCACAGGTCTATAATTTCCTGTATCAGATCTTGCCTCCCTCTTTTGAATAATGGTACTTCATCAGCTTTTTTCCAATGATAGGGCATTATGCCTGATAAATGTGAACAAAAAATATTAATGATAATGGTCTTGATAATACTGAACTAAGTTCCTTAAATTTCCTTGGTGTATGTCATCAGGTCCAGGTGCTTTAGTCACCATAATCTTTTCCAGTCTCTTTTGGACTTTGTCCTTAGTATGCCATGTACACGATGGAAGAAATGGTATACACTGACACATATTTTTAAGAGCATTTTAGACAAATTCCATAATTCTTGTGCATTTTTATCTTTGAAGATTATATACCACTGAATGTCCTTTAATACTGCTTTTAGCATTGTAAAATTAGCTTTTTAAAATATGTGAACATTTTGTTTTAACCCTTACTAAAAGGTTTCTCATAACAGATTTGTTATGTTGCCTAAATGTTCCTTTACCTGTATACTGTACTGTTTGAGAGCATTAGGTCCAGCAAGGCCTCTTTTCTAGTTCTCTCCTCTACTACAAGTTGGTAGATCAAATTGTTATTAACCATACTTAAAAAAATATTTCCCTTTGTTGTGCTAGAAGTCATATTTTTGCAGACAATTTCAGGGTAGTTGAAATTGCCCATTATGATTACATTTCCTGACCTAGAAGCCTTTCCCATTTGCAGTAACAGTTGAGCTTCTTCAAACTCCTCAATATTAGGTGGCAAATTCCCATTAACATGTTTTTTTATTATGTGTGCCCCCAGTGTGTATTTCAAATCACAGGGACTCTACATTCTCACTGGACCCTTCATTAAGATCTTTCCTTATACTAGTTTTTAAGGCATGATTTACATATAGACACACCCCTTCCCCTTTTAGTAACCCTCTCCCTCCCTGACTGAGTGCCCAGACAGGAGTATCATATAACCAGGTTTAAGACACACCAATTAAATCATACTGCTCATACATTGCAATCCATTTCAGTCCCCCTATCTTACCAGCTGGACTATGGACATTTAAATGTATATGTTTTTGTTATTGCTATTCTGAAGAATTGTATTCTTTGAAATATGTATTTGTTTTTTATCACGCTGCAACATAGGCATCTCCCTATTAGATGAAATAGCCCATCCCCCTCTCCACCCCATGCCCCTTATCTAATCCCAGTTCCACATTTACACTGCCTTCCCCATCCTGAGTTTTCTCCTACCCCCTGTTTCCTAGTTTAAAGTCTCCTCCAACTCTATAGCTATCCTAACCCCTAGAACAGTAGCTCCTTTTCCACCAAGGTGCAATCCATCTTGACTATAAAAATTGTGGGTAAAGGAAAAGACAGCCCAGTGCTCTTGGACCACAGTCTCTCCTACTATTTATTTAACTTCCTAATTTTCCATTGCCTTTCTAATGTAGCATGTGGCACAGTTAGTATTTCAGAAAATACTACCTTAGAGGTCCTTTGCTTAAGCTTATAGCCTAAATCACAAAAAAATATTTTTTTAACGGACCTCCATTTCTCACTGACTTCATCATTTGTATCAACATGTACCATGACAGCTGGATCATGCCCGGCTCCTCCCAATAATCTACCAACCCAATCTGCCACATGTGGAACTTGAGCACACAGGAAACAGCAAACAGTTGTATTCTAGTGATCCTGACAACAAATTAATCTATCTTCCTAATAATGGAATCCCTTACCATCACTATCTGTCTAGGCCTGCCTGAGTCCTGGATCCTGCCTGAGTCTCGTATCCCATCTGCTTTGGAGGAGCTGTCCTCCCAGATGTTAGAGAGAACAGTCCTCTCCACCAAAGTCATTCCTTTGCCAACATCCCCAACATCATCACTATCAAATCTGTTAGTGAGAGTAAATACAGGAGTGTCTTCCCTATTCCTATACCTCACTTTGCTATGTCTAACTGTACCTAGCTATCTACTCTTTCTCTGAGCACTCTCCACCCCCAAAGCTTCCTATAACAGCTTCCTTCTGCTCAGTGAGCAACAAACCACTCTAAAGAGTAGCCATCTCCCTCAGTGTTGAAACTTGCTTCTCCAGTTCTCTAAATTGAGCTTCCAGAGAGGCTATTTTCTCACACCCACCACAGAGTTATGCACTCTGGAATGGTTGTTATGGGGGTGCAAATATATGGGGATTTGTGCACTGACTTAAACAGACAGTCATGCTACAACTCATATTATACCAGTTACCAGATAAAGTTGGTCTGTATATTTTTGCTATAGTATGCAGAAAATGGAATATAGGAAATGTAATATAGGTGAGTGCTCTGAGAAAAAAATAAAATAAAACTTAAATATACTGTCAATACAAATTTTGTGTATAAGAAAATTGTATCCACACTATATATTAATGTACAGAATGGAGCTTAGTAAATAAGATTGTGTGTTAAAAAGGTGACTCTGAACCTCTATCTAGAAAGAAGAACTAAACATGGGAAATAAGTATAGGTTAGTGCTCAACTGTACATACTTCCAGAAAATGGAATATATGTGTGTGTGTAACCATTTTAGAAATGCTTATATAAAAACTGTACATAGTGAAATTATGTGTAAGTAGATGGAACTAAGAATAGTGAAAGGGGGATAGTGAGACCCCTTAGACATGTATCTGTCAGTACATTTGCTGGCTAATGCCCATACAAACATGCCAGTGGTCTAGTTAAGTTACTAGAAGAAAGTGAGTTAGAGCAGATATAGTTAATGTCAATTTAGTTACAAAAATGTATTTTATTAATTCTAACAATGGCCCTTCACTAAGTTTCACCAAGCCAAATATTGCCCTAGCTTGGCTTAATAGGTGTAGTATTATACCGCTTTAGCAACTCATAAATCAGACTAGCTTGTGTTAAAGTGATAGTAAATTTCCTTTTCTACTTTACATATTATGCAAGTACAGGATATGGAAACCCAAATTGCCTACATATTTTTTAATTTTAATCTTCATTAATTGTTTTATGACTTTTGTGTCCCTGAAAAAGATCTCTCAGGATCTCTCTTTCTAAGTAATTCAATACTGGGAACAGTGAAAGAAGAAATAGTGGTTCAGTATCCCCGTCCATCCGCGCTGAATACAAGACTGGAGTGTGATAAGGAGCTCTCACATTCCAGTCTAGTAATTACATCATGCACAATACACAGACCTCTGTATGTAGTATAATTTGCTTTTCCATTGGGAGTCCACTAGTTGTCATTCCTGATATTTGGGAGATACTATACAGTCAACACGCCTAGTATCTCTTGTTTCTTACAACAGGTGCAGTTTTCTTTTTGCTGAACAAAGTGAGTGTTAAATTTCACTGCTATGTTTCCACTCACTGTCCTCAACAACAAGATTATTGGATGAATATTAAAAAAATAACAAACTGTGTATGCAGTCTCACTTTACACTTGCAGAATATATAAAATTAACAAGCTGGTTTAATATCATATTAAGTACATGTAGTGTCTAAACAAAGTCTATATCCTGCATTTATACAAGACTGGAGAGAAAAAGTAATACAAAATTAAATGTACACAAAAACATCAAGCAATTAAGGCAACAAAAGAAATAAGAACAAAAGAATATATACTCCTCATGGTGTTGAAGACATTTATATCATTCAAGGGGTTAAATTGAATTCTCACATTGTACCCTTTCTGTGTTACTGACACTGTCTAGAAGCCCTTGGATAGATTATACTATAATTGTACCAACACACATGTATAATCTTGGTTTTCCTATCAGAGATGAAGTGGTAAAAGACAGACTTGTGCTGTGTTTCATCAGCACATAGTCAAGCAAATGAATACTTTAGCTCTGCATATCCTAAATATGTTGCTAGTCTGTATCTGGATATTGTTTTACTTGTTTGATTAAATACAGATGCTGTATGTACTCTGCAGTGCAGCCAAACTTCCTTTATTCTTTTTCCATATTGCTTTACTGGCAATATTGCAAAGCAAATACAGTGACTGGTTACATCTCAGTTCAAACATAACTTAGTTCACTTAAATAAAGGCATCAAAATAATTTTAAAATGAATTTAATGGTCAGTCTGTCTTTGAGTGTTGGTGGTTTAGATAGAGCTACCTTGGTTAAATGCTCTAGGCCAGGGTTATGAAACCTTTGTCACTCCATCTGTTGTTGATTACAATCCCATCATGTTTGGGGGCTGTAGACAGCACAGGCTGCTCAATCACAATGACTGAGTCACTGATTACCCACTTACGATTATCCCCGTAATGACCGACTGATCCGGCACAGGGTGGCCGTTAAGGATCCACAGAACTTTTTATTTTGCAGCATAGTATTCTAGGTTGGCAGAGCAGTGTGCAGCAGTGCTGCCATCCCAGAATTCCATGACATGTCAGTACCATCACTGGCCCTTAAAGGGATAGTAATACTTCGTTTTAACTTTATTTTATTTTGTAGGCATTAAAAAAACATGAAGAATGATATAAGTCTTATGTCTCAAACCTTTATGGTTTAAGAGATATTCACTCCCGCCCCTTTTACCTAGTGTAAGCCATCTCTTCTCAGATGTGAATCTGGTTGTAAGACTAGACAGATAACAGCAGGGGACAATCTTCTTTGTATGAAAAGAATGAAAGCCCTTCCCCCTTGACAAGTTTTTCAGCTTTTTCCCTTATCTTAATTGAAGATTGTCCCTCTCTGCAGTCTACCTGGGCACCTCCCTTCTGATTTGGCTGAACGGGGGGGTGGGATACTTTGCTTGTGAATATCTCTTAAACTATAAAGGTTTGAGAGATAAGACTTATATCGTTCTTCATGTTTTTTTAATGCCTACAAAATAAAATAAAGATAAAACGAAGTATTACTATCCCTTTAAGTGCCGGACCTGTGTGATGGTCTTGGAATGGCATGGGTCATTAAGGGATTTAGCAGGTATATCTTGAAAAGCAGACCTGTTAGTGTGTTCTGCGAGTATAAATAATAAGGAAAGGGAAAAATGGGGAAAAAAAAAGCTCATAAAGGCACACAACTATGCTCCAAAAATATTTATTGCCACATAGAAAATTACCAATGAAATCACATAGAACACACAAGACATAATAAAATACAACAATCACAGATTTATCCACTCTTGATATAACACAATTATATAATATATGAACCACCAAAATGCTTGAATCAAAATACAAGGTTTTGTTCATAGCGTCTATGGCTTGATATGTTCTTTTGGGATGGTGATATGTGATAGGTGAAATCAGAAATGCCTATATATGATGTGATAGTGAATTATGTCAGCTCTTTGATTATCTCTTTTTATTTTTGAATTAATATGGACTATTATTTGGGCACTGTTCTATAACGACAACCACGATAACACAAATTTGAGCCCTATCTGAACTGGTTTTCTAGCCCTGGCAATGCAATAGGAAAGGTTCAGATGGTTTCCATTATTTATTTATTTTTTTAACCATTTCAACTATTTTAAAACAACTTAGAATAAAAGTTATGCTTTATTTTTACTTTTCTCTGTATATACCAGAGAGTGTGGAAGTTAAATCATGAAATTAGACTAAAAGGCAAAGTACAGCAGGGATATCTTTATTCTTATTTTTCTATACCAATGCAGTGGGAAAAGGCTGGAGGCCAGTAGAATATGTGGGTCTATGGCTACTGTGGAACAAAGCTGGGATGTCAGTATTTGTGGCTCTATGGATACTGCTGGACAAGACTGGGGAGTTAGTATGTGTGGTAAAGTGGCTACCACGGTACTGGGAGTCACCACTCCCATCAGTCCCCACCAGTCACCAAGACAAGGCTTGGTGATCAGCATATGTGGTTCTGTGGCTACCGTGGGACACAACTGGGCGGGGCTCAGTGTGTGTGATTCTACATTTACCATGGGACAAGGCTCTGTAGTTATTAATACACTTAAAAATTGTACTTCGTGCTGAAATTACTGCAGGGGGTGATGATAAATGCTGTTTTTCTCACTTTTCACCCATTCCTAGAAATTACAAGCAGAGAAAAATAAGGTGAATGTTTGATTTAATTATGAGTATCATTTTACACATTTCTGAAAATAAAGATATTTAAATTTTTTACTTTTCTGTCCATATATTATTATATTAAATTTACTTTTGACCAGTTCCCTAAGACTCCAAAGATACTTAATTTAAATTGCGAGATAAAGAGCGTTTGGGAGAATTTGCATAAAATATATTATTTTAATTCCTTAGCTAGTTCTCTGCGTTGGAAGTCTCCAATGCTTTCCAGTATAACTCACTGGAAACTTCTTTAATAAGCAAGGAGTTAAAGAAAAAATAATATTTAAGTGATATTTTTTTAATTGTGCACACAATGGATTGCAAGATCTCCTACAAAATATAAAGATTTATAACATTTTTAAAGAACATAAACAGAGTTACTGTGACCAAAAATCTCATAGAGTTACTTTTACAGCTGATTTAAATCCAGGTAGTGCTTTATAGACTGTCAGGCCACACCGCTGGTTTTTATTGTGAAGAATTACCCTGCAGAAACAAGGCATGTTCTATTTTTGACATTTTAGCAATGAGACCACTTGTACATCATGACCTGGCTTGATTTACAGTAAGAAAATAAGAGAGCTGCGATTTGTAAAATACATTTATTACACAAGTCTAAAAATGCTTAGTATCTATGTCCATCCGCATCTGGTTTTATTTTAATCTCACTCGAGTCACATATGAAATTTTACTTGGCTGTCTTCATTCTCTTAGTCAATCTTGATTAATGGCTTTGAAAGTAAAAATAATTGGCCTGTATCAGGCTTCTTTTATAACTGTAGTTCACAAAGAATGTGAGACTGGAAAATGAGCCTGAACAGAAGGAATGTATTACATTAGGACTGAGAAAAAGCAGCCCTCCAGTTATTTCAATGTGTATTTTTATAACAGGCGCCTCCTTGACCGTTCATGATATTACAGATATGAAAAGCCAAAAGCTTATGGATATTCTATAAAAGTGACCATTTAACAATATAAGTAACTGAAATGCCACACATGCTCAGCTAATGAGAGTCAGAGCAAACATTATGGTCTACAATGGTTGAAAGGTACATGAAGATGGAAACATGATTAAAGAAAAAACAGAGTTGGAAATTAGGGATGTCTAATTGTCTCTGTATTTTTCATTACCTGCTTTAAAGACACCCCTGAGATGTTTTGTTATGAATTTGTAATAATTCTACAATATCCAGTTTCAGAGTCACTATACACATGGTCTGGATAATGGCTTTATTATGTGATGACACTAAAAATTGACCCTTTGAGTTCCAGATGTCACTCAACCAGGTAAGGGGAACATTTTACTTTAATGCAAAATCTGTAGAATCCTGACAACAAAACCCTTTTTTCCCTTTGGAGAAGTCTCCAATCTTCCAAATCTTCACTGGTAGCCACAGAACCATACATATATATATTGGGTGCCATTCTATCTTTGTTCTGTGGTCTGCAATTACTTAAACCATGTAAAAGGTGGTACAGTGTTTGTCACTGAAAAAGCAGGAGACTGGCAAAGTAAAAGTGATACCTTTATTGGTTCACTGACTAACAGCTACTCAGTTATCCAATTATGGTATCACTTTTAGTCTACTGTCTGTTACTTAAACCTGCTCTGTGGAACCCAATGAACTACTTCAGGAAACCCTGGGGTTTAACAGAATACAATTTGAGAACCTCTGTTCAAGAAAATCATTTGGCTATGGATGGGGCAAATGTAAAACAATTTTCCTAGCTTTATGCATTTCTGACATTATGCAATTTGTATTTTGGTTGCTCTTTTTTTGACATAGCATTACTCAGCAATACGGTGCCACTCGTTGGTCTGAAACAGTCTTTATTTGATTGCTGGGACACATCTGGATGTGCAAATATATAAATAGTGTACAGAGGAAAATTAGAGACAGCGGAAATATTCTCATAACAGCACCAATCCCACTCCTATATGCACAGAGTGATGGGATCAATAGGGTGTGAGGTTAAATAGAGGAAAAACAAATAAAATGATTAAAATATACCTTTTATTAATGCCCTTTTAAAATAAGTGAGTTAAAACCAATGACAGTCTCAATAAACTGTTATTAGGTCAATATATTAGACACAATCTTAACACCATTAATCTCATGGTATAACTATCTTAATCAAGTAAATCTTTGTGCCTAGGATAAAGAGTGAAGAGATATATGTAACGATTGTTCTATCTACGGTATTAGCAGGATACATAAAAATCTTAACTCTTGAGTAATTATGTAGCTGAAGAACTCTAATAATATCTATTAATGTCTACCTATGTCTTGTAGAGCAACAGATAGATAATTATAATTATCCTGTTATCCCCAGATTGAATGTTCTAATACAACAGTTCCTGTCTGCCTACAAAAACCTAAATTAGGATAGATGAGAGAGAGCAGGATACATATGAGTCTTAAAGCCTAGTTAACTATATTACTCGCCAGACTTCAGTGATGTCCGCTTTCATTTGCCTGCACTGCACCGAGCAACAGATCAATACGTGATTCTCTCTTATTATACCCAGGATGAGTATTGCGGTGAAACTCTCCCTGATTGCCTGCATACGTGATTCTATCCTATTATACGCGGGATGAGTATTACGATGAGACTCTCCCTGCTTGCCTGTATGAAGCTATAATTAGGATAGAAAAGACAGAGGACGCAAAAGTTAATCACTCAAAAAGACGAAGCTCGCACTTCACAGGACCCTAACGGTTAAGTCCGCAAAAATCATTGGATAATGGACCAGTTGGGCAAGTGATTAATAAAGGCTAAAAAATGAGAGATATTAAGAGAATATTATTAACAGTGATACATGGTAGTATTGGGACCGCACACAATCTGCAGCACACAGTTTGTGCTCAGAGACCCTGACGATCGTTTCATCCTGTGGCTTTCTCAAAGGGTATAAATGGTGTATTTGGTCATTTTTTGGAGGACTAATGCAAGTGCATGTACTGGTGCGCTGTCTAGACAGCACATATACATATGCACTTTAGTTTAAGGTGTCTAATTAATATTAGTAATTAATATCATCTGATACATGCTTATTTAATTCATATTCTTAGAGATTCTACTAGCCCTTGGATTACTCAGATTGTAAATTTGTACTCTCTCATTTGTCAAGGAATAAGTGTATAAAGACATGCTTCTGAAATATGACAGTTCACCTAACCCAGGTACTGCCTGGTATATAGCATGTTATTCTATAGGTGACAATGTATGGATATATATGCATAAGCATATTTTAACAAAAGATTCAGAGTAAGATTTTCCCAAAGACCAATTTACAATAATTTATTTTGGATACTCTTTCATAGCTTACACAAGTCTGTATTACAGCATGAAAGAAACTCTCTCACTGCAGCCATGTTCTGTTGAATTATTATGAAGCCAAAACACTGACGCTAATATACTAAGAAGTATTAGAAACTCGGAAGCAAACCAGCTGCACCATAAGGGACACATAAAAATGCATCAAAATATTTTATGGTAGAGCTTAATCACTGGACAATTTCTGCAGCAAATTCATCAGAAACATATTTGAAATTATAATTTTTTATATTATTGAGATCAGCAATTTGACAATGCCAGGGCTTCTGCTGGTCTAGTTGCTACGTAATCTTATAACATAAAGTAATAGAATGCGTCGCTCCCTGTGAGCATAAACGCACACGTGCAGTACAGACTGCTGTTCCAGCAGTCTCTACTGTGCATGTGTGGTTTCGCACACAGGGAATTTCTCTGTGAGCCGTCTGTAGCTCCCCATTAAAGATCAGCATGTTCGGCAAGTCACTACTCCGCATGAACACGCTGATCCTGAGCGGAGAGCTCCGGGCGGCTCACCTCCTGTCTCTGCTCCGGGGCAGCAGCCGGGGCTGCTGGGTGCACTTTAGCCCATGTATACTGGCTTTCAAACTAGTCTTGGAATAATGTTTCAAAGCCCTATATTCATAGACTATCCCCTCAGATAAATCCAGTTTAATTCTATATTTCTAAAGTGTAGGCCAGTTGGGGCCTTTAATTTGTCTTCCCACTGTAAAATCGTCAAGATGAGATAGGTAAAAATAACCATGTTTGTGCACCTTAATGTGCACAGCTGCTTACAGTGCACTTGTGATGAATCAGCAAGTGTCTTAGTTTCCATTGAATAATATGTATGTAGCAGAAGAAATGAAAACTTTATATCCAGTGCTTCCCGTTTTTCTTGTACAAGTTGGCTTAATGAATCATGCCACAAAAGCAAAATGAGAGTGAAAATAGTAAATTCCACAAATTGAACTTTGATGAATAGACCCTATTTAATTCAGGGACAAAGATGAACATGGAAGTAATTGCTATGAATATGTATGTTTTATAGCTACTTTATATAGGCAAAGCAATGGATCAAAGCTATAAAGGAGCACCTACAGACTACATGAGAATAAAAGCTGAAATAATAAATTGTGCCTGAATGAATACAACCAGGGTTGCATTGGCTTCAGCTTTAAAGGGATAGTAATTAGATAGATTTATGGTCCTGGGACCAGAGCTGTCCATAGGATCGTGTAGCAACAGAGCCACTGTACAATTTCAGGCCACTGTGATATTGCACCTAAAAAATTCAACTTTGAAAATTAATAACTTTTGAATAAAACCCTACAACATATTTTTTTTTACATTTTAAGTATTACTATCCCTTTAACAGAAGTATTGAAAATCCATTATAAACAGGAATGATTATGAAGCATTGGAGGGCTGCAAATGTAACCCCACTTACCAAAAGTGGATTTAGATGGGTGCCAAGTAACTTTTACAGGAAAAAAAGTCTAACAGCAAAAGTTGACTTGCAATATCTGTTCAACAGGACATTTCTATTGTAACAGATGCTACTCATTTGACCCTGTTTATTCCACTTGGAGGTCTGCTCAAAAGTTACAATGATTAAAACTGGATTTTATGTTCTTGATTATTTACAAAACTAGATTAGGTATAGGATTTAGATGGTTGAGGTAAATAAATTATATTGAGTGGAAGAAAATGCATCAATAAGGAAGATTTTTGGAAACAAAGCTTTTAACATCACCAAAGGGGAGATGCAATAAGGTGTGGTAGGAAGGTGTAAAAGAGGAAATTACTTCTCCAATGATATCACTTCACTTCTTTGGAGCCAACTCTCTAAGATTTATCCTGCTTTTGAGATTTTAGCACATAGGCTTTTTAGAATAACATAGAAAATGGAGAAGTAAGATCACAGGAGCAATCTCCATTTTATCACCTCTTCATTACTCCTTAGTCCATAACACCACACGAGTACTGTAATACATTGGGGTATATGGGCTAAGGAGTGATAAAGAAGTGGAGATGACTTCTCCAGTGCTATCGCTTCTCCAAATCCTTTTTTATTCAATAGAGACTATGCACTAAGGACTATAAATCTGGATAAAGATTAGTATATACCAGTCTAAATGGTAACAGGAGACAGACAGCAAGGTAGGAGGATGTCAAGCTCTGTGAATTACAGTGCTGATTTTATCAATAAGAGGTGCTAGTGCTCCAGAATAGGGATGAGTGAAAATTTTCACCTCAAACTGAAATCGGTGAATAATGGCACTTCCCGCTTGGCAGATCATTTCCTGTGAATGTGCCGTTTTTCCACTTTTTTCACCTAGCTCATTCTATTGAAATCAATGGGAACACTGAATTAACACACAACACATTAAAAATCTTATTTTATTTCCCAAAGGCAGAGTATAAAAGGTGGGTGCCTGTGTTGGTGGGGTGATTTGTAGGACTTGAACTTATTAGAGGCACAAGCCCTGAAGAAACATTGATTTATAGGACTTAGACTTATTAGAGGCACAAGCCCTGAAGAAACATTGATTTGTAGGACTTAGGCTTATTAGAAACAAACCCCCCAAAATGTTTTATTTTTTTTGTAGGACTATGGGTTTTCATATAATTTTTTGTAATTTTTTTTTAAAGCACAAGCCCTGAGAACAAAAAATGCCCTACTGGCCTAGTACCAGCTGGTCATGTTGTGTTGTTCAGTGACCACTGGCCATTGTCAAATGTCCTGAGTCTATAATTGCAGAATTTGCAACTGCTGTTGTTGCTGCTGAGTTGTTTAAGCAGCAGGATGATTAGGCAGCTAAAAGGATATGGGATCACAACAGTAGTAACATGGGTAATGTATGATGAAGGTTCCACTTGCCACTACTAGCTTCAGTTATATGCCTGAAGCAATAGCAGCACAATAAGTAGCCCCCAGTATATATGAAGAAAAGAAAAGTTGGCCAATAATTCTTCTCCACCTGTCCCTCCTCCAAAATCATAGGTGTGTTGTTATTAGAATAGAAATAAGTATTATTATTGACAACTTGCTGACAGTTTAATAGTAATGATGAACCCTACCTGCCACCATCTTACAATATTCTGAGGGATGGAATCTCCTCAGATACCGCTTGATGCCCTGCTTGCGATTCTCCTCCACCATACTGCCATGTGTGGTCAGTGCACCACACAGTGTGCAATGGATGGACACGAACTGCCACATCTATAGAGTGGCTATCATTTGGCGGGGGGGTAACGATCAACGAGGTGGATTGGCAGAAGATGTAGTTACCCTAGAGGAAGAAGGTGATGGGGAGCTAGTTGTGTCACTCGTCAAGGAACTTCCAGTCTTTGCCTGGGCTTCTCTATTATTCCTCCACTTTTATCTCCACCTCACCTCTTGTTGCTTTTCTGATGAGTCAGGGACAGCAAAAGTGGTGCTTGATTTCTGTGGTGGGTGATTATCTTTAACATGTTTGGAGTAAATGTCATGGTGTCTGTGATTCATGTGTGTTATCAGGGCAGTTGTGCCAAGGTGTGTTCCCTCCTTTCCTCTTCTCATTGACTTGTCACAAATGGTGCAAAGTGCCGTTGTTGATGACTATACTGTGCCTGCCCCAAGAGAAAAATAATTCCACACCCATGACTTCAGGGGATAGGGAACAGATGGAGAAGAATGTCCTCTTTCTTCATGTCCTACACATTCTCCTTCACTGTCTGGGGCAGAGGATGATGTTGTTGCTGTTGCTGCTACTGCCCCAGAATCAGCACTGTAAATAGGACCAGGGCTATTTGTGCTGCTGTTACTGTTACTACTACTAACACCAGCCACATGAAGTTCAACCCCAGAGTCTTCCTCCGCACAGTCACTAGTAATATGAGGCTATTGATTACCCCCTCCTTCACTCCTAACACTAACAAACTGCTGGACCTGCTTAGTAGTAGTACTAGCACTGGCGGGACTGCTTGGTTATGGCAATTGTGACTTAGGGTCCCCTGCTGTCACACTTGGTATCATCTTCTCCTTCCCCAACTCCTGAGTATTACAAGACACACTAGCAGCAGCTTCAGAACTGGTGGCAGCAGGTTCAGCACTGGCAGCAGACACATCACTGGTGGCAGCAGGGGCAGCACATCTGACAGCAGGCACAGTACAGGTGACAGCAGGTGCAGCACTGGCAGCAGGAACAGCACTGGTTGCAGCATGGGCAACACATCGGACAGCAGGCACAGTACTGGTGGCAGCAGGTTCATCACTGGCAGCAGGAACAGCACTGGTTGCATCATGGGCAGCATGTCTGACAGCAGGCACAGTACTGGTGGCAGCAGGTTCAGCACTGACAGCAGGAACAGCACTGGTTGCATCATGGGCAGCATGTCTGACAACAGGCACAGTACTGGTGGCAGCAGGGACAGCACTGGCAGCAGGAACAGCACTAGTGACAGCATGGGCAGCACTGGCAGCAGGCACAGCACTGGTGGCAGCAGGGGCAGCACATCTGGCAACAGGTACAGGTAGCTTACCTGTCTTACTCTCACTACTACCCTTTTTTCCTCCCTTGGCATTAATTTCCCCAAGATCCCTAGGGGTGATTTAGAGGGACTGGACAGCATTGGTTCAATAGAGCTCACTTTCTCCTCCTCCTCAGACTCAGTGGACACCTAAGGGTCCTTACAGTTCCTCATTTTACTATATTTAAACTTTCTCATAGTGATAGCAGTCACTATGAGCATCTCCTGCCTTAGTTTTCCAAACAAATCACAGCATAACAGCACAGCACATCTAGCTCGCTCTGTAGCTGCTTCTATTGTGTTCCACTTCCTAGAATATGTCACGTTTTTATAGCGGAAAGGCAAAAAACATGTAAGTCAATGGGCAGAAACTTTCTAGCCATTGAAAAGGTGGCAAAGAATTTTGGCCAATGGGCGAAAAATGTGAAGACTTGAATTGCTTGTTTTAAAGAGGATTTTCCCGAGTAAAGAGGACAATGTGGTTTTCGTGGAATTTCTTGCGGGAAGACGGCACTTTTGCCCACCCCTACTCCAGAAGATTTCAGGGAAGTTTTAAAGATGTAATGGAATAGTTTTAGACATAAGGAGAGAAGAATGGAGTTCCACAGGTAAGGAGCAGAAAGAGAAAAATATTTGAGGTGGGAGATGGCAGAGGTTGTGGATGGTGTAAAAAGAAGAGAGCTGAGAGAAGGAGGCTACCAGGAACATAAGCAGAGATGAGGGAAGGGATGTAAGGGCATGTAACAGAGCAGAGACCTTAATGGTAAGAAAGACTTTGCAAGTGATAGACGGCTTGATAGGATGCCATGTGAGATATCTGAGAAGGATGAGAGAAGGTCATTTGTGCAGTTGTGTTTAGGGTACATTGCATAGTAGTATGTTATTAGGTGATTTAGGCCTCGATCCAATCAAGTATGGTAAAACTGCTGTTTAGTCAAAAAAGGCCAACTATCGTTAGCCATTTCTGACTTACATAGCATTCAATAAGCAATCGATCAAATGCTAATGAGTGTAGGCCCAAAAAATTAACGTAGGTTAAAAATCAGCATTGTTCCTTTTTCACCTCACCGTGCATCCCAATCAGTCGCTAATTAATGTACAATACGTCTAATGCAAAGAAAAAAAAGATAACAGTCAATGTTATCTAGCGATGCTGAATGTTGTCAACACAGGTTCAAACTCAAAGCCAATCAAACACACCAAATTATCAAATACATTCAAATACACCTATATATATCCCAAAATAACTGACTTACCTTGTCTGTTACAAGTTTTGGCAAGCTAGAGCACAGGACCCAGTAGCAGAGGATAGTAATAGAGAGAGAAACAAGCATTCATTCAAGCAAGGTAGGAGGAGTTGGGATCGGTGAGACTTGGTACAGCAATAGTGATATATAATACAGCTTTGCAAATTTACTATACACACATACAAACACACACATAAATCTTTTTTGGTAACAACACATTACATAATTTTATGTTTAATTTTGACAGTGTGAATCAATGAGTGCAAGGGAGTGACAGAGAGTGAGTCTGATTGAATGCATCTGTGAGGCCCTGCGTGAGTACCTGAGTGTGAGCCGGTGTGAGATGTCAGGAAGAGGAGAGCAGGCGATAGGCATGGGGAGAGGAGCAGGAGAGGAGGGAGGTCAGGGGGGCATCCCCGGACATGGAAGGAGAGGGAGATCAGTTGGGTGGAAGGGGACCTGACCAAGAAAATGCATGTAGAGGCCAGGACCAGCTATGACAGTGGGATGACATGCAGATCATGGGCAGCACCACACACAATCAGCACGAGCACAAGCAGGCCATGAAAGCCTCAGCTCCAATACATCCCAGGCTGTGGCTGATGAAGTAAAGGCTGCAGAACCTTAAGTACTCCTATGATGAGAATGGAGTCCTCATCCAGAGTATTATTGACAGTGAAATAATCCTTTATCCAAAAGAGACAGTGAGTGGTTTAGCTTCTAAGAATAAGGCCATCTGGAGTCAGGTCCTCAGCAGAGTGAATGCTGTCTCCAGCTGCAAATGGACCATTGAGTCCATCAAAAAATGATGGGGTGATTACAAGAGGTTGGTCAAGAATAAGATGAGTGAACCTGCTATGATACCAGAGACATCGGAGGTGGTTCTCCTGTCCACATTACCTTTAACCCCTGGGAGGAGATGCTGAGGCAGACTCTGTCTACTACAGTTGTTGAGGGGGTCCCTGGAGGATCTGACACTGGGGGCAACAACACCCTCCAAGTGTTTCATTCCCTAAATAACCCCTCATACCTACCAAAGCCCAACACAGTGACACCTGAACACTTCCCCAGCATTCATTCACATAACTTCACAAATACAGCACTGAAAGGGTTCAAACAAAGACCCAATACTGGACAATCCCATCTGTGTTGATCACGATACCCTTTCCACACAAACAATGCCTGCCATCACATGAAGCACTGTCATGTTTCCCCACAAAGTTAAACCTATAGGGAGGTCAGCACCTAACTGATTGATTGCTAGAGGGATAAGCAAAGTATTGTTCCCAAATGCGTTGGCTACCCCTCTGGCACTCGAAGGGTTAACAGAAGATGAACACAATACAAAATGGTTATATTGCACTGGTCCACACAGCTTAGTTCACACATCACAGTTCTACTAAGACAAACTGATTGCATGTAAAGAGAGATTACTCGAGAGGGATCCCTTCTATCTTTGCCCTCCCACAAGTTGGAATCTTCTCTTTGGTCCGATACCCTGATCTGTGCCTAAGAGATATGGGTAGAGATGGTCAAATGCTGTCCCTTGATGATTTTAGAGTTCTACTCCATCTACCCCCTAAGGAGAAATGGAGGTTTCTCCATTTGAAACATTTCCTTCAGAATCCTAGATTTAAGCAATCTTTCTCTAGGAATCTTACCAAATTTGAGATGATTCTTCAACGGGACTGCCCCTTTAAGAGGTGTTTCTTAGGCAAAATCTATGAAATATGCTTTGAAGTGGGAGCAGGAGCTGGGTGTGAACCTGGATGTGGAGGATTGACAGAATATTTGGTCCATTGTTTATAGCTCCTCCCTCTCCTCCCAGACGCTTGAAATGAATTACAAGTTAATTATGCATTTGTTCCTGCCCCCCACTACACTACAAACAATATCCTCCTCCTTACGTCCACTTTGCTGGAGATGTGGAGAGGCCCCAGGTACATATATACACTTATGGTGGGATTGCCCTGTCATTCAACCATACTGGAAAGCCTGCATTTTGATAATTAACCAGGCTCTGACGATTGACCTGAATAGACACCCCTTTCAAATTAATTTTTTTTAAAGAACTCCCACACCTTCCCAAAATGAAGAAGATATTATTATATACTTTGCTTAATGCAGCCAAAACATTAATTCTGCTTAACTGGAAACAACCCCTGGCCCCATCCCTAGCAGCTTGGAAACCTCGCTTTGAAGACTAGATTCTCCTTGTGAGACTTACCTTGATCCACAGGAAACTAAATCCAGATTCCATCTGGGACATGCTGTCTGGTTGGTGTGATATACTAATGTCCCCTGGACTGAATTGACCCTCTCTCTCCACTATCTTACTTCTCAAACTGACATTGATAGTTAGCCTTCCTCCCCAAAAAGATTAATAGCTGACCAATTCCGATTTTTGTATTCTCCCTCTCCCTCCATCTCTCCCGCTTTCCTTTCCCAACTCCTCCATCTTCTCCATCTTCTATATCTTCATCTTCTCCTCCTACTCTATATCCTTTTTCTTCATCTTTTCCTTCATCACTTTGTTATGTAATAAGGGTCATGAATATCTTTACTTGTATGACACGCCGTTTGGTTGTAACTTGGACTAATCGATCATATTTGGAGTTATGGACTCTGCCTGTACCACTCTTAATTAAGGGTGCTCATGCTCTTTCTGGCATCTATAATTCATTGTATTTTATGTCCTTTTGAGATTTCTATATGTCATTGTATGTTTTTCTGACCTTAAACTGTAACCATACGGTCAGTTCAGTTTTTATCCTGCCTCTAATTGACCCAATACAGATTTAATTATTTAAAAAAAATAATAAAAATTTGCCGCTTTTGCCCATTGCCAACACATTTTTCAATGGCTAGAAAGTTTTTACCCTTTATTAACGTGTTTTGCGTCTTTTCGCTACAAAAATTTACCATTTTCCAGGAAGCCAAACACAATACAAGCAGCTACAGAGCAAGAGAGAGGTACTGTGCTGTTGTGCTGTGATAGCAAAATTGAGGCAGGAGAGACTCATAGTGACTGCTATCACTATGAGTAGGTTTACAAAAAATGAAGGAGCTGGAAGGGCCCTTATGTGTCCAGTAAGTCTGAGGATGAAGTGAACACTACCAGCATTGAAGGGTCTGCATGCACTGATTCCCAAGATTCAATGCCATTACCCCTAAATCACCCCTAGGGATCTTGGGGAAATTTATCTCTTGGGAGAAAGAAGAGGACAGTAGTGTGAGAAGAACAGGTCAGCTGCCTGTGCCCGCTGCCAGTGCTGTGCCTACTGTCAGTGATGCCCCTGCTGCCACCAGTGCTGTGCCTACTGCCAATGCTGAACCTGCTGCCAGTGTGCCTTGTAATTTTCAGGAAGGGGGGGAGAATAAGATGTTGCCAGCAGGGGACCCTAAGTTACACTTGCCATCCCCAAGCAGTCCCACCACTTGTACTACTACTAATAAGGTCAAGCAACTTCTTAGTGTTATGAGTGAAGTAGGGTGTGATCATCATATTACTAGTGACTGTGAGGAGGGACTAAAATTGATGTGATTGGTGTTAGTAGTAGTAACAGTGATGGTGAAGCAGATGGTGGGACTAGCATTAGGGGAGTGGTAGGGGAAGCAATGCAGAGCATTCAGACTAGTCAAGGAAGCCCACACCATTCCCCTGACCCTGGGAGTCCTCTTCCCCTCTTGGCATTGTCTAGGTGGAACATGATCCTGAAGAAGACAGAATTGTTGCCTAGAAGGAATAATACCACCACCACCAGGAGCACAGATCAGCTGCCTGTGCCTGCTGCTAGTGCTGCCAGTCTGCCTTCTTCATGTCACCAAGAAATGGCAAGTGTGACATTAGGGGACCTTCTGTCACTTTTGTCATCAATCTCTTCAACCAATGAGATGTCTGTAATAGAGCAGCAGCATCACGCAGGGACTGGTGGTGGTGGTGATGATGATGATGATGGAGAAGCTGGTGTGGAAGAGACATTTATGGCCTTTTTAGCCCAAATTGAGAATGAATGGAAGACAGGGTTGGTGATGGGCATCACCACCACCACCACCACCAGCAGTGAGAATTTAGAATTTGTGGAGTTTGCAGCTGCTCTAATTCCTGCTGCTGCTGAGTTTCAAGGGCAGCAGGAATCAGAGGAGCAGGCTAGTATGCCACAGACCACAGTGGACACAGTGGAAATGGGGTCAACAAGAAATGCGGGAATAGGACATGTTCCACTTGCCAGCAGAAATACTGCTGGTCCTAGTTGCAGTGCTGATTCTGAGGCAGTAGCAGCAACAGCAGCAACATCATCCTCTGCCCCAGCCAGTGAAGAGAAATGTGGAGGACAAGAAGAAAGAGGCCATTCTTCTCCATCTTTCCTCTTCTCCCTGAAGTCATGGGCATGGGACTATTTTTCTCTTGAGGCAGACACAGTGCAGCCATCAACAATGGCACTGTGCATAATTTGTGACAAGTCAGTGAAAAGGTGAAAGGAGAGAAAGCACCTTAGCACAACCATCTTGATAACACACTGAAACACAGACACCATAACATTTATGTGAAATATGTTAAAGCCAAACACCCATCACAGAAATCGGGCACCACTGTTGCTGTACCCCCTGACTCTTCAGAAAGGCAACAAGAGGTGGAGATCAAAAAGTAAGAATAATAGAGAAACCCAGCAAGAGGCTGAAAGTTTGATGAGGAGCCAAACAACTAGCTCACCATCACCTTCTTTTCTAGGGTAACTAAATCTTCTGCCAATCCACCTCTCAATCTTTACCTCCCCTGTCAAGTGATAAACATTCTGTAGATATCAGGATGTGGCAGTTCATGTCCACCCATTTCACACTGTGTGGTGCACTGACCCCACATGGCAGTGTGATGGAGGAGAATCACAAGCAGGGCATAAAGCAGCATCTGAGGATATTCCATCCTGCAGAATATGCTAAGCTGGTGGCAGGGAGGGTTCATAATTACTATTAAACTGTCTGCAAGTTGTCATGTATCCTTAACGGGGTGTGGACAAAGGACATAGTGACAGCAGCAGCACTTGGTTTCTGGTAGGGGTGTGCCAGGTCTTTCATGTGAGTGCAGATGTACCACTTGTTACCAGTCCTTCCCTTATATACACTGTGCACATTGCAGTTGCTGATGTCAGAGGCACAGTTCCTGCTCTCAAGGGAAACAATTCTATTCTCAACACACCCATGATTTTGGAGGATGGGCAGGTGGAGAAGCATTATTGGCCAACTTCTTCTTTTTTCCATATATACCTGAAGTGGTGGGAGCTAGTTATGGTGCTGCTACTGCCTCAGGAGCATCACTGGAGCTAGTCTTGGGAAGTGGAACCTTTATCACCCATGTTACTGCTGTTGTTGATCCCATTCCCGTTTAGCTGACTAATCATCCTGCTGCTTAAATCACTCAACAGCAGCAGCAAGAACAGCAGTCACAAATTCCGCATCTACATCAGGACAATTGACAATGGCCAGTAGCCACTGGCCAACATGACATGACCTGCTAGCATTAGCCCAGAAGGGCTTTTGTTTTCTCATGACTTGTTTTTTTAAAAAAACAAAAAACATAGGCCTACAAAAAATAAATAATTTTTTGGTCTTGTTTCTAACAAGCTTAAGTCTTACAAATCAATGTTTCCTTAGAGCTTGTGCCAAACAAGCCTAAGTCCTACAAATCAATGTTTCCTTAGGGCTTGTGCCAAACAATTGTAAATCCTACAAAGCAATGTTTCCTCAGGGCTTGGGTCTAACACAAGTCTTATTTCCTACAAAAACTCAATGTTTCCTCCGGGCTTGGGCCTCTAACAACAAATCTTACAAATCATCCTCTACAAAATACTCTGTCATGTCAAGCATCAGTCTACCCCAGTCGCACCTTACATCAGGGGGTCCCTGTCTCTGTCATGTTACGTACAAATTTCTTATTTTGTTAATTTATTTTTTTATTAGCTGTCCCAATACCCCTACACCAGTCATCAACCCCCCCAAACAAATTCCCTGTTCAACTGATTATGTCCCCTGATCAACCCAAGAAACACATTAACCCTCCTCAGACTCCATTTTTACCATGTCTTATGGGTTTTTTTAATTGTATTTAGCTTTTTTTTATTAACTGCCCCCCCGATCCCTGTAAGCAACCCCACTAAAAAAAACATTCCCTGTTCAACTGATTCTTTCCCCACAATCCACCAACAAAGGTACCCTCATATCCCTTTTATACTATGCCTTTGGGAAATAAAATAACATTTGCTATGTATTGTGTGTAAATTATATGTTCCCATTGATTTCAATGGAATGAGCTAGGTGAAAAAATCAGAAAAACTGCACTTTTCAGGGGAAATTATTAGCCAAGCCAGAAGTGCCATTATTCGCCGATTTCATTTGCGACGAAAATTTTCCCCCATACTACTGGGATTCACACTCTGATGAGGTATTATCCATCGCATACCTAGTAATACTGGGTTAATTATTGAGAAAAATTATTGAGAGGACAGGAGCATGAAGAAGCCACTAGTCAGGTCAATTGATTACACTATGCTGAGAGAACATCAGTGGTTATCCACTAAGGTGTGATAAATAGTTGATAAGGTGGAGATTACTTAAAGGGATAGTAATACTTCGTTTTAACTTTATTTTATTTTGTAGGCATTAAAAAAACATGAAGAATGATATAGTCTTATCTCTCAAACCTTTATGGTTTAAGAGATATTCACAAGCAAAGTTTCCCCCTCCCGCCCCTTTTTCCTAGTGTAAGCCATCTCTTCTCAGATGTGAATCTGGTTGTAAGACCAGACAGATAACAGCAGGGACAATCTTCTTTGTATGAAAAGAATGAAAGCCCTTCCCCCCTTGACAAGTTTTTCAGCTTTTTCCCTTATCTTAATTGAAGATTGTCCCTCTCTGCAGTCTACCTGGGCACCTCCCTTCTGATGTGGCTGAACAGAGGGGGGATACTTTGCTTGTGAATATCTCTTAAACCATAAAGGTTTGAGAGATAAGACTTATATCGTTCTTCAGGTTTTTTTAATGCCTACAAAATAAAATAAAGATAAAATGAAGTATTACTATCCCTTTAATTTCCCCAGTTCCTTTGTTATTCTATGGAACCTATGTACTAATATTTTAAAAGCAAACTTTTCTCAGTGCATTGGCTCCTTTGAATAATATATAAGTTATCTCCACTTTATCACCTCTTTATCACACCTCAGTGAATCTCTCCAATCATATCTTTACATCAATACATTCCAGCTCCACTCATGGTTCATGTTTCATCAATAGACCCCTAAGATTAGGGACATGAATTCATAGGTATAATGGAAACATAATATATACCTATTTTGCTATCTGGAGAAATGGCTAATCAAACATCCAAATCAACAGACATATTTTGAAGAGTGATAGGCCTCTTTTAATTTGTTTAACAATACATTAAAGCACAAAGATGTATGTATTGTACAGTAATTCACTGAATACTTGTAAAAGCAACCAAGGGGTATATTAAACATAACAACTTGCTACTGAAAAAAATCAGTGTTCAACTGCTCACAGATTCTCCACAAGGTATATTAACTCTGAAGCAGAGCAGGATTGCTAGACATGTTTTCCTTTTAGTTAGCTCTTACATAACTCATACACATATAATTGAGCAGTTTTTTTTATATGTGAAAGGTTTTGCAGTGTTTGCTAAAACTTAGTTTTACATTGAATAAACACCATCACTTGAGAACAGCAAGAGGTGAGCTTCATGGAGGAGGAGTCAACGTTACACCAGAGTTACTTGGATATTCCTCTATTGCATGATCGGTTATGCCATGGATGTCTGTGGGAAGAGATGACAGGATTTGAAACTGCACCATCGAACTGTCTGTCATGCAAGAGATGAACCATCATTATCTCATTAACCTTTTGCATTCCAGAAGTGTAGCTTTGCAATGGGTTGTCTACCCCTCTGGAACCCATGAGGTTAGGGACAAAGGGCTGACAACCAGCCTTATGTATGTGTGAGAGGGGCATTGAAATAACACATCATCTTGTATATGAACTAAGCCCCATCACTTAGTGGTTCCAAAGCCTGTGCTGTGACCTGCTTTGCTCTGCTTCCATGAAGCTAGTATGTCGCATACTTGACTTAATAAAGTTCCATCTTAGTGGGAGGAGGAACAGTGGATGAGATTTTGTATAGAAAATGACCTCTAATGGGGCCTGGGTTTCACTCTTCTCTCTTCTGAATATTGACCCTCTGTTCCCTCCATCTGGTCAAACGACCAGAAACCAGATCTATGGGGTGTAGGTGTGACATGATGAAAGGGGGAGGTAAGGGGAAACTTTAACATAGTTTGAATGAAAAAGTACTGATGTAACAGAAGTTGTGACTGAGCCACTGACCAAGAATTTAATACAAACGTTGTAAAAATGAAGTATTGCTGTGCTTTTAATTAACTATGGCAGAGCCATTCTTGAAAAATAAGGGGCTTGGGATTAGGGATGGGCGAACATTTTCACCTCAAACTGAAATTGGCGAATAATGGCACTTTCCGCTTGGCGAATAAGTGCCATTTTTATGCTTTTTCCTGACTTTTCTGCCCATTGAAATAAATGGGAAAAAATATATTTTTACATCACAGGAGAGTTTTCTACAGCCATATAAAAGGCTGTCAGGCTCTCACAGCAGCCATTCTGTGTTTGTGAGAGGAGAGAGCCACATGTTTTTGAGCTAGAGGACATAGGCAAATAAAGGGGAATTGAAGCTTAGTTTAGGGAGTCATTTAGGTAGGGCATTTGTTTTCTGTATTAGGGGAGTCTGGGGCACTCTAGGGGATAAGAAGGGAGGAAGGAGGTTGACCCCCAAATACTCCAAAATTCCATGTGACTAACAGGCAAGACACAGGCAGCTAGGGACCTATTTGCTTGCTGATCTTGCTGTTATAGTCTCTGTGCTGGATGGGGAAGACTGGGGAAAGATGTTGTTGATTAGTTTTATAGTTATAATTTTTTTTTGGACAGACTATGATAAGACAACAGGGTGGACAACTTAAAAAAAAATGAGTAAAAAACAAAATATCTTAGGTGACAGTGTGTTACTGTTTTCGTACACTCAGACCACGATGATAATAGAACAGTGCCCCTAGGGGCCAGTACAGGTATAATCAGTATTGGCAAAGTACAGACCAAGTAAAGGTTATGCAATACATATATGGATATATGTAGACTGGGGAAATACCATACAGGGTTAAAGAGGAGAAACTGAAGCAACTCAGTCCTTGATTAGCCAACGCCCAGGATTTGATAACAGTCTCTTGATGGTGAGAAAGCAATATAGTGTCTGCACTGAATCACTCTCAAGGTAGTAAAATGGAGCGCACCTATAGCCCAGAGCTGAGCCAATACCACCACCGTGGGATTTGGAGGAACGCCACTGCTAGAGCTGAAGAGACCAGAACCTGAATCGCCCTTAACGTACACTCGGTAGTAACCCTGCGTGTGCCAACGGGATTGCGCCCAAACACCCTTAGGGTGCCAAGATAGATGGATACTGCACAAGCTATAGCGAGCCGGAGCACTGGGAAGTGCAGAGGATAACGTACACCATGAGCATTAGTGAACCAGAGCCAGGACACCCTTCCGGTGTCGCACAGAATCCACACTGCAAGAGCGGACAGGCTACCAGTGCCAACCGGCGCGGTTACGGTGCACACCGAACACCGGAACGGACAGTGCTCTGCGAGTGATGGTTAGGCTTGGTCTACAGGCTCAAATCGCAACAGGCTCTAAGGGTAACCAGCGGCTTGGCAAGTGTATATGAGGCACGTAACCGGAGACTACAGGCACTGCACGGGTTAATATGGTTCGGTATAGGAGAGAACAGCTCAGCAGACAGCGGAATGATATAGCAACCTCAGGCAACAGCTCGATAGAGAGAGAGGATCAGCGACAGTTCAGAATGTCGCCGGAGCGACCGGAGCTACTCAGGAACACTAGAACAGCACACAGGACTGGAACGTCAACCGGAACCGGACTGATACAGTAGCAGGAACATCAGCCGGAAAACGGGTCAATCACGGAGCAGGGTCGTCAGCCAGAACCGGGTCAAACATGGAGCAGGATCGTCAGCCAGAATTGGGTCGATCATGGAGCAGGGTCATCAGCCAGAACCGGGTCAATCACGGAGCAAGGTTGTCAGCCAGAACTGGGTCAATCACGGAGCAGGATCAGTAGAGTAGTCAGACAAGCCGGATCGGTACACAGGATACTCAGGAACTCAGCAACGAGGCGCAGGATCAGGAACACCACGAAAGGGCAACTGACAAGTGCTCAAGAGCCAGTATAAAAAGGAACATCCTGGGCGGGCCAATCAGCCTCCTCCAATGCACAGGTAACACAGCTAAGATTGACAGGGAATCACGGGGACCGTGATACAGCGACAGACAGCTAACTGGGCTTAGGCAAGGCACCATACAGCTCCATCAGTTGTGTTGTGTACTGTACAGTGAAAAAACACAGTTGCATAATGTCCAGCACACGTACAAGGGGAAGGGGAAGTGATGGAGCAGTGCAGGGACGTGAGAGTAAAGTAGTAGTTCAAAAACTGACTGCAGCAATGGTTGCTGCATCGTGTGCAATCAATGGTGATGATCCTTCTACTCCAAGGGAGGATGCAGTTTGTCAAGGTCCTAGCAAAACTAGCACCACCAGTGCCAGTAAAAATATAGATACTAGCAATAGAATAATAGAGGATGGTGTAGCAGCTGAACCGCCTGCTGCATCAGACAGTGAGACAACCAAGCACCAAAACACCCGTCCTCAGCGAATTTTGTTACAGTAAAAATAAAAAGAAATTGTTTGAGACCTCTAAAAGCTTAGAGGAATATAAGGGTAGTAGAGGGCAAGAACTGTCAGGTGATGCTGCTGCTGAGGATGATCTAATGATGACTGATAATGATGCAGATCTAGAAGATATCCCTCAAGCATCCTTCTCTTTGAAGTTGAGAGTGAGGATGATGAGAGGGCTATAAGGTTATCAGAAAGTCAAAGGCTGTATCTTCCACCACTTTTAAGGAGCACTGTGCCTGTCTATAAAGTGTTTGAGAAAGCCATTGAAAAGTCTGACCCTGGACAAGTACAGATGTCAAAAAGCACACAGTCACCCTATCAGTCATCATCAGCATCATCGCCTCTTCAAATTCTAAGTCCCACTCAGCCACACATGCCTGTTTTGAGTACCCAGAAACATCAACACAGGTTAACATCCACAGGGTTAGATATGATGAGTACCTCTGGTGCTGCTTCTTTAAGTGATGCACCTTTGACATCTAGTAGTATTGATAGTAGAATTACATCAACATCTAGCTCCAGTAGCAGTAGTATCAGAAACCACACATGATAGACAAAGCCAGGACAAATATATTAAAAGCAGCACCGATGAGGAGGTGGAGGACGGATGTGAAGAAGGTTTACGACCATCTACCCCACTTGGGACCACTGCTATGACCGATAAGTAATGTGTGTCAATAATCTGAGAAGGAGAATAGAGTATGACAATGGTAAAAATACATAAACATTGAAGGTTGCACTTTATTTTTTCATTACTTGACATCATCATGAATACGTGCCAGTGTCACTTAAGCAGGAAGTTGGTGTTGTGGGCAAAGGACAAATGCATTCTGCATGCGAACACATTTTTCAAGGCTTAAGTTGTTGTAGGACTCACAACTTTGACTTTCAGCCACTTTTTTCTAAACTTCAGTCCTAGTGGGAAATATAGTACCTATAAGAAATATAGGCAAAAAATGTGTTAAAATAGGTGAAAATGTGTTAACACAGGCAGAAAAATTGTTAAAATAGGTGAAAAGGAAGAATTCTATGCATAGGCGGAAAGACAAAATTTTTTCATGGGAAAAGCGAAAAATCGGCATGTTTTCCCGAAAAGTCATGCAGGAAATTTTTCACACTTTTCGCCCATCCCTACTTGGGATATTCCAGCAGGATGCAACACATGACATCAGTCCTTTAAAGCCTCTATTTTCAAAAGAAGGGCAGAATGTCAGCCTCCAACATTTGGCAAGTTTACTATTCCATAAGCATACTTTTGCATTATATTTGTGCAGGTTTTGACTTCTTTCTAAGAACTTAGTAAGTGTGGGATGGCATTACATAGTAAAAGAACTGTGTAACTTTATTGATATAACTACATCACATGTGGATGTAATGGGGGTAGTGGTGGGAGGTGTGGGCACTTCATGGCTCTTGTCATCTCCAAAAATAAACTTAGAGTCACACTCCTTTGCAGCTGGAGCAGAAAATCTTGGTACACACTCTGACACAACAACAGCAATTCTATTATGCACCTAGAGCCCCAGGAACATTTAGGAGTACTTCTACTGCCTTTTTATGGCACCCAGGGGCTGATTTTTTAACTGGCCCACTAGCTGGGATTTCATTCTGTGTGTATATATTAAAGCTTTAAGTACCAGAGGGGCACACAATACATTGTGCATTACTCTGGCAATCAGAAGGTTAAATACAAGTCTCGAAACCCCCAACCTGTTTCCCCACTCTGTCCTCCTGGCCCCAGTCTGTTACCCCCCCATCTCTTTCTACCTACAGACAACTTGGCAATGCATTAGCAGGCAAAGCTTCTGGATCCTAAACAACAGTTTAAACACACATTAACTTCCCTGTATTTAAACTCCTATTAACCCACTGTATGCATTGTTAGTTTATAGACAGGTACAGTACTCCTTTTAAGTGGTGAAAGATTGAGCCTTTGCCCTTCGGCTAACTTTCCAGCCATGTTATCATCCTAAACTTATATGACTTCTGCCTGTGTGTTCCCAGTCAGTCACATAGCATTTTGGGGTAGTTGGGTAATTCTTCTTTGCTCCCTTCTCACACCCCCTGACAAAGCTAGCACAGAGATAACAGCCAGATCAGGAAGAAACTTGGATCACAGCTGCCTATGCCTTCCCAGTTAGTTACAAAACATGTTGGAGTATTTGGGGGTCAACCTCCTGTCTCCCTTCCTGACCTCCAGAGTCCCCCAGACTCTGACAATACAGAGAACAGATTTCCTGCCTACAAGAATCCCTAAACTAAGCTTCAACTCCACTTTATTTGCTTATCTTCTTTAGCTCAAAATTGTGTTTCTTTCTCTTCCTCTCACAAACACAGAATAGCATACTGAGGGAACCTGAACCCCTTTTATACTGTGCCTGCAGGAAAAAGAGGGAAACTTCCCATATTGTGAGGAGAAATTTGGTCTTTCCTTTGATTTCAATGCAATTAGCTAGGTGAAAAAAGCAAAAAACATTGTTTCTGCAAAAAATGTACCTGTCAGCGAAAAAATGCCATTTTTCTCCTGTTTCTCTTTTGAGGAGGAAACTTTCTCCCATCCCTAGTGATCACATATCTGGAAAAAAAATAGACCATCTTAACATAAATAAAACAGGTTTCTGTCCAGGTTACTCATCTGTACATGGTAGGAGAGCTTCTTTGGTGGGTTATTAGACAGTCAGCACTGTCTCTTCTCCCCTCTCCCTGCTTTGTCTCTCATCTTGTCACTCTCAATCTTTCCTCTTGTCTTACACTTATTCTCCCTATTTCACCAATCTCTTTTTCCCTTTTATTTTCTACCATGAGCCTGTCCATTCTCTCTCCACTGCTCTCTTCCCCCTCTCTCTTGAGCTCTTCATCACTCCTTCTCCTACTCTCTTATCACACTCCCTTATCCCTCCCTCTCCACAGTCCGTATGTGATCTATTCCTAATTGACTCAGACGGATGTGACATTTTCTCTTCGATCTCCAAACCAATCAGCAAAATGAATTGTGGATGTTTAGCTGTTCTATGTTAGAACTGTCTCCACATACAATACACTGGAAACCTCACTAGCATCCATGGGGTTATGATATATGTTTTGGTTTGAAAGTTATCCCAATTGCAGAGTAGCTCTACAGCGGTAAAACTCATTGTATTATATTCTATGCACAACTTAATGTCATTTTAAGATTGCTAATGAAGTTTCTTGAATCTAGGTCAGGAAATAAAGTATGAATACAAGTTAGATCCGTGCTGTATATTGATTTCCTTCAATTATGTCTCAAGTGACAAGCAAATTGCACAAAGACAGAAAAAAATATTCAATACCGAATTTGATTTTTGTTCTATTTCTATAAAATATGTTACAATACTAAATTACACTGCTCAGCACCCAGGAATATTGGCCTTTAGTTTCTCAAGGAAATATGTAATTTGTACAAATCTGAATGCTTGTTCTGCTCTAGCTCTGCAATATGTTTATTGCAAATTTGAATTTATATTGTTTTAACATTCTACAGATCTTCTTCTCTTGAGCAAGTATTATTTTGTTATTTAAAATAGCTATCATTTTTGTTCCCTTCTGAGAATAAATATACTAGTGATAACAGACACATTTGCTTCACATTTCTTCTTAGTGTAACAGCATGTTGCACAAAGAAGAAATGTCAAAGGTCTGAAGCAAACCAACAGTGCCATAAAGGACAAGTACACATTTTTCAAACTCAGTGGTATTTTAACTTCTTTTATTCTTGAGAGGTCTCCAACACATTGCTTAGTAATATGATGGAGATATCTCTTTGCAATTTTGCCTAACCCTCTGTCACTCAAAGTGTTAATATTGTAGGAATTTCTGTGAAAATCCAAAATAAGCCAAAAAGATACTCACAAAGTGAAACGACTCGATGAGACCTGTCGCTATACTTGCTTTGATGGATATTGCACTGCGTCCTGTCAGATCACATGGGATACCAGATGCTCTCCACTCAGAAGACAGGCTCTCTACAATGGGGTGCTATGTTTTTAGCATTATTAATATAATGTCATATAATTATGGGAGGACTTTGTTACTCCCATGGTTCATGCATAGGAATGCTAAGTATAGACCAGTAAAAATGCATGCATAGAAAAATACCCACACTGCTCAGGGAGTCCCACAGTCATGAACCGATGAAGGAATTAACTATATATCCACACAATATAATATGTATCAAATCAAATAAAATCTGGTACAAAATAATGTAAAATAGAGTATGTATAATGTTTATTATTATGTATAGGATGAATAAAACTATTCATATACCCATAATTCTACAAAATTATATAATTAATTGTAAGAACATAGCTCCCTAATTTCTGTTATCCTATCTCTAATCTTTGAGGGTTAAAGTGCCCATTTAAATCAATGGAGATTTGTATTTATCTCCAAGGAGCGCTTGGTTTGCTGCAGATTTACACCAATTCTTTTAAGTTCATAAGCCTCATTGAGTAAAGTTCATGAGACTGCATTCTATACAAAGAGTAGGCTTTAAACTCTTGAGGTTTTCAAAATTGTTTAATAGTCAGTAGCTACACTTAAGAGTATGCACTACAGAGTATATTGCCCCATTACCCTCTCCTTCATACAAGCAGCATTATGGTGACTTACTGAGAATTTTCTGCATAAGCAGCTTAGTAGATTGGTGGTATGCAGGTGTAGGGCAGAAAAATAATTTCAAGCTCTTGTTTTTGCTAATTCCTTCCATTTAGTTGTTTAGCATGCACCAATACTGACATTTTTCTTTATTATCACTTTAAGGACCAGACAGGTGTGCAGAGCCTTATGAAGCAATGAGTTGCTCACAACTCTGGCTCTTAAAGGGTTAAAGAACTCTAGCACCTGAAACTAAAATGGGGTTATATATATTTAAATAGCCTGAACTTGATACCAGCATCAGTATCTATTACCTTTGGTCTAAAATACAGTTTTACATGTATCTGGTAGGGCTTCCATTCATTACTTTCTGAACCCATTGCCACATCAATCATGGGCCTGGATTCCATTGGAGATGAAAAATGTATCAGGGGTTTTATCTACAGATTTCTCCATAAATTTCAAAGGAAATGTTTCAGATAAAATCAGAGATAACACTTATCAACTGCACTGTAATCCAGGCCTTGGTAAGGTTTCTTAGAATTGATAGAATATTGTTGTTTGCAAATTACCTGAGAAAATGTAACAAGCTTTCTGAATATAAGATGGGTAAGTACTATATCAGTCAGGGCTGGACTTCCCAATAGACAGAGTTGGCAACTGCCTAGAGCTCCAAATTTTGAGGGACATCTTATCTGTGTTGGCCACATTGTGGGTGTGGCCAGAGTAATCTCAATGACCCTGTGCCACGGTTCACAGGAATAAACCAAGAGTCAGTATGGTAAAGTAAAACAATCTTTTATTAGAAAAATCACAGTAATGCATGTAAACAGATAACCCACAGAGGGTGATCAAAGAGGAAAGCACTGTATCAGAAATAGCAGTCCACCAATAGATCCACCACACTGTCCGAGACTAGGCCTCAGCCCAATGGAGCCTCGAGTTAATTTGGAACGCCCAAAGGATTAGCACTGACTCAGCCTGCAGACAGTAAGCTAGGAGTCTGATAGAGCCCCAGGTCCGCACTAGGATGGGTGTCTGTGGAGTGGGGACCAACACACGGAGGAAACAGACAGAGCCCTCTAGTCAGCACCAGAAAGGATAGTCAGACAAGCCGGGTCATACACGGAGCGGGTAGTCAGCCAGAGCCACAGGTTTGCACCAGATAGGATATCCACTGAAGAGCTGGTATGCTGGATGAGCAGTGGACAGAGCCCCAGGTCAACACCAGAGTAGGTAGTCAGACAAGCCGGGTCATACACGGAGCGGGTAGTCAACCAGAGCCACAGGTTTGAACCAGAAAGAATGTCTAAGCCAAATCAGAATGCACAAGGAGAATGGTCAGACAGCCACAGGTCAACACCAGAATGGATGGACAGACAGGCCAGGTCATACACAGTTCAGGTATTCAGCCAGAGCCACAGGTCCGCACCAGATTGGGTGTCTCCTACACAATGGGAGCAGGAAAAGAGTAGTCAGACAGAGCCACAGGTCAGCACCAGAATGGATGGTCAAACTAGCCAGGTCATACACAGAGCCCAATGGAAACAGAACTGTATTGTACAACAATGCAAGGACAACTGAGTCAGGACTCAGTTTGCCCTTTAAACCCCTCCTCAGGAAGTAGGTAGGAGGAGCAGCTCAGAGGGAGGAAGTAGGTAGGAGGAGACTACAGGAAGCAAACACATAAAACAGAGGCCTGCTGCATGCTTGAAGCCTCGCACCTGCAGATGATGCATCTAGCTTTGATGCATCCAACCATGTCATTCCGGCAACATCCGTGTGACATGGACAGCCACTGATGCCGAAGCATCATTTCGAGCGTCACCTGAAGCTGCGGCACTGGAACCTAGGTAGTCTGTAACACCCTGATCCAGTTTTATACCAGTTTACTGGCTATTATTTTATCCCTTGGATGCAAAAAAGATCTCCAACTCACTATGGAGCAATGCTTTGGAGATCTCTCTCTATTAACCAAGGGATTAAAGTTTTTTCATTTTTGCATATTAAAGGACAATTGTATTTTCTGTGTTAGGAAACAGTGGATGATACTGGGGTGGAGTCATGCAAAATGTGTGTGGGGGGGTATGGACATGGCTGGAGCTAATGGAGCCTAGCATGCCTTGCCTTGGGAAGCCTGGAATGTAACTCAAGCCCAAACATCAATTGAATAACTTCTTTAGATCTTGCCTCTCAGGAGAAACAATGAGATGGATTCCACTGGCAGTTCTAAATTTATTGCTGATTTTATTTACAAATTTCCCCACAAACTTCAACAGTAAGCTCTGAATTAAAACTGGTGAAAATATTTAAATATGCAATGTAATCTAGGCCAACATTAGCCAAGTGAAGTCTGTGTAAAACAGTATACAAATAAATTAGAAATGCGAGTTTAGTTTTAGATTCAACATTTACATAATTTAAATGTATATAACCCAATTTATTTTTAGAAATTCCTGTTCTTTTAACCCTTTGAGTACCAGAGAGGTAGCCAACACATTGGATCACAATGCGTTGGATACCTGTTTGGTACTCAAAGGGTTAATTTACTCAAACAAACCATAACTTGTTGGGGGTGTTGTTTTCAAGTTGTTCAGTTCTTTTTGAACACTAAATCCTGTGATTGTAGGGATCTTAATGCTTTCCTGTTGAATTTATTACGATTTCTTTACCTTTGATGATAAATTTTTTTTACAAGTCAGGGGGAATGCGATGGGGAGTGCCTGTGCTCCCACCTATGCCAATTTATATTTGGGATGGTGGAAGCTCAAGTACGTCTTTTGCGAAAGTAATGACAAATATACAGATCATATTATCTTGTATCTAAGATACATAGATGATATATTGATTTTTTGGGAAGGTAGTGTGGATCTATTTGAGGAATTTATGGGTATACTCAATTCCAATAATCTTAATTTACACTTGACCTTTGCCATAGATGCTAATCGTATAGATTTTTTGGACTTGACTATTAATAGGGGTAACAATAATTCAATTGTTACTGAAACTTTTAGGAAATCCACAGCGACTAATTCCATCTTATACTTTGATAGCTTTCACCCACCATCAGTTAAGGTTAATATCCCTACTGGGGAATTTCTTCGTATAAAAAGGAACTGTTCAACACTTGACCTCTTTAAAACTCAAAGTAATGCTTTGAGAAATAGACTACTCTTAAGAGGTTATAGTAACACATGTATTAAAAAAGTGTATCATAGGCCATTACACACTAAAAGATGTGAACTGCTAAAGAATAAGGGTAAATCTTTGAATACCGATAATGTAATACATTTTATTACAGATTATAGAGGCAATACGAGACTTATTCAAAAAATCTTAGATAAACATGTGCATGTTTTAAGAGGGGATACAGCTTTAAGAGATGTGGAGGGTGATCATATACCTGTGACCTTTAGGAAGTGACCAACATTGAAAGACAGATTAGTCAAAAGTCATTATTGCAGATCTCGAGGCAAATTACCCATTGACGGTTCTTTTCCCTGTTATGGATGTAGTAATTGTAAATTTATGGTTAAAAAGCAACAAATTGTGGACCGATTTGGATATGTACATTATATACGTGATTATATCAATTGCAAAACTGCGGGAGTGATCTATTGCATAGAATGTGGTTGTGATATGAAATATGTAGGCATGACCAAACGGAGCTTGCATATAAGAACTATGGAACACCTAAGGGATATTAGGAATTCTGTTAAGGATCTGGAAAATAATAATAAAAAATTGTCCCCTATCGCTAGACATTTTCTCTCTAAGCATAATAGTAGAATAGATACATTTCAAGTATGGGGATTGGAGAAAGTATCTCTTGGAATAAGAGGTGGAAACATAGCAGAAGCCCTACAACGTAGGGAATGTGAGTGGATCTTTAATTTGGACACTTTACAACCACATGGAATAAATGAATCGTTAAACTTTGGGGTGTTTATTTATAAGGTGATTTGACACTACTCTTTGCAGTTGATATAATTTAGTATATTTAGTAATTTAGTAATTTAGTATAATAGGTTGATCTACCCCCTTATCTAAACATTATGTTTGTTAGAAATGTTTTCGCTTTTCTTTTGATTATATTCGGCCCTCAAGCTGTTTCAGTATAATTGGTTCTTTCGCCTGTCAAAGATGCCGATGGCTTTTGATTGACTGATATTTAGAGTCCTATTGATTGGTCTAAATGAGAAGGAAGGAAGGGATTTGACCCGTTTAAATTTGGCGTTTTAATGGTGAGTTTATATTTGCCTCTGATGAAGCCCAATTAATGGGTGAAACGCGTTAGGCGTCCGTATTATCATTTTTTTGATATTCATTTTAGCAGCTTATCATTATTTGCTTTATGGGTGCTTCAATTAACCCCATGCGTCCTGTCGAGTAAATTGTTTTATAGGTCTCTCTAGGATATATAGCTTTAGCTTTATTAAAATAATTATCCGTTCTATCCTATATAACCACTGGTATGATATGTTGTTCTCATGTCATAAGACTACATGACCAGCTTTTGGCCGATGTGTTTCTAAACATTAGCTGGTGGAATGTAGCGGAATGAGCATCTACCAGCCGTGTGTATGGGAGCATGGTATAGATGGAAGTGTTCATTAAGTTCATGACTATTAGCTCTAGATATCACATTGTAACTTAGAGGTTGCAAGTTGGTAGCATTTAGCTCCTATTTATATTGCAGCTCACATTTAGTCTATTATGTGAGGTATCTATAGTTTACTTTTCCTTTGGATACTATTCTGCAATAGTGTGACCATGTTCATTTTTTCAAATCATTGGATCTAGGTTGGCGATTAATGGGTTATGTACCCCTACTCTACCCATTAGCAGTGGAAGTGATTTGGTGGAACAAGGGTTGCTTTAATAGGGTTGCGATTTACATTCTGCTGCAATTTCTAATGCGCCTTGATTGTCCTATTCAACCCATATGCTAATCGGAATAATGTAAGTTCTCTAGATGGTTAAATCACCTGATGGGCTTGTTGTATAGGACTACAAACTAGTGGTGAATAACTGAATGAGACGTGACCGAAAATAGGAATCCATTTCTGGGTATCGCATGAGTAGGTTGATCATATATATAGGGTTAATCTCTGAATGAGTAATTCCTGGAATGTCAACTGCTCAATACCTTTGATTCCTCATGGGTAAGAGTACCGGAGCCTTTCCTCAACCATATATACCTAGATGTGTATAGCTGTTTACGGTCAGTTTGTGTTTTGGATTTATTTTGACATGACGCTGGGGTTATTTGAATATAGCGCTTATTAGCAATAGGGTTCTATTTCACATATCGTCCATTTTTGTATTTTAGACTTTTTTGTAATAAAGGATTCTCTATTTTGGATTTTTTAGATGAATATATTGGACTCACATTACCGTTTTTTCTTGTGAAATATTGAGTGCCTTTAAAGTAGTTACTTTTTTCTTTTCTTTTGTTTGCTATTATCCATAAGACTACTGGCACCGTCACCTAGATTTTTTACTTTATCGGTGATTTCCTGATTATTATATACAAGTGGTGCTATAATCTTTTTCTATACAGTGTTGTTTTCAAGGTGAATGCCAAGGAACAAATTTTTGGTTGAGAATGTCTATGAGAGTTTTAAGGATCGAGCAAAATCAATGGGAAATTTTCATTCCCCTGATGGACAGTTACCATACTTACTTTACTATAGCTAGAAAATCTTTATGTTCTATATGAACTTTGCACTTGTGCATTTGTTCAAGAGAGAATCTCATCAATCAGTCCTGGATATCCAGGGAGGCAGACATGACAATTACTGACAGTTCTTTCAAAATGTAGCAGGCAGATTGCATGAGTCTACTTAACAATTTAAGGTCTGGAGGTGTGCGTAAGCGTGCACTTAATAATTCATTAGGATGGCCACCTCCCCTGGGTTTTAAGGAATTTAGAAGTTTCCCTGCTTCCTGCTGCGCTTTGTGCAACATATAACATTGATGATTGGTCTTAATTAACAAAAGCAATAGTAGTTCTAGAATCATTTCAATGGATTAGCATAGTTTTTCTATATATTGTTAGAATTGGAAGTGGCTAGATTGCATTTATGACCTTAACCCTTTGAGTTCCAGAGAGGTTGCAGTGCATTGGCACTCAAAGGGTTAAGCATTTTTCTCAACGTATAAAATAACAATGTCTTTTATATGTGCAGCTTACAGAAATAATTGTGGTTCATCAATGCACAGTTGTTTTCAATTGTTTTTTTTTTTTCTTTCAAACTTTGTTATTGACAATTTGACCCTTTGAGTGCTAGGGACATATCCAAAACATTGAACTGCAGTGGCTGGCAGACTGGAAACCATAACCTCTTTTACCATCCCTCTGTACTTCAGTAGTTCAGTAGTGGGAAAGCAATTGCTGTTCACTATTAGTAGGGGTGCTGCATACAATAAACTTGTAAAACATTCAGTCCATTTCAATGTACTGTACAGGGAGCAGCTATTAACTGAGTTTTAAGTGGTATCAACACATATAGATTGTCCAAGGTTCTTGTGTTGATGAGTCTGTGAGAACAGACAAAACCAAAGTGCATACTTAAATCCCAAAAGTCCTATCATCTCCTTATGTTTGTTATTTGGTTATCAGCGAACTATTTGGAAATTTCAGACCTTATTCATTAAACTAAAGATGTGGAACAATGGGGAGAGTTGGGGGAAATTCTTTAAATTGCAATTGATTTAAATGGGGTTTTAACCTTTTGAAAGCAATGTTTTGGCAATCTCATTGGCATTAAAGTTGTTGGAATCACCATTTAAATCAATTTAAATCAATGAGGATTTTTTGTTCTCTCCTATAGTGCAATTGGGGTGCCCAGAATTCCTCCACTTTTCTTTTCAATTGGAACGCTATTGTAATGGTTTTTAGGACACTCAGACACAGAAGGTTTGGGTAAAAACACAGTTTTATTGAAAACACAGAAATTAGAGTAACCCACATGCGTCCAGTATATACAGACAGAAACAATACTGACACAAGTCAGGTTACAATAGATTTAGTAACCCACTCGGGTCCAGTGATACACTAAGGTACAACACTGCCACAGGTCAGGTTACTGTTCGTATGAATCCTAGAAGAGATAGTGGAGAGACGGGTGCTATTAGGCCAAGAGATATGGACAGGCCCTAATAGGACTGAGGCCCACAGGACACTCTCTACGCAGAGAGTGACACAAAAGTGACAGAGGCCACATGGAGGTAAATGAAGGCCCTGGAAGTGACAGACTGCCAGAACAGTCAGGGTGACTGATACTGTGTAGCACAGAGTAATGCCAACCGTAAACTGCAATACACTGTGACCCAAAGTGCAACCACACCAGCCCCCAAGGAGTTAAACAAACGCTCAGATCTGGAATTGGCTGCAAGGCTGAGGGGACAACCGAGGCACCCAGGGAACTAACCAGCCTCGGTTAATAGCAATGAACAGATCAAGTGTACCGTGGTGCAACCTGATTGATCTCAAACACCGGGGTGAAAGGATCATGAGGCACAATAACCAGAGACTGGGTCACAGTAAGCAGGACTGCCGGAGCAGAGTATTCGAGACAACCAAAGAAACTGTCAGTAGACAGTGCGAGCACTGGAGGCACGTACTCCAAAAGGATCACAGGATGGAGCGGGAAACCAGGCCAAATCGATACACAGAGCAAGAATGTAGTCAGACCGGGTCGGTACACAGAGCAGGAATGTCAGCCAATACGGGTCGGTACACAGAGCAGGAATGTCAGCCAATCCGGGTCGGTACAAAGAGCAGGAATGTCAGCCAGGCCGGGTCGGTACACAGAGCAGGAACGTCAGCCAGGCCGTTTCGGTACACAGGGCAGGAACGTCAGACAATCTGGGTCTGTACACAGAGCAGAAACGTCATCCAGTCTGGGTCGGTACACAGAGCAGGACCGTCAGCCAGGCCAGGTCAGTACACAGAGAAGGAACGTAATCAGGCAGAGTAGTCAGGCAGTCCGGGTCAAACACAGGATTCACACAGAAGTCAGGAACAAGCTCTAGCAACTGGAACACCATGAAAGGGCCTTGCAGAAGTGACAGGGCTCAGTAGTAAAGGGCTAGCACTGGGAGGAGCAAAACCACACTAGCCAATAAAAGAAATCAGGAAGTAGCACTGAATCACAATGTCGCCAGCAATAACAAGGGCACCGTGGTAGCTATGCGTTGGAGATCTATTCAGCCTTTTTTAATTTCCCCCTTATGGTGCAATTAGTATGCTCCATATCTACTCCTCTTTAACTTGATGAATAATGCCCTTCATGCCAAGAAGCTTAAAATAACTCAAAAGGGTTTTATTTGTCTTCCTTGACATTTCTTTTTTCAACTTCATAATATGCAACTTGGTACAGCATTACTGAGACTTTACCAGTGACGAGATTTGACCTTGAGGTACCTGTTGCCAGTACATAAATGTTTTATGCCTGGGTTTAGTACAATCAATAATTGGGGTGATTCAGCTAGGTCATGGCAGGTTGATTACCTGGTACCTTTTTATTTAGTATTACATGAGACCAGTAAATGACTCACCCTTACATGCCATTACTGACAGAGTTGACCTAATACCTTTCCTTTTAGAAAATAACTCCTACACCATTTCAACCCATCACTCTCCAGGTAGTGTACCCATCTGAAAAATTCCACTCTCTCACACTTTTCATTGGAGGTATGGGTGATCTGCAGTATGCACAAACAAAAGGAAATATTAGGTTTCTACACAGTTTGTGATTATTTAGTTTGGGCAACTGAAAAAGTACAAAGTTTTATGCCTCGCTTGCCCCCTTTGCCCTTTTGCCTGCTCCTTCCTTCGGCTTCTTTGCCGCATCTCCTGGCTGTATTCCTCACTCCTGCACCCGTTTCCTTTGGTGATGCGCATGTGCATGACGGTGGACCACTCACTGTTACTTTCTCTATGGTCCAGCCGGCATCCACGCCTCATGCTCAGGTGCCCTTCCGGTTGGGGGCCTTTTTAACTGATGCCTTGCACTGCTAAGACGCGTTATATAGCGTCTAGTCTGTTTGTATTGTGGTTTCTGTTCTCAGTCTCTGTTCTCCTGTGTATGACCCGGATTGCTGACCTTGCCACTGCCTGTTCCTGTGTTGCCTGCCTTCCAGTGTATGACCCGGACCATTTGACCCAGCCTCTGCCTACTCCTGTGTTACCTGCCTTCCTGTGTATGACCTGGACCATCTTGACCTTCTCTGCGTATTCCAGTGTCTCCTGCCTTTCTGAGTATGACCCTGTCCACTACAGGCCCTGCCTCAGTGTATGTAACCTGTTGTTCCAGCTGCGGGGGAGCTACCTGCTCCTGAGTCTTGAGTGAGTACCTCTGTTCTTGTATGGAGTGTTTGTCTTTTCTCCCTGGGAATTGCTTAGTATAGTTTGTCTGGGTTGGGGTTATCTGGGGTCACCCAGCAGCTTTTCTGCTGGGGACCACAACATCTGGCTTCGTGGCCAGCACCTATAGGCAATTTAGCCAGAGCACAGCCCTGGCCTAGGCAACCCACGCTCCACAGCACCGTTCCCAAGCCTCGCACCCCAGCCTTTTGCTCAGTAATCCCTTGTTGGAGGAGTTCCCTGTTCCTCCAACTAGGTACTCCTTCCTTCTCTTGGCCTTCCTATCCGCGTGTTTTGTGACATTACTCCTTCCTTCTCTTGGCCTTCCTATCTGCGTGTTTTGTGACATTACTCCTTCCTTCTCCTGGCCTTCCTATCTGCGGATTTTGTGACACAAAGAAAGTGGAGTACTTCTGGAAGAAACTAGATTTACTATAGGGGAGAATGTGTATTTTTTTAACTTGTGCTTACATATTTTCACTAAGCTGTGGCGGATGTATAGATAAATGATAATAAAACTACCAAAAATCAGTCATGTATTTACATCTAAATTAATATATGTATTTGCTAAAGAAAACATAGCAAAAACATCAGAAAGCACAGTGGTCTCCCTCCGTAAGGTTTATTATATAATCTGATATAGGCTGCCCATAGAGATACCATAAAATTAAGAAAAAAATGCAAAGACCAAAAGAAATGTCACTTTATGTATACACACTCCACCACTAGATTAGTACTCCATGCATACACTATTGTTTATAACAAATTCACTAATATGTCTTAAAAAGTAACAAATTATTAAGCCATACCCATCACTTATAATAACACCTAAATGTATGAAACAATTAAATAAAACCTTGTGGTTAAAACTATAAGATCCCAGAGACCTTGATAAAGCTAGAGTTTCCAGGATGAAACACATAAATCCTGTGGTTAAATTATTTAATATATTTGAAGTTCCCTGTGACTACACCAAAACCTGCTCTGCTATTGGATAATACACAGCACAGAAGACTAATGCAGTGCAGACTGAAGCTGTGAGGGATCTGCTCCACCAGCTGATCGGTAATACATATTATATCATACATATTAAAGTGGCTATGTTACCTCCCCAGCTTGCAACTCTTAAGTGTGCAACATCAGAATATCACCCTTTTAATTTGGGTGACATGCTGATGTCATCCTTTTCATGCAGAAGACATTCTGATTGCAGCGTTTTGTTGGTCACCAAATAGAGGGTGACATTTCAATAGGATACCAGTCCTGTGCCTCCAGAATGAACTGAAATGACCACTGATTGAGACAAAACATCTGGGACATCTGTGTCCTTTCTGCCTATACTCAGAAAGCCAAACAGTGATTGGAGTACTTCCAGTGACATGCTTTGGCTTCCAGTGGCATGCTTTGGCATCTTAAAACAATGTACAGCTAAAATGCGCACCATGAAAGATAAAGAGTGATCAAGGAACATTTTTGTGTTCTGAGCACATATCAGTATCCACAGTGAACAGATAAACTAATATTAATTTCCAAGTATTTCTCAAAGCATGTATTTTAGAGAATTTTTTTGGGGGTTTATTATTTTTTACTTGATATGTCTTCAGATAAAAGCAGATTACAAAGAAAAGCAGATGAGTGCACAGTACAATAAGATGTACAAGCGTGTTTACACAGTACAAAATGCAGACATAAATTCAAAACATCCAATATTTGAACTTGCAAACATGAGTGTGTTGATGGTTCGAACGCTTGCAGAGTATGAAATGGAGACCATTAAGGTGAAAGGAGAAGATGAATAGAAAAATGTGTAAAGTAGATAAAAGGAGAAAGGGAAAGGGAAGTGAAATCGCAGAAGGAAGAAAGAGGAGACAAAGAAGCAGTAAGCAAAAGAGAATGGAAAGGAAGATGAAAACAAGAGACTCGGGGAAGGAGAAGTATAGGTGAGCAACCGGATGGAGGATGATAGCGACCAATGAGAGCCCTAAGAGACCAATAGTGCATAGATAGGGGAAGTTGTGATAGGAATACTAGCCATGAGGTCAAAGGTAAGACTCTGGCTGTCTAAAGAAGAACAAGAAAAATATCCACAACAAATAAATGTATTACATGGAGGAACCCTGGAGAGTGCTGATGATAGGAGCATGTCACAGAAGAGTTGGACCTTCCGCTCCCGCACCAAAACAGAAGTGGTAACAGTGGATTTCCACAAAGGTGGAATCAAGGCGCGAGTTGCCAGAAGCATATAACGAATTAGGAAGGCATCCAAGGATGGGAGACCAGGCAGATGAGGTTGTAAAAAACACTGAAAAGGCAGAAAATGGGGTCATAGAGAATTGAAGCAGAGGTAAATCATGCTATTTCAGCAATAACCAATTTCCAAAAGAGGGATATAATTGGCCCAACATACAGTGAGATTTAATGGGACCAGGTAAGGATAAAAGGTCTGTCCAGATTGGTGCAGAAGGAGATCCGAGCCAGTCAATGGGGAGGGAGGCTAACAGCCAGTCCTTGGATTAAATGCTCTCTAAGTCTAGCAATAGTCACCACCATATAGTACTTAAAGTGATCATACATTCCCAAATCCCTCGACAATATGCTGAGTCTCAAATGAGGTTTCTTGAAGGATCATACAAAGCCATTTAAGTACCGTTTGCAAATTTGCAATTTGCAGGGTCGGAATCACAAGCTTTGAAACAAATATAGAATCTTAGGCAATATTGTAACCTTAATCAGTTTTATGAGAAGAAAAAAAAATGTGTAAGGTATTCCAGTTTCTAAGATCATCAGCAAACGTAGGTAGCAACAGGGAAAAGTTGATAGAATGGATTTGAGAGACATCCGGGGAAAGGTAGATTCCTAAGTAGTTTATCTGTGAATCACACCCCTGAAAGGGAAAGGCCAAGAGGATGGTGTCGACCTTGCTTGGGGATAGAGTGAGATTCAATATTTCAGATTTATTATAGTTCACTTTTACCTGTAAGAATTCACAGCCTTAACCAGATTAGGGAGGGAGACAAAGGGATGGAAAATAAAGAAAAGGGCATAATCAGTGCAAAGTATTTTATTTGTGAATCAGACCACTGAAAGGGAAATGCCAAGTGGACGGTGTTGACCTCGGCTGGAGACAGAATGAAATTAAATATTTCAGATTTATTATACTTCACTTTTGTCTGTAAGGCTAGGCAATAAAAATCCAAAGCCTTAACCAGAATAGGGAGGGAGGCAGAGGAATGGGGAACAAGGAAGAGGTCATCACCTGTGCCAGTGTTGAGTGCCAATCTTAACACCGGAGATATTCAGGTTGGTGAGGATGACGTTAAGAAGGGGTTCCAAGGAGAGGATGAAAATCAATGAAAATGGGGGTCAGCCCTGCCTAGTACCATTGGATATGGGAAAGGAATCAGAAAGGAAACCATTAATTCTTACCTGAGATGATGGGCTGAAATAAAGACTAAGAATCACAGTCAGAAATCTTGGACCCAGTCCTATTTGTCAAAGAGTAACCTCAACAGAAGACAATCTGTCCTAGTCAAATGCCTTTTCCATGTCAGTGGAGACCAATACTGAAGGAAGGCCAGACTCGTGAGCCCAACATAAAAGAACTATGACCTTAGGTGTAGGGGTGGGTGAAAAGTTGAAACAATTTCCCACATGACTTTTCGCGAAAACTGGCTGATTTTTTGTTTTTTTTTGCAACGGTTTTCTCCTTTTTGCCAATGCAAAATTTTCCTCCTATTCCCCTATTTTAACACATTTTTCACCTATATTTCCTATAGGTACTATATTTCCCACTGTAATATTACTTCTTCTGAGGGCTGAAGTTTAGAAATAAGTAGCTGAAATTCAAAGTTGTGAGTCCTACAGCAACATATGCCTTGAAAAACGTGTTAGCATGTTACCTTTGCCCACAACTAGGAATGTGCAAAATTTTTCGCCTCACTCTGAAATTGGCAAAAAATGGTACTTTCCGCTTGGTGAAAAATTTTTTGTGAAAAGTGCCGTTTTCCTGCTTTTTTCGCCTAGCTCTTTGCATTGAAATCAATGGGTAGATAAATTTTTCTCCACTACACAAAAGTTTTCTCTAGTTTTCTCCAGCCATATACAAGGGTGCCAGGCTTTCACAGCATGCCATTCTGTGTTTGTGAGAGGTGAAAGCAGCACATTTTTTGAGCTAGAGAAGATAGGGAGATTGAAGTTTAGTTTAGGGAATCTTTATCACAGTCTCCCTTAGAGGCCTAAGCGATCCTGTGCTTCCTTCCTATGTGGTGTGTCAGCCAGCATGATTGCAGCTACTTCCTCATTCCTGACGTCAGGAAGCAGGCACTGACATGGACGCCTGTTTATGGGCCTATTCTGTTTTGCCTAATTGGGTCCCACCTTCTCCTGCTCCTTTATATACCTCTTTGGGCCTAGCGGTCATTGCCCTTACGTGGTGTTTCTGCTACTATCTCTTGCTCTCCATTGTGACCAGTGCCTATCTGAGAATCTGCATGACCCCGACTTGTCTGACTTCCCACATAGGTTCTGACCTGTGGCTTTGGCTGACTAACTCGCTCCTTGTATGACCCCTGCTTGTCTGACTACCCACATCGGTTCTGACCTGTGGATCTGGCTGACTAACTTGCTCCGTGTAGACCCCAGCTTGTCTGTCCTCTGGCTCTGGCTACTGACTAGCTCTGTGTAGTCCCTGGTTTGCCTGACCTGTGTCTATGGCTGCCTACTCACTCCGTGCTCTCCTAGCCTGCCTGACCTATAGCCTCTGTGTTCTTTGGCTCTAGTGGTGACTTATGCTATATACACTGTTCACTCTGGTGTTCTACTTGAGTCTCTTTTCTAGTCTTGGTTTGTGTCTCTTTGCTGTGGAAGTCTGGGGAAAGAAGTTGTTGTTTTTGCTTTTTAATGATCTATATATTTTTTGGACAAACTGTGATAAGATAGGGTGGACAACTTGTAAATTTCAGACTTGATAGACAGCAGACTACATTGAGAATTTTTTTGAGGGCCAAGGAAAGACATCAAACTCCATCAGTTGTGTACTGTAGAGAGTAAAAACATACACAGTGGTTGTGTAATGTCTAGTAAATGCACAAGATGGAGGGGGAAAGGTGGAGCATTGCAGGGACATGGGAGTAAAGTGTTAGTACAAAAACTGACTGTAGCAATGATTGTATTGACTAGGCAAAAAATGTGTTATACTATTAGAATAATGTGTTGGAATAGGAAAAAAATCTGTTAAAATAAGAGAAAAATGCACTGGAATAGGTGAAAAATTTGCTGGAATAGGAGGAAATTTTTGAAATAGAGAAAACTTTCGTGAAAAAAGAGAAACATCATCCAATTTTTTGCTAAAAGTCATGTCATATTTGTGTCAAATCACTATCAACCTTCTCAGATTATTGACACATTACCTTTCAGTCATAGCAGTGGTCCCAAGTGGGGTAGATGGTGGCAAGCCTTCTTCCCATCCCTCTTCCTCCTCATCATCTGTGCTGCTGTTAATATGTTCTGGCTTTCCCTGTCATGTGTGGTTTCTACTAACTTATACTCAGATGGTATGAGATGTTGGTTCATTTTTAAGAATGTTAGTCTCCGAACATTGCTGCTTGATAGCCGTGTCCTGATTTCTCTGATGGTTTCGGATTCTGCCTGGAATCTGGTCACAACTAAATTTAACACATGGGTAAAGCAGGGCACATGCACCAGATCAACTATTCTCAAAGCAGCGATTATGTTGGAGCCTTTATCAGCAGACACAAAACCAGCTTTTAAGGATCGGGGTACAAGCCATTCCTCTATCACCTGCTCTAGCTTACTTAAGACATCTGTGGCTTTGTGGGACTGTCTCTCAAAACTGCATGGACAAGGTGGAGTGACAATGGTATTTGCTATCCTGCTACTGCTGCTGCCACCTTTTAATCACACTTCCAGAACCAGAAGCACAATTACTGGCTGTCACCTGATGTTGTAAGCTAGGGTTGTCCACTGTTGGTGCTGGAGGGAAACAGTCATGTAGTCTGTGCTCTTCCACTTGTCCACATATCTGTTGTCAGGTGGATTTCCTTGCCATATGCACTTTTCAGCCCTTTGCCTGCCACACTAACCACCTGCTTGTACAATTCAGGCACAGCTTGGGTTATGCCAGCGTGGAGCTACACATGACATCAGTTCTCTTTAATCTCAGTTTTCTACAAATGAATACAATAGCATGTCCACTGCCAACATCTTGGCAACCATTCCACAGGCATACTTTGGGAATATTTTGTGAAGTTTTTGGCCCCTTCCCAGAAACTCAGTCAGTGTGGGTTGGCAGGACATGGCAGAAGAAGCCTGAAACTTTATTTCTTTAACAACATGACTAGAGGAGTTTGTGGCAATAGATGCAGCATGTGTGGGCAGTCTATGACTTTTGCCAACACCTACAGCAAAGCCAGAATCATCATACTCCTGTAAGCGGTTGCTTACCTCTGAGCCAGCCGCCAGACCCTGTGGGTGGACGGTTTCTGTGTCCTCGAGTCTTGCCACGTCTGTCAGGAGTGCAGGTGCACCCTGGTGTTCATCCAGATGACCGGTCTCCTTGCATCTTCCCCTGGCGGCTCCATCCACATCGGAAATCAGTTACGCGTCACAGGGATTCCCTGATGACGTTGTGACCCGATTCTTAAAGGGACATCACATTTATTGCTCCACCTCTTGGGGTGGAGCAATTTGTATATAAACTGCCTGGACATCACGTCAGTTGCCCTTTCGTGGTGTTCCAGTGCAGTTGTGCTTCTGTTTGCTCTGTGTATTACCAGGTTTTGTCTGACTACCCATTCTGGTTTGACCTGTGGCTCTGTCTGACTACCCACTCCGTGTATGACCCTTGGCTTGTCTGACACCCAATCTGGTGAAAACCTGCAGCTCTGGCTGACTAACCATTCCATGTAAGACCTTAGGCTTGTCTGATTAACCGATCTGGTGTTGACCTGTGGCTCTGTCTATCTGCTCCGTGTATGACCCTTGGCTTGTCTGTCATCCAATCTGGTGTAAACCTGCAGCTCTGGCAGACTAATCTCTCCGTGTATGACCAGGTGCATCTGACCATCCCATCTGGTGCTGTCCTTTGGCTCTGTCCGGCTAGTGTCAGTCTTGACTCCCTCCTGCGGACATCCATCTGGCACAGACCTGGGGCCCTGGTAGACTCTCATCTATACCGACTGCAGGCGTGAGTCCGGCATTTCATTCATGTGGTCCTGACTGCAGGCGTGAGTCAGCGATCGAATCCTAATAGTTGACATCAGGCTTGAGTCAGCTTTCCTCATAGCTAGACTGACAGCAGGCGTGTGTCAGTGTGTTTCTCTCTAGTTCCAGTTCTTGTTCCTGTTGAAGACCTTCCGTGGCTGATCCAGTTCCTGTTCCAGTTCCAGTTACAGATTATCCACTGGGGTTCCCGTTCCTGCTCCTGCCTTAGCTCATGTAGAGACTTCCAGTGGCTACGGCCTAGTCTCAGCAGTTTGGTCCATTCTAGGTGGCCTACTATTCCTGATAGTAGTGCAAGCTAATCTGCTGACCTTCTGCCTGTTTATATTGTCTCATTCATTGCTTGTTCTGTGCCTTAATAAAGGGGATTTACATATACCTTCTAACTCCTGAGTGCTCTGGGTAATGATGACAACTCCTCAGGAGCAATACGTGTTGTTTGGAGTTGTTCCAGAAATCAGATGGAAAAATGAGACCTGTCAGAGTACTAAGGGAGGCAGGTTTGTGAGCATGCTTTGGGAAAACTACATGTCACAAATGGTGGAAGTGCCGACAAGAAATAACAATGTATTGGACCTAGTGATAACTAATAACACAGAAATGGTATCCAATATTAAGGTAAGAGAACATTTGGGAAACAGTAATCACAACATGGTTAGATTTGAGATTAGTCTGGAAAACCAAAACTGTATAGGTTCAACCAAAACTCTTCATTTTAAAAAATCTAACTTCAAATTTTTAAGGGCTTCAATGCAACACATATTCTGGGATATTTTATTTAAAGGCAAAAATAATGGTCATTCAAATGTAGGTTGCAGAAATGTACCCAACAGTATATACCAATGAGTAACAAATGTGAAAGAAGTAAATCACAGCCAATGTGGTTAACTGCACATGTAAAGGAGGAAATGGCAAGGAAAAAAATGCATTCAAATTATTTAAGTCAGAAGGAACTGAACAATCTTTCTTAAAATACAGGGAGTGCAACAAAGATTGTAAAAAGGCAATTAGGGTAGCAAAAATAGATAATGAAACTTGAATTGCAAGGGAAAGCAAGACTAATCCAAAAAAGTTTTTCAAATATATAAATAGAAAAAGCTTAAGAGGGAGTGCATTGGACCATTCAAAAATGAGTTAGGTGAGTTGATTAGTGAGGATACGGAAAAGGCAGATGTTTTACACACTTTCTTTGCTGCATCAGTATATAAAAGGGAGTAAGGAATGGTAGAAGAGCCTCCACAAGTAACAAATAAAACAATACAATTATCAGATATTGGGTTAACTCAAGAAGATGTCATGGGAAGACTGAACAAAATTAAGATCGACAAAGCACCAGGTCCTGATGGTATACATCCAAGAGTTCTGCAGGAACTTAGTGCAGTGTTAGCAAAACCCCTATATTTACTCTTTAAAGATTCTATCACCACAGGCTCAGTGCCACAGGATTGGTGAAGTGCTAACATAGTGCCTCTATTTAAGAAGGGAACTAAAACAGAACCTGGGAATTACAGACCTGTGAGTTTGACCTCTGTAGTTGGAAAACTGCTAGAAGGGATAATAAGGGACTATATTCAGGATTACACCACAAAAAATAAGATCATTAACATGAATCAACATGGTTTTATGAAAAATAGATCATGCCAAAGTAATCTTTTTAGCTTCTATGAGGAAGTAAGTAGCAACCTTGACAATGGCAAGGCAGTAGATATAGTATATCTAGACTTTGCAAAGGCATTTGATACAGTGCCACACAGAAGGCTGGTGTATAAAATAAGTAAACTGGGGCTAAGAGATAACCTTTGCAATTGGATACAAAACTGGTTGAAGGATAGGGAACAGTGTGTGGTTGTAAATGGAAAATTCTCCAATACAGTTAAAGTGGAGAGTGGAGAGTACCTCAGGGTTCAGTATTAGGCCTGCTGCTTTTTAACATGTTTATAAATTACCTGTAAATAGATATAGAAAGCAACTACAAACTTGGAAACAGTGACCAGTGTCAAACAGCAGTAGCAAAGGCAAACAAAATCCTGTCTTGCATAAAAAGAGGTATCTAAGCAAGAGTGGATAACATTATTTTGCCATTATACAAATCATTGGTAAGACCTCACCTTGAGTATGCAGTTATCATGGTGCCCGTGCTCCGGCCCCAGGTGGTGACATTATTATGCCTAATTCATTGCCTCTCTCTTATTGGTCTTGTGATCCTGACTCCACCTAGGGCCAGCCTGTGTTGCTGCTCCGTTGCTGACTGATCTGGCTGAGAACCCACTCTGTTGCTGACTGGTCTGGCTGAGAACCCGCTCCGATGCTGACTGATCTGGCTGAGAACCCGCTCAGTTGCTGACTGATCTGGCTGAGAACCCGCTGTGTTGCTGACTGATCTGGCTGAGAACCCACTCTGTTGCTGACTGGTCTGGCTGAGAACCCACTCCGTTGCTGTGTGATCTGGCTGAGAACCCGCTCAGTTGCTGACTGATCTGGCTGAGAACCCGCTGTGTTGCTGACTGATCTGGCTGAGAACCTGCTCCGTTGCTGAGCCTATCTGACTGAGTACCCGCTACATTGCTGACAGTATCTGGCTGAGAACCCGTTCTGTTGCCGACTGTACCGGCTGAGACCCGCTCCTTTGCTATCTGTGCCTGGCTGAACGTGCTCGGTTGCCTCTGTCTGGCTAGCATTCCACTCTGCTGCCTTCCTGTTGCGCTTGTCAGTATAGCACCGCGTGGCGCTTCCATTCTCTTGCCGACCATAGGCTGAGCATTCGTGCTATAGCCGCTTACAGTATAACTGCCCAGGCGGTGTGCACATGCGAAGTACAGGTTCTTTGTGTCCTTCTCCGCTTTCACAACTGGGCTCACTCCCTGGTGGGAGTTGCAGACTTCTCTCTGGGTGTTTCCTATTGACCTTTTCAGTACCTAGATCCTCTAGGTAGGGTCAGTGCTCCATTCCCTTCTGCAGTTGCCTCCAGGCTCTAGAGCCAGCTGTTGCATTTCATCACACATTACTAGTGTGCAGGGACACCAGTTGCCTACATATAGTGTGTCTTGATCCACCCCTAGCATTCTAGGATTTTCCTATTAAGCGGTTGCCTTGGTCCTACTGTGACCTTAATCCCTAGTGTCAGAGTTGCCTCTTTACCATTGAGTTCAGTACCTCCCAGGCGTCAGGGTCTCGTGCCAATTACCTCTACTGGACTCCTAGTGTTCTAGGGTCCTGCTGACAGTGCTTGGGCTGCATAGCCTCCGCTAGCCCCTAGTCCGCTAGGGATTGGTTGCCTACTGTCTCGTGTGCTTCCAGTCATTTGGGTTCAAGTCCAGTACTCTCTCCTGCCAGCTGCTGTCTCCATCTCTGTCTATATCTCAAGAGACTGGATTGCTATTGCTATATATGTTCTGTTATTGTGGGCTTGTGGGCCTAACCTACTATATGTACTTTATCCTAATAAAGTCATTTTAACCTTACCAGTCGGGTCTGAGTGTTCATCAAAAAACTGTGACAGTACGAAAGGGCCAATGAAGGGAGCTCCATGAATATCCATTGGAGAATGGATATGTATGAACACCGCCTCGATAAGTTGTCAGTGGTGGTGCAAACTATTCTGCAGCGGACTGCACACTTAGACAGACCTGCTCAAACCTCGGTGGCCACCTATCACGGTGCCCGTGATTGTTGCATTTCTATGTCTATTACCAGTAGGGGGCTCCCATTGGCTGTCTGCCTTTAGCCCGCCTCACATTGTCTATTTAAACTGAGTCTGGGAACCCTTTGGTTGCCCTTTCATGGTGTCTCTGACTGCATCCACTTCCACTATGCCACAGAAGCTTATTGGGCCTTTTGCTGTGTTCCTGAGTTCCTGACTTCATCCTGTTCCTGAGCCTCCTGTCTGCAGTGCTGGTTCCAGTGCCTGTTCCGGTTGAGTCTTCAGAGGTTGCTGTTTCCTGCTGCCAGTCTTCGTTGCCGTTCCTGATCCAGTTGATCGTCCTTGCTGGTTCCTGTTTGTCTCCTGGGTCCGATTCCTGCGTCTGTGGCGACTTTCTTCTTCAGTCGCTTCGGCGCCATTCTCTGTTGGTTCCCAGCGTGCGGACGCTGGTTCGCTCCATAGCCCTGCAGCTATACTATACTGTTGGTTGGTTCCCAGCGTGCGGACGCTGGTTCGCTCCACAAGCCTTGCGGCTATACTATACTGTCTGTTGGATCCCAGCATGCGGACGCTGGTTCGCTCCATAAGCCTTGCAGCTATACTTTACTGTCTGTTGGTTCCCAGCGTGCGGACGCTGGTTTGCTCCACAAGCCTTGCGGCTATATTACACTGTCTGTTGGTTCCCAGCGTGCGGACGCTGGTTCGCTCCACAAGTCTTGCGGCTATACTATACTGTCAGTTGGTTCCCAGCGTGCGGACGCTGGTTCGCTCCACAAGCCTTGCGGCTATACTATACTGTCTGTTGGTTCCCAGCGTGCGGACGCTGGTTCGCTCCACAAGCCTTGCAGCTATAGTATACTGTCTGTTGGTTTCCAGCGTGCGGGACCTGGTTCGTTCCTTGGCCTTACGGCTATACGCACAGCTCTGTTGGTTCCCAACGTGCAGCGCTGGTTAGCTCCCTTGCCTAATGGCATTATACCTTGATATCTGTTGGTTTCCAGAGTGTGGACGCTGGTTCGCTCCACCACTTAATAGCTACCACTTAGCTTGTAGGATACCAACGCGCGGGCGTTGGTTCGCTCCATGACCTGTGGGTTAATCTATGTCCCACTTGATGGTTCCCAACGTGAGGGCGCTGGTTTACTTCCTTGTCTCTTTACGCAGGTAGTCTGATAGTTCACTGTGTGCTATCCAGTCCTAGACAGCTAGTATTCCTACAGTATATGGGTACTGCAGTGTACAGACTACAAGGTGATACCACTGGATCTTGCAGTCTACCGTTTACTACTAGACTGTCATTACCATCTGACAGTTATTAAGGTCACTGTGGTTGACACCTGCTCTTTTGGGCTGCCTTGCCCGGTATATTGGTAAAGCCGGTAGAACCTTACGTTATTCCATCCTGAGGTTGCCTTACCCGGTATTGGCAAGGCCGGTAGAGCCTATTACTTTGGGTTTCCTTTAGGCTGCCTTGCCCGGTATATTGGCAAGGCCGGTAGAGTCTATATTGGTATTCTTTTGGCTGCCTTGCTAGGTATATTGGTAAGGCCGGTAGAACCTTTTCATTATTCCATCTTGAGGTTGCCTTACCCGGTATTGGCAAGGCCTGTAGAGCCTATTACTTTGGGTTTCCGTTAGGCTGCCTTGCCCGGTATATTGGCAAGGCCGGTAGAGCCTACTACTTGGGTTTCCATTAGGCTGCCTTGCCCGGTATATTGGCAAGGCCAGTAGAGCCATTTATTCCTTACTCTCCCAGGCTGTCTTGCCCGGTATATTGGCAAGACCGGTAGAGTCTGTATTGCTATAGTCCTACTATCTGCCATTCTATGTATTGTACGTATGTGTTTAAAATCCTATTGGATTATTTTAATCTTTTCAATAAAGTTGTGTTTTTACCTAACCTTGCGTCTGAGAGTCTTAACAAACCGTGACACCACCCCAGTTCAAGCACCGACGGTCCAAAATTCCAGTGCAAACCCGCAATGGAGAGGGCTATCTGCTACTGAGCCTCTGCTGTTAAGATACGATGGCGAACCTACCCTATGCAGAGGCTTCCTCAATCAGCTCTAAATTTTTCTTGAACTAGCCCCTCAAGCCTTTCCGACTGAGAGAAATAAGATCAGGTTTATGATCTCGCTGTTAACAGACAGAGCCTTAGCTTGGGCAAACCCTATTTGCGAGACGGTGAAACCAATTACTGCCAATTTCAGTGAATTTGTGAGGGCCTTTCGTAGTGTGTTCAAAGTTCCTGGGCGCAACATCTTGGCTGCTAAACAAATCATGAGTATCCGACAGGGCAATCGAACAGTCGTGGATTACTCTATAGAATTCCACACCCTGGCAGCCGAGGTGGGTTGGAACGATGAGGCCCTTGTAGCTGCATTTGCACAAGGTCTCAGTGACAGAATCAATTATGAGATAGCGGCCCATGAATTGCCCGACACCTTAGACAAATTAATTGATTTCGTGAATCTTATCGATACTCGGATCAGGGAGCGGACGCAAAATAGAGACTGCAAACCAAGGCCTCATACAGGGCAATGGCACAAGAATGAACTCCCACCCGTGCCTCCCTCTCCTCCTGCACCTCCTGGGCATGCTGAACCTGTTGAACCTATCCAGGTGGGTTTTACGAGGCTAACAAGGGAGGAGCGGTCCTTTCGTCGCAAAAATGGTCTGTGTCTTTACTGTGGTAAAGGAGGACACTTGCTGTGCAATTGCATGATATAGCCGGAAAACTCACGCATAGGTTTCCTTAGGGGACAGGTTCTAGGTGGTGTTCGGCAGTCCCCAGACGAGTTTCCCTCCAAACCTGTGGTTGATGTGGTAATTTCCTGCTCCAGCTTCTCCTTTACTGCATCTTCTCTGATAGACTCTGGAGCAGCGGGATATTTTATGGACAAAGAATTTGCTGCATTGCACAATATTCCGTTGGTCGAACTGGACAATCCAATGCAAATCAAAGCTATTGACGGGCGACCTTTGGTGCCTCCTCAGGTCACCCACAAGACATGCCCGCAATCTGTTCAGACTGGAGCATTACATTTTGAGACCTTGTCATTTCAAATCATTCAGTCACCACATTATGCGATCATTTTGGGTTTTCCATGGCTGCGGATGCATAATCCAAGAATTGATTGGGGCTCATGTGAAATATTGGCTTGGTCCAAGCATTGTATATGTCATTGTATACGACAGCCTACTAGGATTCTGTGTACCTCTCCCTCCCTACCGCATGAATACCAGTCTTTCAGTGATGTGTTCAGCAAGGGAGAGGCTAGCACTTTGCCACCTCACCGGACATATGACTGTGCTATTGATATTGTGCCTGGTGCTGTGCCCCCTAGAAGTAGAACTTATCCTCTCTCCTGTGAGGAGAATCGTGCTATGGAAGATTATATTGCTGATGCATTGGAACGTGGCATCATACGCAATCATCCTCGCCCGCGGGGGCTGGATTTTTTTTTGTGAAAAAGAAATCTGGTGAACTAAGGCCATGTATTGATTATAGAGTCTTAACAAGCTGATGATCAAAAGTGCCTACCCGATCCCACTTATCACCGAGCTGTTTGACCGTCTTAAGGGTGCCACCATTTTCACTAAATTAGATTTTAGAGCTGCATATAATTTGATTTGTATTAAGGAAGGTGATGAGTGGAAAACCGCTTTTAATACTCGTATTGGGCACTACAAATACCTGGTAATGCCATTCGGGTTACGCAATGCCCCAGCGGTATTTCAAGAACTGATTAACGATGTTCTCCGAGATTTATTACAGTCTTGTGTAGTGGTCTATTTAGACAATATTTTAAATTATTCTCCTGGTTTGAATACACATCGTACTCATGTGGCTACAGTACTTCAGAGACTCAGGGAGAATAAATTGTTCTGTAAAATAGATAAATGTGAATTTGACAAAGCCATGGTACCCTTCCTTGGATACGTTATTTCTAAACAGGGCATTTCCATGGATAAGGAGAAGTTGTCTGCTGTGTTACACTGGCCACGCCCCAAAGGCCTCAAAGCCATTCAAAGGTTTCTTGACTTTGCCAATTATTATCTAAAGTTTATTTGTGACTTTTCTAGGATTGTCAAGCCTCTCACGGATCTGACACATAAGGGGGCTAAAGCTTCAGAATGGTCAAAGGAGGCTGAGGAGGCCTTTGAGGCACTGAAGGCTGCATTTGCTTCGGCACGATTCTGTCCCACCCTAAAACAGACCTACCCTATACACTGGAAGTGGATGCGTCTGACACAGGAGTGGGGGCTGTACTTTCACAGAGGTCTGGTCCTGGTCAGGTACTTAAGCCATGCGCCGATTCTTATTCTGACCGATCACAAAAATTTATTGTACTTGTCAGAGGCTAAGAGATTATCGCCAAGACAAGCTAGATGGGCTCTCTTTCGGTCTCGTTTCAACTTCATAGTGTCCTATTTGCCTGGTTCTAAGAATGTACGGGCTAATGCACTGTCCAAGCAGCATAGGCCGTAGCTGGAGTCTGATGTACAACCAGTACCAATTATTCCCCAAGACCGCATCCTGGCCACATTGCAAACCAGCATCATTTCTCCTCTGGACCAAGAGATCTTGGCAACTCAGGCTGAGTCTCCTCCTGAAAAGCCCATGGGTAAATGTTTTGTGGCCGAACCATTTCGGACCAGACTACTTGAGACCTATCATACTTCTTGGGCTGCAGGTCATGTGAGCAAAGGTCAATTATTCTGGTCATTGTCTCGAATTTTCTGGTGGTCCACTTTAAGATCGGATTGTGCCAACTTCACTGCCGCATGTACTGTCTGTGCTCGTTCTAAGTCATCTAGGCATCTGCCAGTGGGTCTTCTGCAGCCCGTTCCTAATGGCGACCGACCATGGTCTCACGTATCCATTGATTTTTTGGGTGAATTACCTGTCTCGAAGGGCTACAAGTACATCTTGATGGTGGTAGACAGATTTTCTAAAATGGCCCATTTTGTGCCCCTCCCTGGTCTGCCTTCCGTGAAGAAGCTGGCGGTAGTATTCGTCAAAGAGGTATTTAAACTCCATGGTGTACCCAAGGTGCTGGTATCAGACTGTGGCAGCCAATTTATTTCCAGATTTTGGAGGGATTTCTGCAGTCAAATGTGCATTCAGTTGTCATACTCTTCTGTGTACGACTCACAAACTAATGGGGCCGCGGAGCGCTCTAATCAAGGGCTTGAACAATTTATTTGTTGCTTTGTGTCCAACCACCATGATAACTGGGCTGAGCTGTTACCTTGGGCGGAGTTCACGAGAAACTGTGCCATTAATACCTCATCCAGGACCTTGCCCTTTCTTTTAAAATTATCAGTTTTAACCATCTTTGCTCCCGGATTCTTTTCAGGCGCAGCAGATACCAGCCCTTGATGAACATATCCGGCAACTCCACTCCACGTGGGCACAAGTGCAAACCTCACTACGTGAGTCCTTCCAACGCTATCAACAGCATGCCAATAACAGGAGGTTGCCGGCTCCTGTTTTTCAGGTTGGGGGCCGTGTGTGGCTTTCTTCCAGAAACCTGAATTTGCAAACCCCTTGCAACAAATTTGCTCCATGGTTTGTTGGACCTCTCAAAGTCCTCCAGCGGGTCAATCCTGTTTCCTACGCTTTGGAGCTTCCTGCAAGTATGCAAATTCACAATGTCTTTCACGTATCTCTACTCAAACCTTTGGTGTGCAACAGTTATAGCTCTGCTCCGGTGGTTCCTGGTCCTGTCCAGATTCAAAACCATGATGAGTATGAGGTTCAAAGTATTTTAGACTCACGCAGGGTTTGTGGTCAACTCCAGTGCCTGGTTCATTGGAAGGGCTATGGACCAGAGGAACGTTCATGGGTCAAGCAGTCTGATATTCATGCACCAGTGTTGTTGCGTCAATTCCATGCTAAGTTCCCCTCTAAGCCTGGTCTTCCTCCGCGGGGAGGGGGTCATTGAGAGGGGGGTACTATCACGGTGCCCGTGCTCAGGCCTAAGGTGACATTATTATGCCTAATTCACTGCCTCTCTCTTATTGGTCTTGCAATCCTGACTCCGCCTAGGGCCAGCCTTTATATACTCTGTCATGTCTATACTAAGGCTCCCTTTCATGGTGTACTTGTTCCTGACGTTTGTTTCCTGTTTTGCACTGATCGTGTATGACCTGGCCTGCCTGACGATGTTACTGCGCATCCTGTGTTGAGCCTCTCCTGCCTCAATTTTTTCGAAATATCGCAAGAGAACAGCACAGCACATTTATCTCGCTCTGTAGCTGCTTCTATTGTGTCTGCCTTCAGAGAAAACATCACATTTTTATAGCGGAAGTGCGAAAACAATGTAAAACAATGAGCGAAAATTTTTAGCCATTGAAAAAATGGCAAAAGATTTTGGCCAATTTTAACTGCTAGCTTTAAAGCAGATTTCCTCGTGAAAAAGCGGATAACAACGCGGTTTTCGTGACATTTCTTGCGGGAACACAGCGACAAGTTTCGCCCACCCTTATTGCCTCAGGCGCATCACTGGAGCCAGTCGTAGAAAGTGGCATCCATCTTCCATGTTACTGCTATTGTTGAGCCCATTCCCTTTCAGCTGCCTAATTATCCTGCTGCTTAAACAACTCAGCAGCAGCAGTACGAACAGCGTTTGCAACTCAAGAGGACATTTGACAGTGGCCACTGGCCAACATGACTTGCTGGCATTAGGCCAGTAGAGCATTTTTAGTTTTTCTCAGGGCTTGTGCTTTAAAAAACAAAACAAAAAAAAAAACATAGTCCTACAAAAAAATAAACACATTTTGGGGAGGTTTGTTTCTAACAAGCCTAAGTCCTACAAATAAATGTTTTCTTAGGCCTTGTGCCAAACAAGCTTAAGTCCTACAAATAAACGTTTCTTCAAGGCTTGGGCCTCCAATAAGTCTAAGTCCTACAAAGACCTCTAACAACAAATCAAACAAATCCTCTACAAAATACTCTATCAAGTCAAGTATCAGTCCACCTCAGTGGCAACTTATGTCAGGAGGTTCCTATCTCCATCACTTTACATAAAAATTTCTTATTTTTTTATCAACCGTCTCCCTAATAGCAGTCAAGAACCCCCCCAAAACAAATTGCCTGTTCAAATTATTCATTTATTCACCAACACAGGTACCCTCCTCAGACCCCTTTGTACCATGTCTTATATTTTCTATTTTATTTTATTTAGGATGTCATTTTTATTAACTGCCCCCCAATTCCAGTAAACAACCCCAAAAAAAATCATCCCCTGTTCTACTGATTTTTTCCCCACCAACACAGGCACCCTCATGCCCCTTTTATACTATGCCTCTGGGAAATACAATAATATTTGCTATGTGTTGTGTGTAACTTCTATGTTCCCGTTGATTTCAATGGAATGAGCTAAGTGAAAAAAGTGGTAAAAAGTTGAAAATCTGCACTTTTTGCTGGAAATTTTTAGTAAAGCGGAATGTGCCATTTTTGGTCGATTTCAGTTTGAGACAGAAATTTTCGCCCATCCATACCCACAACCCAGGGCAGTGGAAGTGAAGAGTGATGATTTTGCCTCTGGTCACTCCTATCAGAATCAAAGAGCTTCACTGTTTCCACTTACCACCCCTATCATCCTCCCTTTCGCCACTTCACCAATTCTTTTTCTCCTCCTACTCTCCCTTTAGCCACTATGTCTCATCATTTTCCTATCCCTTATTTTTGTCACTTTGCCTCTTCATCTCTCCCTTCCACCACTTTACTGTTTCATCGCTCCCACCATCCCTTTTGTTGCTTCACATCTTTCTTTCTTTTGCTGCTTTGCCCCCCCCATTCTCACATTCACAGCAGTTAAACTGCTTGCAGATGCGTACTGTATCTTGCTCTCCTTCACACCTTGTTTTGAACACAACTACCCTCTGCATATATTCCGTCCTTGTATACCCTTCTAACAGACGTGTGTCCGCGTCCCTCAAAATCCCTCTTCAATCATTGGCACCTTCTTCTCTCATCTTCCAGCACCTTTTTCCACTTTTCCCCTTTATGTCTTCTGGTACTATCCCTCATTTAGCTTTCACAACCTTCATTTTTTCCGCCAACCCCTTCCTCCTTGGCACCTCTATCCCTCAGGCCAGGACATGCATCAACAGATTACTTGGAGAGAGAAGGAAGAGTTCCTTCCACTCCCTTTTTTACCTTTGTTGGCTGTTTGGCTGTCATTTTCCCCCCTGGCCTGCTATAAATGTAGGCCTGGGAAGCTGAGACAGTAAATGCAATGTGAGGCAGTACTCAGCTCCACTATGCATCTGAACTTTATAATGTGGCCTGACCAGTATATATCTCTCCACTAATTCATTAGTCTGTATTGTTCACTGACATAAGGGTACTTTTTTAACCTCTTGAATGCATTGGAGACCTCTATAGAATTCAATGAGTAAAATGCCTTATTTAAAGGGATAGTAATACTTCGTTTTAACTTTATTTTATTTTGTAGGCATTAAAAAAACATGAAGAATGATATAAGTCTTATCTCTCAAACCTTTATGGTTTATGAGATATTCACAAGCAAAGTTCCCCTCCCCGCCCCTTTTTCCTAGTGTAAGCCATCTCTTCTCAGATGTGAGTCTGGTTGTATGACAGTACAGATAACAGAAAAGGACAATTTTCTTTGTATGAAAACAATGAAAGCCCTTCCCCCCTTGACAAGTTTTTCAGCTTTTTCCATTATCTTAATTGAAGATTGTCCCTCTCTGCAGTCTACCTGGGCATCTCCCTTCTGATCTGGTTGAATAGGGGAGGGGATATTTTGTTTGTGAATATCTCTTAAACCATAAAGGTTTCAGAGATAAGACTTATATCATTCTTCATGTTTTTTTAATGCCTACAAAATAAAATAAAGTTAAAATGAAGTATTACTATCCCTTTAAATCAATGGCCATTTTTATTTGTCCCATAAGGTACAGTTGGCTTGCTCCAGAATTGCTCCAGTTTCTTAGCACATCAGTCTTGGCATCTGCACAGAATGTTAAAATGCTGTGACGAGTACTAAATTGTAAAACACAATCTGCCCTGTATGTCTTCTAACAAAACTTTCATTCCACTAAGTGCAAAACCATTAATTCTTTGGAATCCAGAGGAACACTCAAAAGCTGATACACAACTTACACTGTCAAGTATCGCCACTGCTACTTACAGGAGTCTAGACACTTTACTGTGAATGCCAATGAGTTTCCAGGTTTCTTTTTCTCATATAAAATGAGCTCTTCTTAGTTTGTAAACTGTGAATGAGTTGAAGTGCATAGACAGTCCTCCTGCCTCGGTTGATTTATTTCTCTTTCTTCTCAGTGGATACCAGCAGCATGTCCCAGAACAGAAATAATAATTATCTTGTTGCTTTCCAGATGACACTCATGTTATTTATTTGACTTGTCCACTTATCCATCTCATGAATCTATGAGAATAAGAAAGGAAGGTCTATTTGATTTTGAAGGAGCTGTTTTAGGGAAAGAGAGTTTTAATACATGAACACATGCTTTTATGTCAAGATGTAAAAAAGGTTGAAAAATAAAGTAAGTACAAAATAGATGGGTAATACAACCTCAGAGTGCAGAAGAAAATCAGGAGAATGTGCAAAACATATTTGCACAAAAATAGGAACAGGAACCAATTTTGTGTGCTGTGCCTTCCAATATACCAACTCACTGGTGTTGAACATATGACCCATGGGTCAATTGTGAACCAGACCCCAGGATATAGCCAAGCAGAGATTGATCTATGACTAAATCTATGCAGTTTTGTACAAATAAAGTTGATTAAACTTTTTTTTTTACTTTTTGCATTACTGCATTTTATTTGTAATTACAGAGAGGTTATAATTCACAACTGGTTTCAATAAAAGAAACTTAATGTGGCCTTAAACATGGATTTCTGATCAAGTGGACCAAGTGTTTGCTGTTATAGTTCCAATGTTCGGGTGTGTGTTGAAGTTTCCTCCTCCCACCAAGCTCAGGTATAAGGTCTTCATATAGTTGGGGTAGGGTGAGGACAAGCTGAGGGGATGTGGGTTGGTTGGCATGATTGGTTAGGGGTTTGTGGGGATGGGTCTTTCCTTCTCTTCCAGACCTTTTCTTTTTTTCTTTTTATTTGTTTTTGTAGCTCTTTCTCCAGTGCCAGACTGAGTTAGGCCCCATGAACCATGGGACATTCTTGCATCATCATGTGGGTCACTTGTTTCTCTGTAGAACAACATGAGTATACAGTCTTTTAAACTAGTATCATGGGATGTATGGGGGTTCAATGACCCTTTAAAAGCTCTTTGGTTTTGAACTAATTACATAAAGAGCTGCCAGACATTGTGATCCTGCAGGAAACACATCTGTATGGTAGTAACCTTTTGTCCCCCAGGAGATGCTGGGTGGGTTCTCAGTACCACTCTACTTACTCATCGTGCACCAGAGGGGTGTCCATAGTGATTAGGAATACTGCACAATTTGAATTTGGTGACTTATTTCTTGACTGTACCTTGGTCAGCTCCCTTACTATATGAATCAATATCTATTTTCTAACCCCGTTCATTCCCCAAGTCTAGCAGGAGATACACATAGACCATCAGAGGTGACCCGCATGGAGACTAAGGCAGACCTGGACCATATGGGGACATTGTCAGATGTAAAACCTGGCTTGATTGAGAACTTTACTGGTCTCATGCACAAAATGGGACTGATTTATCTGTGGTGGGTTATGCACCTGGATAAGCAGGGTTTTTCATGTCACTGGTCTACATATAGAACTTTGTCATGAATAGACTATGCATTCAGGTCCAAGGGTATCATACAAATGATGAGGAGCTGTTGTTTTCTGCCTAGGGTAGCCTCAAACCACTCTCTGGTCTGCCTTCAGCAGTCTCTGGAAAACCCAGTGTCAGTGCATAAATGGAGTCTGAATCTGGTTTGGCTATCTATCCCTTCTACATCAAGTGGTCACAGCTCTGATTTGACTCATTTCTTTGAGGTAAATACAAATTCAGTCCTGGATGATTTGGTCTGGGAGACGGCTAAAGCATATGCAAAGGGATCTCTTCTTTCCCTCACATCCTCCTTCAGAAAGGAGAAACATCTACAGGTTTCTGACCTTGAGAAGGACACCTGGGAAGCAGAGAGGGCATTCATTGATCATTTGAAGATTTTATCCTCTGTGGTGCTGATACCTGTGTTCGATTTGCTCCATTCATTGATCATGCCACTGCCAAAAAATACTATGCTTTCCTGAACCCGAGCTTACAAAGCTGTAATTTACCTTGTCTCAGCCCTGAGGACAGACAAATGCTGGACTTATCTGTTATGCTCTGGGAAGTGGTGGATGTGATAAGGTATATTCCTGTTACAGTAATCAGGCAAAGAAGGACAGACACAAAGATAAAATATAACCATCTTTATTTATTATAACAGAAATAATGGTAGAACCCACACAGAACCCCAGACATATGCAAATAGGACCCAAGGTCCCTCCGGAGCTGCACACTGTGCTATGCACTGCACTACTCAAGATCTCGAGACTAGAGAGGTGGCTCAAGTGGGACAACAGAAGAATGGTAGAATATGTGTAAGTCACCACGGAAGCAACAGAGTGCAAGAGCAGACCAGAGCCAGGAGACACTGAGACTACAGGTCAGGCAAGCAGGTAGGAAGTGTAGCAAGCGAGTAGGCAGCCAAAGTCACAAGTCAGACAACCGGGAACTACAAGAAGCGAGAGTAACCAAACATTGGTCAGGCAACCGGAGACTATGCTGATCGAGTAGGAGCCAGGGTCACTGGTCACTGGTCAGGCAAACCGAGGACTACAAGGAGCGAAAGTAACCAGGCCTACAGGAAAGGTAACCAGAGGCTACACTGAGTGAGTAGTCAGCCAGAGCCATGGGTCAGAGCCGATGTGGGTAGTCAGACAAGCCAGGGTCATACATGGAGCAAGTAGTCAGCCAGAGCCATAGGTCAGAACCGATGTGGGTTGTCAGACAAGCCGGGGTGCTACACAGAATGAGTAGTCAACCAAAACCAATGTGGGTAGTCAGACAAGCCGGGGTCATACACAGAGCGAGATTCTCAGGCAAACACGGGTCACAACGGAGAGCAAGAGTAATGAGCAGGAACACCACGTAAAGGTAATGACTCCCAGGCCCAAGGAGGTTTATAAAGGAGCAGAAGGAGGTGGGACCCAATTAGGGCTCCCAGAATAGGCCCATAAACAGGCGTCCATGCTAGTGTCTGTTACCTGATGTCAGCAATGAGGAAGTGGCCAGAGGCAATTCCGGCTGGCGACCAGACATAGGTAGGAGGCACAGGAAAACTTAGCCTCTAAGGGAGACTGTGCTAATTCCAAATAAGAAGTCACCAGGCAGAGATGGATTGCCAACTTGTTTACTGCTGTAGCAGTAACGGAGACCAGACAACTTGTGGACTACCGTAGCAGTAACGGGAACCAGGCAACTTATAGACTGCCGTAGCAGTAACATAGACCAGGCAACTAGGAGACTAGTGTGACTTGCCTGGAGAGGCACCCAACCGGGACTGCACAGATGGAAGGAACACACAGCAATGTCACCTGGGCAACACTGATGCAATGGAGACTAGACTGCAGAGAACTACTGTCCGGAGGCAACGAGGATCCTGTCACAACCCCAACCCGAGGCCGGATAAGGCGTAACAGGAGAGATACGTAACCACAATGGCCCAGCCGGGCCAGATCGGTACACAGAGCAGGAACGTCAGCCAATCCGAGTCGGTTCACAGAGCAAGAGACTGTGGTGCAATGTGTGGAAGCACCTTAGCAGTGAGGCAGAACTGACACACTCCCAAGACAGGCAATGAGCGGAGATACCCAACACTCTACAAGAGCTGAATGGAACTAGAGCCAATAGCACCTTATCGGTGCAGTAACGGAGTCACAAACACTGCAAGAGCTGAATGGAACCAGAGCCAATAGCACCCTTCCGGTGCGGTAACGGAGTCACAAACACTGCAAGAGCTGAATGGAAACAGAGCCAATAGCACCCTTCCGGTGCAGTCACGGAACCCTGTACACTGCGAGAGCAGATGGTATCGCCCAATAGCACCACCCAGTGCAGTGACTGATTTACTGTGCAAATATGGTGTAAAGAGGAACCACAGTATAACGGAGGCCACAGTGCTCTGCAAGTGTAACCAGGAGGCTCGGTATAGCAGAAGCTGCAATGCTCTGCAAGTGTAATGGAAGGCTCGGTATAACGGAGGCAACAGTTCTCAGCAAGTGTTAACGGAAAGGCTCGGTATAATGGAGGCAACAGTGCTCAGCAAGTGTTAATGGACAGGCTCAGTACAACGGAGGAAACAGTGCTCTGCAAGTGTAACGGAAGGCCCAGTGTATGGAGGCAACAGGCTCTGCAAGAGTTAACTGAATGTTCAGTCTGCACAGCACTGCATACAAAAGTCCAAAATATCGCCGGGCGACACAGAGTCAGGATCTTCAGCAGGTACACTCTCAGGATGTCAGGATAGCCGGAATCAGGTCATGGAGCAGGAACGTCAGCCAGGCCAGGTCAATCATGGAGCAGGAACGTCAGGCAAGCCGGGTCAATCATGGAGCAGGAACGTCAGCCAAGTCGGGTCAATCATGGAGCAGGAACCAATAAGAATAGTCAAACAGGCCAAATCGGTACACAGAAACGCAGGAACACAGCAATGGTAGCACTGGTACAGGAACACCACGAAAGGGCACCTGACAGGTGCCAGAGGCCTGGTATATGAAGGTCATACTGGGCGGGCCAAACAAGCTCAGCCAATAGGAGCGCACCACAGCAGAGACTGACAGAGAGATCACGGGAACCGTGATACACGGGCACCATGATACTGTTTTGCTCAATTTTCTGGCCTGATGGTTAACAGGTTTAAATCCTCTCTATTCCTGTTGGATTCACTTCCTGATCCAATGTCCCTGGCCTTGTTTACATTGCAGATGGCTGACTCCTTCAAATACATCGGTGTTACTGTCTCTCTTTGTGTGTGACTTCATAAGGTACAACCTGGACCCAGTTGTGAACTCATTTAAAGATACGATGACAGCTTGGGTGGACATCTGCTTAATGTTATAGGATGCTCAAACCTAGTTAAAATGGTGTTTCTCCCTAGGTTAATCGACATCTTCCAAGGTTCCCCTGTGTATGTCCCTAAATCCTATTTCTGAGGACTTAAATGGAATTACATCCACCTTCCTATGGAAAGGTAAAAGGCCTAGGATGAAATTGAAGACCCTGTGTAGATCATGCCCAGAGGATGGAACTGCATTCCCTGACTTTTATGCTTATTACTTGGCTGCTCAGGTACAGTACGCATTGGAATGAGCTAACCCAAAAACTTCCTATGCCTTTGTAGTGCTGGACAGGGTGACTTTAGGACCACTTGAGGTATCTCTATTGACCACGGCAGCAGCTATCGATCTTAGGGCCAGGAGGTCTGTTCAGTGCCTCATGGGGTATTAAGCTGTTGACCCAATGACTCCTTTATGGAACAACGCCAATCTGTGTCACCTTGTCTAGCTGGACTTTGGACCTGTATGGAGCAGACACAGTATATCTTCTTTGGGTCAACTGTATCATAACATCATTCTTAAAACATTTCAGCAGATTAGAGAAGAACTTGGCCTGCCAAACTACTTATTCTATACTAACTTTGCCTCTGCCATACTCTCAAAGTGTAATAGCCAAGAAACACTCTGATGATAAAGGAGCTTAAACTTACAATGGAACTCAGATCCCACAGACCGAAGTGTATTATCTAATTTCTCTATGGGTGGTTACAGAAGCACATTTCACCACCCCACTCTTACCTGCAAGATAAATGGGAGGCGGACCTGGGTATGTTGGACAATTGGGAATGGGATATGGATATAGCTATCTCCTCCACAGTCTCCACCTAAGCCAAGAACCAACTCTTGAAGCTGAAGAGTCTTCACCGGGTCTATTACACACCATCTGGATTAACATTGATGGGGGTGAGGGACTCTGACCTCTGCCCTCATTGCGGTGAGGACAGGGCTTTTTTTTCCATATGAACTGTACTTGTCAGGGGGTCCTGACATTCTGACTTTGGATTTTTGATACCCTGTCTGCTCTGCTGGAGAGGGGAATATTGCCATCTCCAAAACTGTCTCTTCTATCCATTACTGTTGATGATTTAAGCTCCAGTCCAACTAAAAATGATTGCTACTGTTTGGATGTCAAACCAGTCCCCTGCCACATGTTGTTTGGCTGAGCCTAGTAAACTGAACCATTCCCCACAACAGATTACTCTTCATACATAAGGGCTGTGTGTCATGGTTTGAAGCGATTTGGGGACTCTGGCTATCTTGCATGTCTTAGAGGTGCATGAGGTCCTCTCTGATCATGGGGTGTGTGACCGGGGGAAGGGGTAGGGCCCCAATTATTATAATTTTTTTTCCCTCCTTTTCCTTGGGTTAAATGTAAAATGAGAAAACCGTATGTTGGCTCATACCATCTCTTTTGTAATGCCACTGATTGTCTGACAGTTCTGAGCTGATGGCACTGCTGGACATCTTCCAGTTGTGAACGGAAGTAAGCATGATGTGTCTTTCATCTGCTGCACTAAGTTTCCTTGGCTGACCACTATATCTATGGTACTCAACATTTCTTGTTTCTTTGTGCTCCATCAAAAGAGCTTGGAAAGCACATATGGAAACCCCTGCCTGCCTCGAAATGTCTGCCTGGGAGAGACCTTGCTAATGCAGTATAACTGCCTTTGTCTTGATGTAGTGCTCACTCTTGCCATGGTGTATGACTTTTGACATTAAACTGTCTTCAGCAACCTCACCTTGTTAGCTGAGTTTGGCTGTTTCTCACCCAGTTTTATTCCTCCTACACAGCTGTTCATGTTTTTACTCACTCATTCATCAATGAGTGAGCACCATGCATATATATCTTTTCCATTCACTAGGTTCTAACTGGCTTATCCCATGTTAACCTAATGGGTTGCCATAGTATGAACCTAGGCAATATGTGTATGCCTTGATTATGTAATTATGTAAATATTTGTCAGTGATTACAGGGGAAGAGCAGCTCATTGACTAAATTGACTAAATCTTGATTCTGTATGGCAATATTACTACAAAATAATGTAATATATTTCACTATGTTTTCTATATATATATATATAAAATATATATATATACATATATATATATATATATATATATATATATATATATATATATATATATATATATATATATATGAACATTATAAATATTTAAGGACTTTATTTATGCATTTAAGTTCAGCAAATATAATCTGGCTGTCCCTGAATTTAACAACAAATACTTATGTTGAGGCGCTTAATATATATTTTGTTACCAAAAGAAAAGCACAAATTAGTCTTATTCTTTATCTGGATCTAGATATTAAGTAGTACTGGGTCAGAGTCATAGGGTTCCTGCAACCTTTGGTCTCATGAAGATCCAATCAACCTTTTGTTACCAGAAAAGAATGTATAATTTAATAGAACTGATGCTAACACCTCTCCAAAGCAAATACAACCCCAATTCAAGAAGTAGATTAGAAAACTGAGGAACTTGAACACTCACAGATAAATTGGAGACTGGTATCCTTAAAAATGTGTTCTTTTGTAAAAACTTGAGAAAACAATTAAAAGTGCTTCATAAATAGGCTTTATATAAAAACATAAAATTGAATAGCTTTCTTTAACTGAATAACACTGTATAATCAGTGTATCAATAATCCCTTTAGTACGAGATCTGCTATACCGTGCACAGTAACCTCTTGAATACTAGAAACATTCACACACATTTTCAACCTCTATAGCAGCAAGAAAATAATGCTTTAGTCTTCATTACCTTCTTGCAATTATATATAGATATTTTGATAAGTAAAAATTACATTATAAATAAACCCTAGGATGATATATATATATATATATATATATATATATATATATATATCATATGCATACACCGTTTAGATTTGCATCATAAAGGTTCCCATATGCTTATCTGTATAGATAGTGCAGAAAATATCAAGCAAAACAAAAATGGTTCAGTACTTGAAAGCCCTGAATGAGTTAACAAAGCAGCACAAATTTCAAAAAGCTAGGCTATTGTATTGCACAAACTATCATATGCTCTTTATACCTTTTTAATAGAAAGTGCTCCCACGGGAACCTTCTTCAACACTTCTCTAACAAAGGCATATCCCAGTTTATTAAAAAATCATATACAACAATGCTGCTTGCCAGTTTTTATAGTACTAATGAAAATTTGGTCCAAAGCACGAAAACTATTTGGAATACTGCCTGAAATTTCCCTGTCGCAGATGTTGAAACAGAAGGTGCTTGCATGCCATTCGTTAATACAATGCCATACGGGACTCAGTATGACCACTGCAATAACCAGTAAGTAACAAACTCAGTATGTGCATCATCGCGCCAAATATTCCGTATGTTGTGTGTGAAGTGAATCCTGTGGATGGAGACATACCTTGGTAAAACGTTGCTGTCAATGAACAATAATATTTGTTGATGTGACAGAAAAAAATATTTTGAAGAATGTCTGAGGTTCCATGAGGTTTCTGAATCAAATAAATTCAAACACTGAGAAAAGGAAACTGTTCCAAGTAAGCTTTACTGAGGCTCTTAAAGCTCCATGGGACCAAACACTCTGTGGCCTTGAAGTTACCATAATCTCCATCATACCATCCACTAGCAGCTAATTAATGATGCACAATTAACTATTTTTACAGCAATAATGAATGGAACATACAGACAGATTTACTGAGGAAAGAAAAGAGTGATAGAATAGCAGACAACACATAACAATGAGTATTGAAACATAAAGACTTTGTTTAAGGAGCAAGAACTTCTCAAACATGTAATTATTTATACCTTATGCTTCAATACGTGATGTTTAAGTAGGGGACTTAATAGTATGTGTTTATTTTCTCTTGACCTCCTTCTACTTTAAACTTTGGGGGAGATTCACTAAGCGGTGATAAAGAGGTGATAAAGAAGAGATGAGTTCTCCAGTTTATAAATTCTCCAATTCCTATGTTATTCTGTGAAGGTTTCTTCAACTTTGGAGATCTTAGTCAATAGGCTCTATAGAATAGCATAGGAACTGGAGAAGTCATCTCCACTTTGCCACCTCTTTATTGCCGTTTTGTGAATATGCCCCATTGTGTATATGCTACAGGTTTTGCCTTCTCATTTAACTGTTTCTACAAATGTAAACCAAGTGTAAGATTAGAGACAAAGAGCACTGTATATAATTAATTTTAATGCTTAATAGGGAAGCCATGCCATATACCCAGCTTCATGTCATCTTGATGAGAAGACCAAAACCTTGGTTAGCCAGAAAGTGGGTTCTGCTAAAAATCTATCACTTTTGTACCTGTTATAGTAGATCACTTTGCATGAACATAATTAACAACACTCTATGTTTGCCATATGAATCAGTGAGTGATTGGAAGGATTGAGGTTCACCTGGAAGAAGTTAAAGGGATAGTAATACTTAAAATGTAAAAAAAAATATGTTGTAGGGTTTATCCCCCTGAGTAAAACAAGGGTACCCCCACTGCTGAAAGGTGTTTCATTCAAAAGTTATTAATTTTCAAAGTTGAATTTTTTAGGTGCAATATCACAGTGGCCTGAAATTGTACAGTGGCGCTGTTGCTACACGATCCTATGGACAGCTCTGATCAGTTGACCATAAATCTCCATAGGATGGTGTAGCAACAGCGCCACTGTACAATTTCAGGCCACTGTGATATTGCACCTAAAAAATTCAACTTTGAAAATTAATAACTTTTGAATGAAACACCTTTCAGCAGTGGGAGTGCCCTTGTTTTACTCAGGGGGATAAACTCTACAACATATTTTTTTTTACATTTTAAGTATTACTATCCCTTTAAACATACTTGCAAACAATTGTCCTCCAATTCCTACATTAGCTAATTTAAAGGACCAATTCTATTCATCACAAGGTACCACTTAATTTCTGCTCAGCCAGAATTGAAAACAACAACTGGATTCTTACAAGATAAGATAAGATCAGACAAGGAGTTTGGGGAAAAGGGATGCAATGACCGTAGTGCCCTAGAGGTAGCCTTCAAGTAATTGATTTTACTAAGGGCGGGAATGGTAAAGAGAACATAAAGACATTTTAGTTTATAGAATTATCTAACAACCCTTTATGTAATTAAATAAATTATTTTTAACAAGATCAAATTATTTTTTACACAGACTAATTTATAACCACATATACTGAACTTTAAACAAACATTAATGTGATTTTATTTCTGTGGAGCAAAGTGATACACTTATATACACAGTACACATTCTGATCTTGTGAAAAGAGGGGCACCATGTTAGGAAGGGGCGACATATGAATTTGCATTTGTTGTTTTCTAATTATTTGGGGGGTTTGCTCCACATACTATAATCTAAAAATGCATTTTATTACAGAAATAATAAAAGACAGCATAATTTAAATAGGTAGAAATAGTGAATTTCTCACCAGTAACATTCAACGAAATGTAGTAGCATTATGTGTTGAAAAGCTGTTTCCTGGCTCTTAGATAATGGTTCTCAAGCATTTCAGAAGGATAATTCTAAGCTAAAAATCTGTTCCTTAAAAGATTGGACTGAATATCAAAATCCATTAAATTATTACAATTTCTTCTTCTACATGCATGGAGATAAACAAATACACTATCTATTATAACATTTGTTCTTGAATAGCTACATATTTACAGGATTTGGAAAGAGAAATTCATTACATTCGTATTAGGTGTTTTAGCTGGTTTTGTGTGTATGCTTTATGAAACCACATCATGTAGTCTAATTAGCATTACAGCACTTTTAACTTATAAAGTGCGGGGCTTGTTTTCAGTGAATTTCTCAATGTTATGCCTCAGGCTGTTAGAGCAAAGTCCAGGAGTTAATAGGAATGAAAAGTGTATTTTTTTACCCAACACAAAGTAGAACTTTGTGTCAATAGAAAACCACTATCCAAGGCTTGAAAATACCAATTAATTATAGGCACAAATGAATTTGAAGTGATTGTACCAGGGATAATTGAAGGCGCCTGAGGGAGACAGCAGTTCATAGACCAGGAATCCCCCAAGTTCATTCCTCAAGGGCAACCAACAGCCAGTTTTTATATGTGTCTCTAGTTGACACTTAATTAACCAATGACCTAACTCAAATGAGCATTAAATTCTTTCTTAGGTGTATATTAACAGTATTAGGGGAAAAATATTTAGTGCTTTTACTAAGGGTACTGCTACAATGTGAGAGGTTATGTTGTGGAAATTAAATTTTATGGTGATTACATTTATATTGCCATCTATTTAGAGCAGTAGTTCTCAACCTTTTTTTTTTTCATGGCACCCGTAATACATTATCTACATTCTCTGGAGCACTCCTAACATTTTATGGCATTTGAAGAGTGCATTATGAAGGTATAAATAAGTAACATAGTAACTCTTAGGCCTCACGATAACAAAACATATTGTGCACAAATATTTCTATAAATAAATATTTGAAACTCAACAATCACATTTTTGTCAAAGTCTTTAAAGAAAACAAGGGGCACCATAAGTGGATGTCCATGGCACACCAAAGTGCCATGCTAGCCTAGTTGAGAAAAAGTGATATATGGCTTTGGTCTTTGAGTAGAGTTCCCCATATATATCTATGACAACAGTACTACTATAAAATGGTATGGGTAGGAAAATCAGTGATTCTCCCTCTTACAAAAATGAAATTTTGAGTTGTTTACTTGTGTTATTATGTCCATATACCTTCTTACCTATCTCCAGTGTGATTGACATGTGACATTACTTACTAGTAGCATCAGATTGTCCACCACTTTGGCCAAGTAGGATCTTTTTGCTGGTAGCCAGGGACCTTTCCTTCTAGTGTGTACATGGGGGGGTGGAATTATATCTCTCTGTATCCCTAAACAAGGTCTGATTGTGGTCCAAAACATTTTATTTTATGGACATAATGCACTGATCATAGCTTATCTACTTTCTTGTACAATTATTAGCCTTGAAGCTGAACTTTCATGCATAATAAAGTGCCCCCAAATCATTTCTCACATAGCATATCCATACTTGTATAATCCTTAGTAAGTCCGGCATTATTTAGAAATCTAACTTTTTTGGAAACTCACCGCAGACTACAGGGCAGACATCTTGCCAAAGAGGCATCTGTACGCCCAGGCTGTCTGTCCCTGTCTCCTCTATGATTGTTAAGGGAGAGTTGCATTGTACCTTAAGGTACAGAATGGGACTGATGACGCAGACACATAGATTTCTCTGAAAAAGTTGGATTTCTAAATAATACCGGACTTAACGAAGGATTATACAAGTATTGATATGTTTAACGCTATGTGAAAAATGAATTGGGGGGCACTTTAATATGCGTGAAAGTTCCACTTTAACCAAGGTTAGTATTTTTATATACGGTATTTCTAAGGTTTGTATACCATTGCTCTGTAGAGTTTCAAAAGGGGAGATAAAATGTTGATCTAAATAATACTTAGTTTCTTGAGAGTGCAGTCTTAACTGAAATTATTACTATGCTGTACATGGCTGACACCCAGGCAGCAGACAGAATGAAATTTAGGTGCTCCCACATGGGCTTTTTTGCATGCTAAACTGTTTACATTTATTCAATGTTCAATTGCTTGTTCCATAACTATGTCCATTGTTTATAAACTATATCCTTTATCATAATCATAGCTGAAAAAACACTGGCCAATGAATATATTTGAGCACTTTTTCACATATCAAGTCCTGTATGTATTTATTTTCAGTGATGTTTGTAACTCTTTCATGCCCATCACTCAGGAAAAAAGGGGGGCATCTGTGAGTGTTCCCACCCACCTGTATTTATTTACAGATATAATTAACACACTCATAATGTATAAAAGCCATTACATCTTGGATGATAATTATATCCAGTACACTGAGACCCAAAGCTCTGGAGATGTCACTAGTATCAATGGGATTGAAACTGACAAGAATGTATTGAAAGAAAAACGTCTATATACACACAACGCAAACACACTTTCCTTGTGGGGATATGTTATGATAAGCCAAGAGGTTTCCTTTGCCCTCTCACAACCATAGAACGAAGTGACTTGTTTATCTATGTTTACATGGCATTCAGGGACTCTAAGATATGTCTGAAGACCAAATTTAAAGTGATTGAAAATGTCCTGGCTAAGCTCAAAGTTCACACCCAGTCCTTGTGAACAAGAAGAGGATTACATTCCCGTGGAGGCTTTTATTCACTTTTGATAAGCCTGTCTGGCTGCCATAGGTGAGTGTCAAGCCTTGTGTTTGTGTGTATGTGTGATTTAGTCAGGGTGGTCATGTGAATTTACTGGAATACTTGTATAATCTGTTTTGCCTCATTGTTTCTGTTGATAGTGACACTGAAACAAAGCAGACAGAGAAGTGCAAGGAGCTCTGGACTCTGTCTTGTTCATTTCTGATAGCAGTCTCCCTGTCTGCACAGACTGCCTTTAAAGATTTCTTATGTACACTGCCTCTGATTATTACAGTGAAAACTCCTCACTTGTTTTGTCCTAAGAGGACATTGTCTGAATTCCTTATTTCTTTAACCCCTTGGTTGATAGAGTGATGTCTCCCACACACTGCTTTAGAATACAATATCAATTCCCAGTACTGGACATCAGTTTAATGTAAATATAACTTATAGGTCAATAGATCAAGTGGGCAACAAACATTTTATGAACAATATTGCCCTTGCCAAGGACAGTAACTACATGTTATACCCCAAATAAAAGTAAAATAAAGATGGATTACTGCATAAGCATACATTTGACTGTAACTTGCAACTGAGGTCATATTTGGTCTTCCTACCTACCTTACTCATTCCTCCCAGTGTCAAGGAGGGGACAGAGGAAAGTTTGTTGCAAACAAGTGCATTAGTTCTGATTGCACCCTGCTGATCTACAAGACTCACCCTGAGACAAAAAGTCAGCTGAGTAATGAACAAGAATTGAATGTCCCTGGGTCTTGGCATATTAGTAGAAACTGGAAGAGTTAATGATGAAAAAACACCACTAGGGATAAATGTCTTCAATATTTTTATATATTTGTTATAGCATTTGACCATAGCTTATCCACTTGTCAGGTAAAACTCAATGGAAATTGAAAACACAAAAGAACATTTTTGTTTTTTATTGTGTTTCCAATTCAGATTTTGGTAAATAAACCCTCATGAAGCATGACTTCTCATTAACCCTTTGAGTGCTAGAGAGGTATCCAACTAATTGCATTGTTATGCATTGGATACCTCTTTGGAACTCAGAGGGTTAATCCAGGCAGCACAGGCACAGCACAGTTATCCTCTACCATCACCTGCCATTCCACATAAACCTTTGGAGACCTCTCTAGCATTCAGATGGTTAAAAGTCCCAAATAAATCAAGGGGAAGTTGGAGACTTTTTACACCCATGGTACAGTTGGTTTGCCCCAGAATTACAACTATTGCTCCTAATTCACTATTTGTGTGGAGGTGGGAAAATGTTTTGCAAGAAAAGCAAAACAGGTACAAACAGGCACTTCCTGCTGAATGGGAAATGTTTTGTGAAAAGTGCTGAGTTTCTGCTTTTTTCACACCTATCGCATAGCATTGAAATAAATAGTAAGACTAAATTTCCCCCACCACGTGGCACGTTTCCCTTCTTTTCCCACAGGCATAGTATAAAAGGAATATCTGGTTCCCGCAGTATGTCATTTCTGTATATGTGACAGACAGAGAAAGAAGGACAATTGTGTAGCTAGTTAGGATATATAAATACATTACAATTGGAGTGTAGTTCAGGGAGCCTTGGAAGAAGGACATTTGTTTTTCTGTGTTAGTGGAGTCTGGGAGATGGTGAAGGGTGAAAGGACGTTGGCCAAAAATACTCCAAAATCTTGGTTTCCTGAGACAGGTAGCTGTGATCCAAGTTCCTTCCTCAACTGGCTGTTTATCTCCATGCTGTGGCAGTCTGAGGGTGTGTGGGATTTTCTCCAAATACCACAAGATTTTTTGTGACTGACTGGGAAGACAGAGGCAGCATTGATCCAAGTTCCTTCCTGATCTGGCTGTTATTTCTGTGCTGTTGGGAGTCTGTGGGTGTGAGAAGGGAGCAAAGGAAATTTACCCCAAATACCAAAAAACTCTGTGTGACTGACTGGGAAGACAAATATAGCTGTGATCAAATTTCCTGCCTTATCTAGCTGTTACCTCTGTGCTAGGGGAGTCTGGGGAAAGAAGCAGTTGAACACAGAGTGTTTTTTCTTGGCAGGAATAGGGACAGTTAATTAAAAAAAATTACAATATTTTGATAGATAGGTGACAGACGTGAGCTGTGACTGAGGAAGACTGATAGTATAGAATCCGTTCTATTGTGAACATCACTGTACAAATAAACACTGAAGTTAAATAATACAGGGACATGTTAGTAAAGTGGAAGTCCACTACCACCACAAAGATCCACTACCATTGGCACCAGTACTATTAATAAACCGTCTAAGAACATTGAAGCCAACAGCAAGTCACATTGTAGTGTTGATGGTATAGTTGAAGAAAATGTAACAGTTCAGCCACCTGCTGCATCTTGCAGTGAGACAAACAACCACAACACATGTCCTGAAAGCAGCAGTGAATGTTGTGAATATCATTCTTAGGGGACAAGTTAAAGAATTTTTTTGATACCTCTAAAAGCAGAGAGGAATATAAAAGTATTTGGAAGAAGCAGCAGGTGATGCTTAGGATGACCTAATTATTGATGATGATGATGAAGATTTAGCATATATACCTCTGGCATCTTCCAGATCTTCAGATCAGATGAAGTTGAGAGTAAGAGAGATGATGACATGGCCAGAAAATTTGCTGAAATGCAAAGGTTCAATCTTCCACCACTGATAAGGAGCACTGTGCTGGTCTATAAACTATTTGCGAAAACAATTGGAAAGTCTGACCCTGGACAAGCAAAGATGCCAAGAATACATAGTTATCCTGTCAGTCATCATCAGTATCATCACTGCTTCCAAGTCCAAGCCCCACTCATCCACACTAGTGTTGAGTAACCAGCAACAACACAAGTTATCAACATCCACAACCCTCTGCTGCTGTTGGAAGTACAGCACCTTTTGACACCTAGTAGTAGTAGTACAATTGCAGCAATATCTAGCCCCAGCTGTAGTTGTAGCCACTCAGGAACCCCTCAGTCGATGTAGTCTACAATATGGAGACACTTCACTCATAATCCAAAAGCTAAACATGTTGCTATCTGTTGTCTTTGTAAGAAGCATGTGAGCAGGTGGAAAGCAGACTTACACCTAGGCACCTGCTCAATGACATCCCACATGAAGCACAACAACAGTTCTGACTGGGATACACACCATCAACATGTCAGAGGTGCCACATGCATCAGCAGAAGCACTCCTAAAAGTTACCGGGTCTCTGGGGCACATAACAGATGTAGTCATACTGGTATGTTAGAAAGTGTGCCATGAGTGTGTTTATTCAAAATAACACCTATTGCTCCTGCTGCAGAGTAGTATGACTCTGAGTTTTCTATAGGAGATGGCATAGACTGTCCACACATGCTGCCACCACCTCCACAATCTCCTCTAATCATGTTAGACCAATAAAGTTACAAGGTTCTTCTGCCATGTACTGCCAACCCACAATTACTGAGTTCACCAAAATAATCCCTAAGAATGCTTGTGGAATGGCAAAGTTACCAAAAGGTTGTCAGTTAACATTTTGTCTTTTTCTTTTGTTGAAAACCAAGGTTTTAAAGAACTGATGTCATGTGTTCTACCCAGCTGGCATATCCCAAGCTGCAGTTATTATTAAGGAGGGCTGTTGAAGAATTGCAGGTAGTTAGTGGGGGGGGGCAAAGGGCTGAAAACTTCATACTGAAAGAAAATTCACCTGACAATAGATATGTAGACAAATGAGTACAGATTATAAGACTGTCACTGTTCACTGGGTTTCCCTCCTACCAGTGGCCAACAATAACTTGCATCATAAGGAGGCAGACAGTAATCTTGCTTCTGGAAAAGGCAGCTGCAGGATAGCCCATGCCATCAGCATACCACTTTGAGAATGCAGAGTTTTGGGAGAAAAATCCCATTAAGCCATAGATCTATTAAATAAATAGATAGAGGTATGTGATAGATGTATGGCTTTAACTCCGTTCCTTGACAACTATTTTTTGTGTCTTCTGATAATGGCTCCAACAAATAGATGCCTATTATGCTATGGTGTGTGTGCCCTGCTTTGCCCATGTACTAAGTTTAGTTATGACTAAATTCCTCTCAAAATCAGAAACCCTCAGAGAGATGCTAAATATTGCCCGCAAAATGTTTGCCCATTTTAGCCACTCCTACAATGCTTGCAATGCATTATATTCCAGAGTGTAACAAGCTTCCCCATCACCAGCTGAAAATGGAGTTTCCTACCAGGTGAAATTCCACACTGTACATGTTAGAGGTTAGAGCATTTGTAGGAGCAGAATATGGCCATTAGCAAGTATATAATGCAAAACTGGCTTTGGTGGGAACATCTTTGTCACATGGGTAATGGCAAGTAATATGTGATCTATGTGAGATGCTGAAACCTTTTGTGGAGGTTATCTTGCTGGTTAGTCATGAAGGGACAGGAATTAGCAAGATGCTTCAATATATATATAAATATATATATATGGAAGCATCTTTCTGTAATATATATATATTACAGAAAAAATGGCATAGCATGACTGATGAATATTACCATAATGACAACACAGACATGAACCAGCCAGTGAATGACATGTTAGCCTGCTTTGAGCAGTATCATCACATAAAGTCCATAAAATAAATGAATACATTCTTGCTACTTTGCTGGACCTCTGCTTTAAACATAACATTTCTGAATTTCTGCTAGGACTTGAGCAGCAGCAGTATCTCTCAAAGGAATCGGATTCTGTGAAAGAATGTAAAGATACGCTGATAGATAGAGTTTTGTATTGTGGAAGATGAGAGAGAGAAAGTTGGGGCAAAAAAAAAATTTACAGAAAGCATAATCAAAAAGTCATAAGCAATGGGTTTATACCATCAGCAGCAACATCTCAAAATGTTTCAAAACACCTGTTGTCCTCATCATAATCATCATCACAGAAAACAATTAATGTGTCTGAAGGGTGGCAATCTAACATTAGTGATGATGGTGGAGGTGGTGGCACATCTCTGTGGGACTTGCTCCCATAGTATGGGTTGCTAACTATTACAACTGTTACACACAAACACCACATAGCTCCAAGAACTGATAATATTGCATTTGAGATGGCTACAGCATACAGGATAGCAAATATAACATGATAACTTGAGCTTTCGGAGAGAAGATGGTGTTGATTTAACATATTGTGATCTGAACCTTGTTGATATTTCCTAGACTAGTGTTAGTGCAAATAAATGTATAAATGAAAGGGTATATGTGTCCTTAAAGGAATGTCAGAGCTAAAACATAACTTGCTATTATTAGAAAGATCATTTTGTAACAATGACAGATAATAAATGTAATTTATTCCTTGAAAGAATGTAACCCATAGAATGCCACAGTCACAAAGTGTTTCTCAACCCTCTAGCACACAGAAGAGGGATGTAAAATATATAAAGTAGGCACTAGAATTGATTTGCTGTATATGTATGAAGCTACATATGCAGAAAATGATCCCATGCACTCACAGCGGTGGAGACTATGGCCATTTTGGGGCATTCTGTCTCTCTGCTCATTATTTAACACCATTCCTGAAGGGCTAAGCAAAAATCAGGGTTATCACCAAAAACTTGCAGTGTTTGGGCCATTTATGAATGCATGTTGACAACCTTCCTGTACAATAATAAGGTGCAGAGGAAAATAAAGTTTAAAATAATCATTGTCTATGTCCTTAATGGAAATTGCTGTATGTTTTATGTCCATAAAGGAATGCTAAGGCTAAAATGCTAACTGAATTCATAGAGAGTCAAAGACAAGTCAAGTCTCTGACACTTAATTGGGGGAGATGTATAATGTATATAAAATATACAATAGAATTGATTTAAATATACTATATATATATATATATATTTTTTTTTTTTTTTTTTTTTTTCATAAGCAGACCTGGGAGTGCTGTTTAATCTGGGCAGTCATGCACAATAGAGACTGCCCATGCCGCGGATGATACAGTGCCAGCCGGTTGCAGTGCTGTCATGCTCAGTAGAGACTGCCCATGCCGCGGCTAATACAGAGCTGGATGCTCCTTCGGAGCGCCTCACTCTGTATCAGCCTCGTCACTGGCACCGCATGATTAATAATTTCCAGCAAAAAGTCCAATTTTTTCACCTAGTTCATTCCATTGAAATCAATGGGACCATTGAATTTGCACACAACACATAACAAATATTATTTTATTTCCCAAGGGCATAGTATAAAAGGGGCATGAGGGTGCCTGTGTTGGTGGGGTATGGAGAAAGAATCAGTTGTTTTTTTTTGGGGGGGGGGGTTAAAAGAACCCCATAAGAAGTGGTATAAAAGGGGTCTGAAGAGGGTGTCTGGGTTGGTGGGAGGAGTCTGGGGAATGAATCAGATGAACAGGGAATTTGTTTTGGGGGGGTTCTTGACTGGCATTGGGGAGATAGTTAATAAAATCAATCAATCAATAAATAAATAGAATAAAATAAGAAATTTGTATTTAAAGTGATCGAGACATAAACTGCCATTGGGGTGGACTGATATTTGACTTGAGAGAGTATTTTGTAGAGAATAATTTGTTGTTAGAGGCCCAAGTCCTGAGGAAACATTAATTTGTAGGACTTACAGTATACAAACTTATTTCCGCACCCTAAAATACTTTATCTAATATACAGTATAAGGTCAAGGACATAGATATAGAAAAAAAAAATTAATGATTTTATCATATATTGTATAGAAGTATATTATGATATATCAAATAAGGATTGATTTCTGTTTCAAAACCAGTATTATAACATTATTCTGGATTAGTCATATTACAACACCTGTGCTCTGAATTAATCACTTCCAACTATACCCCACACCATACATCTTCATAAGGAGGATCCAACTAGAAGTGCATCAATGTTGTTTAAACACATGTGGACTGTGATAGTTTGTTACTCTATAATACACTTTTTAATAAGTAATACACATGTATTTGTCATGCTGCTCCTGACTGCTCCTCCTACCTATAATCCTATTGGCGGCTGTAGGCTTTATGTACCTGGATCTTCCATCAACCCTTGCTCGATTTTAGCGCCAAAAGTCTGAGAGAAACCTTTGTCGTGAGTTCCTGTGTTTGCTGATTCCGTGTACTGAACCCTGCCTGAATACCGACCTAGTCTTGTCTTCTGCCCGTGGATCTTGACCCCAGCTTTGCCTGACCACGTCTTTGCCTGCTCCTTTGGTTACTGATTCGATTCTGGCCTGACCCAGTATTCTCGGACTACGCTTTCCATTCGGAACTTTCTGCCTCGCAACGAGAGTCCCTCCAGCTGCTCTCAAGGTTGGTTCCAGTATACCGTTCCTTCACCTCTGGGGCTCCGACTGGTTTGGGTTGCCATCACCGGCCGCTCCGGTGACTGCCCCGGCCAGTCGAGGGTGTAGGAACTCGTATTCCCCTTACCTGCTTCCAGTTTCCTGGGCCTCGAGTCCAATCTCGATTCAAGCAGAGAATAGAGGATTCGTAGTCCATAAACCTCGAACCTGTCTCGAACCTTATCGATACCCCAAGACCTCGAACCTTATCGATACCCCAAGACCTCGAACCTGTCTCGAACCTTATCGATACCCCAAGACCTCGAACCTGTCTTGAACCTTATCGATACCCCAAGACCTCGAACCTGTCTTGAACATTATCGTTACCCCAAGACCTCGAACCTGCCTCGAACCTTATCTTGACCTCGAGGCCTTCGATTAAAGGGAACTCTGTTCTGCAGTCTGACTACGGTCTTGAACCTTCCCGAGCCTCCTAGTTCCTGTTGATCCAGTCTCGAACTCAGAGGAGCAGTGAACTGGTTAACCTGAGTCCTTTACCTTGCTTGACCCTACTCAGAGACTGACAGTAAAATCGAGCCAGTAAAATGGATGCTGCTGAGGCTTCCCTCATAGCCTCCAGACAGGAACAACAGGAGCAAGTTCTGTCTACCCATGCAGCACAACTACAAACCCTCAATCATAAGCTGGATGCTATGATGGAAATGTTGCGAACATTCTCTCCATCTACCCCTGCTCAAGCTCCACCACAGCCCCCTGGGGCCACAGGGTCTACAGGAGCCACCTCAGGGTACAAGCCACCCAAGATACCCTTACCAGAGAGATACTCTGGCCGGCCTGAACATTGTCGTGGATTCTTGAACCAGTGCCAGTTACATTTTCAGACCTTGCCTCACTCGTTTAACTCTCATTCTACTAGGGTGGCATTCATAATCTCTCTATTGACTGACAAAGCCCTAGCCTGGGCTTCCCCTCTGGTGAAGAACAGATCTTCTCTTCTTGATGACTCCAATGCATTCATCGCTGCCTTTAAAACCGTATTTGATCTACCTGGAAGACAGGTGTCTGCTGAAACCAGTATACTGGGCCTAAGACAGGGCACCCGCACGGTGGCTGAATATGCAGTAGAGTTCAGAACCCTTTCCTACGAAACCGACTGGAACAATGGAGCTTTGCGAGCTGCCTTTCGTAGGGGTCTGAGTGAGCGCATCAAAGACGCCCTAGTTAATCAAGAGATACCGGATGATCTGGAAGGCCTGATTTCCAGCTGCTTAGAATTGGATCGACGGCAAATAGAGCGACAGCTTGAGAAAGATCGCTTTCGCCGTCATAAATCTGAGTTTGTTCCATGTTCATCTTCTTCCACCGAGACACTGCAGACTCCTGTTGAACCCATGGATGTTGGGTCTGTGACGAAACTCCCCGAGGAGGAGAAACGTCGGCGAAGAAGTCAGGGACTTTGTCTTTATTGTGGACTCAAGGGCCACCTCCTACGCCAGTGTCCGACCCATCCGGGAAACTTCTAAGCTTAGGGAACCATGGAGACAACTCCCTAAGCATAAGAAATGTAACCTCCTTGTCTAACCTAAACCGTATGATGGTTCCAGTTCGGTTAAGTTGGGCAGGAGGCTCGGTCTCCACCAAAGCCTTCGTGGACTCCGGTGCGGCTGGAGTTTTCCTTGATGCTGGGTTTGCTTCCACGCACTCGATTCCACTAGTCCAGAAAGCCAAACCCTCGTGTGTCTCTACTGTGGATGGGGCTCCTTTGGGAAAGGGCTTTGTTACCCATGAGACTCAGCTACTACTTCTTCAGACCGGCATTCTTCATTCCGAGACTATTCACCTTGATGTCATACAGTGCCCTTCCTCTCCAGTGATTTTGGGACTTCCTTGGCTTCGACTCCACAACCCAGTAATTGACTGGAGTTCTGATCAAATAACGAACTGGAGTTCTTCCTGTTTTTCGAACTGCCTTTCTGAGATACCTGTACCTGGCCTTGTGGGTGGCATAGGAACCCCTGAGAATTCTATTCCTAAATCCTACAGAGACTTTTCCGATGTATTCTCTAAACAAAAGGCAGCAGAGCTACCTCCACACAGGTCATTTGACTGTTCAATTGATTTATTGCCCGGAACCATGCTTCCTAGAGGAAGAACTTTTCTCCTATCAGAACCAGAGAATAAGGCCCTGTTGGAATATATACAAGAAAACCTGGCCAGGGGTTTCATTAGACATTCATCCTCGCCAGCAGGTGCCGGCTTCTTTTTTGTCTCAAAAAAAGATGGAACCTTTAGACCCTGTATAGATTATAGGGGTCTAAACAAGGTGACTATTAAAAATAGATACCCTCTACCCCTGATTCCGGAACTCTTCGATGCTCTGAAGGACGCCAAGATCTTCACTAAGTTGGATTTACGTGGGGCATACAACTTGATTCGCATCAAAGACGGCGACGAGTGGAAGACGGCCTTCAACACCAGGTACGGCCACTATGAGTACCTCGTCATGCCCTTTGGGCTCTGCAACGCCCCCGCCACATTCCAACACTTTGTCAACGAGATCTTCAAGGATGTTTTGCTCTCCTATGTGGTGGTGTATCTTGATGATATACTGATCTTTTCATCCTCGCTCCACGAACACAGAGAACACGTCCGTACTGTGTTACATCGCCTGAGAGGAAATCATCTTTACGCTAAATTGGAAAAATACATCTTTGAAACCTCCCAGCTCCCTTTCCTGGGATATATAGTTTCTGACTCAGGACTACGGATGGACCCTTCTAAAGTAGAGTCCGTTTCTCAATGGCCACGACCAATCACTCTGAGAGTGGTACAACGTTTCTTAGGATTTGCAAATTACTATAGAAGATTCATTAAAAATTTCTCTGCTATAGTTGCTCCTCTGGTAGCCTTCACCAAGAAAAACGCAAATCCCAAGGTCTGGTCCACTGAGGCAGTAGAGGCCTTTGAACGTTTAAAAAGACTATTTATGTCCGCACCATTGTTACGCTACCCTGATCCTACACAACCCTTCCTCATTGAGGTTGACGCCTCTGAATTAGGAGCTGGAGCTGTCCTGTCTCAGAGGGACAAGGTCACTAACCGCCTTCATCCTTGTTCTTACTTTTCCAAACAATTCAGTTCTGCAGAAAAGAACTATGATACCGGAAATCGAGAACTATTGGCCATTAAAATGGCACTAGAAGAATGGCGACATCTCTTGGAGGGTTCCCAAGTTCCAGTCATAATCTAGACTGACGACAAGAATCTTCAATTCCTGGAACAAGCTCAACGCCTGAATCCAAGGCAGGCCCGATGGGCCCTTTTCTTTACCCGTTTTAATTTCATTATTACATACATTCCAGGTTCTAAGAATCGGAAGGCGGATGCCCTGTCCCGACTCTTCACTACAGAGCCAGACCCTCCTCCTGAACCCATAATTCCTTCTAATCATATTGTGGCCTCTCTATCATTGTCTATAGTACAAAGGATCAAGTCCCTCCAACATCATTTTAGTGGACATGTTCAAGGAAAACCCGCTCATCTGCTATTTGTCCCCAAGCGATTTCGTTCCTCTCTCCTAAAATGGTCACACCATTCTACTATGGCCGGTCACCCAGGCATTACAAAAAATATTGAATTTCTTCTTAGATGCTTCTGGTGGCCTTCCTTGAAACAAGATGTGGAAGCCTACGTCAAAGCTTGCACGCTTTGCACACAAAATAAACCATCCAATCAGAGACCTGTTGGGCTTCTTCAACCTTTGCCAGTTCCTCAGTCTCCATGGACTCATCTGGCTATGGATTTTATCACAGACTTGCCACCTTCAGACCATTGTACTGTGATTTGGGTGGTAGTTGACCGCTTCTCGAAACAAGCCCATTTCGTTCCCCTCCGGGGATTGCCCAATTCTCAGACTCTGGCAGATGTCTTCATCAAAGAAGTTTTCCGTGTTCATGGAGTCCCTGCTCAGATTGTCTCCGATAGAGGTACTCAATTTACCTCCAAATTCTGGAAAGCCTTTTGCTCTCGCCTAGGGATTCAATTAAACTTTTCTTCCTCATACCATCCTCAGTCCAATGGCCAGACTGAAAGAACCAATCAGACCCTAGAAATCTACCTCCGCCATTATGTCAACTCACATCATGATAACTGGGCATCATTGCTTCCTCTGGCCGAATTCGCCTTCAATAACCGTTACCATTCTGCTTTAAAGTGTTCTCCTTTCTATGCCGCTCTAGGCTATCACCCTCAGACATTGCCCAACCTCCCGGTATCCGATGTTCCTGAAGCTGATAATAGAGTACGGAATCTCCGTCTTCAGTGGGCTTCTGTTCATCGCTCTTTGACAGCCGCTTCTTCCAGTTATAAGTCCTCGGCGGATAAGAAAAGGCAACCCGCTCCTTCATACCAGACTGGTGACCAGGTCTGGCTCTCCACCCAACACCTTCGCTTGAAGCAGCCCTCTGGTAAATTGGGTCCCAGGTTCATTGGACCTTTTCCTATCAAGACTCAGCTCACTCCTGTCACCTACTCTCTTGATTTACCATCAACCATGAAGGCGGCCAATTCCTTTCATGTCTCCCTTCTACGTCCCTTGGTTAAGAACCGTTTCTACCAACCGGCCACTCCTCCTGCTCCTGTTCTGGTGGACGGTCATCCAGAATATGAGGTCAGCAAGATTCTGGATTCTCGGCTATCTCGAGGCCGATTACACTATTTGGTCGACTGGAAGGGCTATGGTCCTGCTGATCGTTCCTGGGTGCCAGCTACTGAGGTCCATGCTCCGGTCCTTGTACGGACCTTTCATCGCCTGCATCCTGATGCTCCAGGCCGTCCGGAGGTCGGCCGTTGAAGGGGGGGCACTGTCATGCTGCTCCTGACTGCTCCTCCTACCTATAATCCTATTGGTGGCTGTAGGCTTTATGTACCTGGATCTTCCATCAACCCTTGCTCGATTTTAGCGCCAAAAGTCTGAGAGAAACCATTGTCGTGAGTTCCTGTGTTTGCTGATTCCGTGTACCGAACCCTGCCTGAATACCGACCTAGTCTTGTCTTCTGCCCGTGGATCTTGACCCCAGCTTTGCCTGACCACGTCTTTGCCTGCTCCTTTGGTTACTGATTCGATTCTGGCCTGACCCAGTATTCTCGGACTACGCTTTCCATTCGGAACTTTCTGCCTCGCAACGAGAGTCCCTCCAGCTGCTCTCAAGGTTGGTTCCAGTATACCGTTCCTTCACCTCTGGGGCTCCGACTGGTTTGGGTTGCCATCACCGGCCGCTCCGGTGACTGCCCCGGCCAGTCGAGGGTGTAGGAACTCGTATTCCCCTTACCTGCTTCCAGTTTCCTGGGCCTCGAGTCCAATCTCGATTCAAGCAGAGAATAGAGGATTCATAGTCCATAAACCTCGAACCTGTCTCGAACCTTATCGATACCCCAAGACCTCGAACCTTATCGATACCCCAAGACCTCGAACCTGTCTCGAACCTTATCGATACCCCAAGACCTCGAACCTGTCTTGAACATTATCGTTACCCCAAGACCTCGAACCTGCCTCGAACCTTATCTTGACCTCGAGGCCTTCGATTAAAGGGAACTCTGTTCTGCAGTCTGACTACGGTCTTGAACCTTCCCGAGCCTCCTAGTTCCTGTTGATCCAGTCTCGAACTCAGAGGAGCAGTGAACTGGTTAACCTGAGTCCTTTACCTTGCTTGACCCTGCTCAGAGACTGACAGTATTTTTGATAATATTTAATAGATTCTGACTGATTCTTGTGCTGTTTATGCTTTAATAGTCTAATTGGTAGTGGATGGGATCTGGTTCCAGAACCTGCTGTAGCATATTTTGGTGCCCGATCCACTCCACCATTTGCTCTATATTATACTGCATAGTCCCTGTAGCGAATGTTTATAGAGGTATTTTTAGATTATTCATATTCGCTACCTGTTTCCCTTTAATTGTGGCTGTATGAGCTGCAGGTTTTATCCTGTTGTTGGGCATTTGCTGCGAGGAAGACAGACAGCGAGTGATTTTTTAAAAATATTTTGTTGCTAAATAGTGAATAGATGTAAGTAATTGATACTCGAGATAGAGTGTGGTTAGTGGTTTCTTGACTGTATTTATTATTTAAGTGAAGTATTGGTATAGCGTCCGGGATTGGGTTGTTAGATTACTAATATAACAGAGAGTGTGGATACCTTTAATTGCAATCTTTTTTGAGATCTACCGCGTTTTTGTGGGTATTCCGACTCTCCATCTTTTGAGGAGTTATACATTTCTGTAGAGGTATTGTGTTATAGAAGTAAGTTATTGATTGCCAGAATGTAGCACCAGTGCGTCACTTGAAATTTGGTGGTTGGACTACCCATAACTGCAAGTACGAATACCTTTGATTGTGATTTTTTTGGAGTTTTGGCATAGATTTTCATTGACAAATTTCCTTTTATTCGCTTTTTGAGGTATTCTGACTTTTGATATTTCTTGCTCTTTATTATATTCTTGGAGGCGTTATATATTTTTGTGGGGAGATTTTGGTATTGCAACAATCTAATCAATATTGAAGAGTTGATCAATAGCTTTTCATTTATGAGATACATTTCCCATGTGATCTCATCCATATCTCCTTTTTTATTATTATTATTCTTTATTTATATAGCTCCGACTAATTCTGCAGCGATGTACAATTGGGAATAGACATACAGAGGTATTAAATAGTAAAATCAGATGTGGAGAACAGAAGGAACAGAGGGCCCTGCTCGTGAGAGCTTACAGTCTAGAAGAAGGAAGGTTTGACACAGAGGGTGTAAGTGCTATTGGGTGTAAGTGCCTCCTGCCACATGAACTGCTAGTCAGTGGGTGGGAGTGAGAAGTGCTGTTGAGTGCAGTGGTCTGGGCAAGGGGTGAATCTTGGTGATAATGTTTATGGAGGCAGTTGATAGGCTTCCCTGAAGAGGTGAGTCTTCAGGGAGCGTCCAAAGATTTGAAGGCTGGGGAAGAGTGTGATGGGGCGGGGGAGGCAATTTCAGAGCTGAGGTGCAGTACGGGAGAAGTCCTGTAGGTGGGAGTGGGAGGATGTGATAAGAGCTGTGGAGAGGAGAAGGTCATGTGCAGAGAGAAGATGGCGAGTGGAAGTGTATTAGGAAATGAGAGATGAAATATAGGGGGGTGCGGTGTTAGTGAGGGCTCTATAAGTTAGCACCAGAATTTTGAATTTAATTCTGTATGCTAATGGGAGCCAGTGGAGGGACTGACAGAGGGGCTTGGTGCTTTACTTATCCTTTATAACTGATGTATGACAGGAATTTGTTTTGTTGACATATAAGAGTTATAAGGATTTGATATATCATAATATACTTCTATATGATATATGATCAAATCATTCATTTTATTTTCTATATCTATGTCCTTGACTTTATACTGTATTTTAGTTAAAGTATTTTAGGGCATGGAAATGTTTGTATACTGTCATTTTATTTATAACACTTATTGTGGTGGTGTTAGTGTTTTTATTTAATTGCTGCCCATTTGAAGTAATCTTATTTAGTATATGTAGTTTTTGCAGGGGTGAAATATTCTAATACACTTTAGTGTATGCGCATTAAAGGGATAGTAATACTTTAAAATTACTATTCCCCGTATTGTAGCTCTTTGAAAAAGAATTGAATTGTCCCCAGGTTCAACTCTCAAACCTTCATGGTTTGAAAGATAACAGAATGCAAAGTTGGCTAATAATTCTTCTCCACTTGCCCCTCCTCCAAAATCATGGTCATGGGTGTGTTGTTATTAGAATGTCAATTTTCCCTTGAGAGCATGAACTGTGTCTCTCATCAGCAACTGCAGTGAGCACAGTGTGTGTGGTAAATAACATCTAGGAGTACAACTGTATCGAAACACCATGACACCAGAAACCAAGTACTGCGCTGTCACTGTACCCCTTGTCCACACCCCGCTAAGGACATATGACAACTTGATGACAGTTTAATAGTAATGATGAACCCTCCCTGCCACTATCTTAGCATATTCTTTGAGATGGAATCTCCTCAGATGCTGCTTGATGCCTTGCTTGCGATTCTCCTCCACCGTGCACCACTCATTGTGCAATGGGTGGACACTAACTGCCACATCCTAACATCTACAGAGTGGCTATCGTTTGGTGGGGGAGGTAAAGATGAATGAGGTGGATTGGCAGAAGATGTAGTTACCCTAGAGGAAGAAGGTGATGATGAGCTAGTTGTTTCACTCATCATGGAACTTCCAGTCTCTGCCTGGGTTTCTCTATTCTTCCTCCTCTTTGATCTCCGCCTTACCTCTTGTTGTCTTTCTGGACATTCGGGAGGTACAGCAACAGCAGTGCTCGATTTCTGTGGTGGGTGTTTGGCTTTAACATGTTTGACATAAATTTCATGGTTTCTGTGTTTCATCTGTGTTATCAGGGCAGTTGTGCAAAGGTGTGTTCCCTCCTTTCCTCTTCTCACTGACTTGTCACAAATTGTGCACAGTGCCGTTGGTGATGACTGCACTATGCCTACCCCAAGAGAAAAATAGTCCCACGCCCATGACTTCAGGGGATAGGGAACAGGTGGAGAAGAATGGCCTCTTTCTTCTTGTCCTCCACATTCCCCTTCACTGCCTGTGGCTTTTTATGATGTTGCTGCTGTTGCTGCTACTGCCTCAGAATCAGCACTGCAACTAGGAACAGGAGTATTGCTGGCGCTGGCAAGTTGAACCTGTCCTAGTCCCGCATTGCTTGTTGACCCTCTTCCCACTGTGTCCCCGGTGGCCTGTGGCACACTAGCTAGTTCCTCAGCATACTGCTGCCCTTGCAACTCAGCAGCAGCAGGAATTAGAGCAGCTGCAAATTCCTCAAATTCCAAAAGCTCACTGCTGCTGGTGGTGGTGGTGATGTCCATCCTCTTCCCTGTCTCCCATTCCTTCTCAGTTTCTCCTAAAAAGGCCATCAATGTCTCTTCCACCCCAACTTCTCCACCGTCATCACCACTACCACTAGTCCCTACATGCTGCTGCTGCTCTATTACAGACATATAACTGCTGGTTGTAGGTGGTGATGAGCATGTGACAGAGGGTCCCCTAATGTCATACTTGCCATTTTTTTGTGATGTGAAGAAGACAGACTGACAGTAGTAGCAGCAGGCACAAGCAGCTGATCTGTGCTCCTGGTGGAGGGGTGGTATTATTATTTCTGCACCTTCTATCCTCCAACAGTTCTGGCCTATTCAGGATCATATTCCACTTGGACACTGTAGTAAAGGGAAGGGGACTCCCAGGGCCAGAGGAATAGTGTGGGTTCCCTTGTCTGAAAGTCTGGATGCTCTCAAATGCTTCCCTTCCTTAATCCCTCCTTCACGCCTAACACTAACAAGGTGCTGGACCTTCTTAGTAGTAGTACTAGCACTGGTGGCACTGCTTGAGGATGGCAAGTGTGACTTAGGGTCCCCTGCTGTCACACTTGGCATCATCTTCTCCTTCCTCCTCCTAAGTGTTACAAGACACACTAGCAGCAGGTTCAGCACTGGTGGCAGTAGGTTCAGCATTGGCAGCAGGCACTGCACTGGTGGAAGCAGGGGCAGCATGTCTGACAGCAGGCACAGTACTGATGGCAGCAGGTTCGGCACTGATGTCAGGCACAGCACTGGTGGAAGCAAGGGCAACAGATCTGACAGCAGGCACAGCACTGGTGGCAGCAGGTTCAGCACTGGCAGCAGGCACAGCACTGGTGGCAGCAGAGGCAGCACTGGCAGCAGGCACTGCACTGGTGGAAGCAAGGGAAGCATGTCTGACAACAGCCACAGTACTGATGGCAGCAGGTTCAGCACCTATGGCAGGCACAGCACTGGTGGAAGCAGGGGCAACAGATCTGATGGCAGGCACAGTACTGGTGGCAGCAGGCTCAGCACTGGCAGCAGGCACAGCACTGGTGGAAGCAGGGCAGCGCTGGCAGAAGGCACAGCACTGGTGGCAGCATTGGCAGCAGGCACAGCAGTAGTGGCAGCAGGGGCAGCACATCTGAGAACAGGCACAGCAATATCTCGCGGGAAAATGGCAAGAGCTTTTGCCCACCCCTACTTTCAGCAGTTCCCATTTCAGGAGTGGAAAATGTGGTTTCAGACTTTCTAAGTTGCCAACATCTGGACCCAGAAATTGGGAACTTCTAGGAAGCTTGTTCATAGATCAGATCTGGTCTACAGTGAGTGATCTTTCTTTTACCCCACCAGGAATTGTGGTGGATGCTTTGGTATATGACAATGGTCCCTGTGTTCCACATTGGATGTAAGAGAAAAGTAGATATACCATTAAATACTTTTCTCTTAGTTCATTTGGAATATAAGACTCCCACTTTGAGAATCAAAATGTGGTTTAAGTCCCCTGACAGAGAGATCCTCTTGGGGTCTTAGTTTGGGGATTTCCTTCCTTCCACTTGCTTTTGTTTCTTTATACTACTTTGCAATATGTTGAAACTGGAAGGGAAGAGGGGACTCTCTGCCACAAAGACCCTGCCTATTGAGGAGGGAACTTTATTTATGTACTAAGTTCACTCAAATCCTCTTCTTTTCAGCAGGATAAGGAAAGCAATTTGCCTTTGCACTGCATAATTTCTGCAGTAAAGTGCAGCCTCCTGAACAGGAGTATGTAGTGTAGCCTACTGGATCACAACATATGCAGTTTAATATATTTTTAATGTTTTCAAGGTGTAGAAATATTTAGCTGTATATGTGTGACTGTTAAAATATGTTCTTTTTTGAGTATGTGTTCATTTAACTTCTCCAATGCACTGTGAAAAGCACACTAGCTTGTAATTTGTAGATCAGGGATGGGCAACATGAAGCTAGACAGGTGTTGTTGACTTCAGATCACATTAACCCCAGAAAGGGCGGCTGGGAATGATGGGAATTGTAATCCTCGACACCTGTAAGTCCTCAAGCTGTTCACCGCTCCTACATATACATATATACAGACACACACACACTCACACGCTATGTTAATGTCATATAAATTGTTAATATGAAAAGCCTTATTTAACATTAGCCAGCATACTGATTTGAAAATTCAGGTAATGTATTCCTGCTACTAAATTGTATTTGAGGAAGTGTTATTAATTTCATATATCAAGTCGGTAGTGGCCATCTGTTCACTCCGCACTGCTTCGTCTCTTTCCATCTGCCCTGTTTTTCTTCTGCTAATCGGGTGGCAAGGGCTCAGATGATCAGGAAGTTTCACTCTGACTTTTGATTTGTCACTCATCATCAAGCCAGCTGTGCGTTTTTTGAGTCTTATGGTAGCTGCAGTTGAATGTAAAAATTGTACAGTCTAATGCATTTTTTGTTTCCTTTGTAACTTTTTTTAAACACAATTTTGAAGCCAGACTACACTTTTGTGTGCACTAACAATCCACCGTTGTAACTTAAATTTGACTGCATGAATATAAATGAATCTGTAAGTCCTTGATAATCTTAAAGAATACAGACAGCAGGGAAGCATGCCGCAGTTTTACACTACAAAGAACATCAGAATAAATTGATGTGAAGGTCTGTTTTGGTGAAATTATATTGAAGGAAAACATGCATTTTGTATGTAAGATTTAAATTTCAACTACCTACATGCCATACCCAAATTCAGTATCCTCTTAAATTCCATATATCTTTAATTTAATTATCTTAGATTGTTGCTTACAAAGCTGTTCGATGTTATGGTATTACTGAAATCCTTTTGCCTTTATTCCTGCTCTATTCAGCTAAATGAACCCACCTCACATCATTAGCAGATGAAATGCACTGTGTGCTACTGAGTATTTATTATACAGATTTGGACCACAACCCCATGTTAATGACAATCACAGGATAAAAGGCTTGCAATTGTAATATTATTGTTATTATAATGATTATTGTCATTAGAATTGTTATTATATTTTATTTAAAAAATTGTGACATATTTCACATCACTGTACAAAAGGGGGGTAACAGTTTCAACATGACATGCCAATACTGCTGCCAGACTCTAAACTCCATCATTCCCACTTGTCATTGGCAGGTGGAGAGTGATGGAAGTTATTGTCAGGAGCAGATGGAGGGATTCCCGTTGCCTACCCTTGATCTAGATGATGAGCTAAAACTGGTATAGGGTGGAGGCATAGAAAAGGAGAGATAGAGGCAGAAGAGGATGTGGGAGTTCAGTTCAGAGTGCTTAATATGGTAAGTGTTCTCTAAAAAGATAGAGAGGTAGTGAGGCTTGAAAACTGGTGAGCTTAGCAAGAGCTGGATCGAAAGTGAGAGCATGCAGCTCTGGTTATGTAAACTGAGGTTAAACTGAGAATAAGTAATGAAGGGAGAGTAGAAAAAGCACATGACTGATGAAGTGTTGAGGGAGATAAGGGTAAGAGGGTAGAGATGTAGGAAAGAATAGCATTGCGAAAGGTTTTATTGTATTCTGATAGTATTTTATATTTGATTTTATTTTCTAGAGGGATACATTGTAAGGATTGGGATAGTGGGGCAGCAGGGGAAGAGTGGCTAGTGATGTGAGAATAATAGGTCTGTTAAATCATTTAGAATAGATTGTAGTGGAGACATTTTCTTGCAGGGAAGTCTGAGTAGATTAGTATGACTGAAATGTTTAAGGAAGGGTTAAATGTTTGAGATATTTCTTAGATGAAATTGACTGGACTCTGGGAATAACTGGAAGTACAGACTAAAGGAGAATTTGAAGGTAACAAAAAGGCCTGGGTGGTTAGTGTCTAACAAGAAATTCTGACACTATGCTATATAGCAGCAGTACCTGAATGAGACTGTATTAGGATTTCAGTTTTGGAGATGTTAATATTAAACATACATGAGGAGATGAAATCAATAGAAGGGAAGGGAATACCAAGAAAGGAAAGAGAAAGCAGCTCCCAATAGTGTAATATGTTCCAAAGACAAGTGCTCACAAATAAAAGATAAAATACCACACACATGTTGAAATGGTCAGGACTTTGATTTCAAAGTCTCATGACTATAAACACACACAGAGAATACAACTTATCTCCACTAACTCCCGGATGTCCTGGAGAGATGTCTTGGTCTTCTAACAGACACAACAGGAGATGGTAACGTAACAAAGATATATTTAAAATAAATAAAAAAGGCTTATAACACTAACATGTTTCATGGATACAAACAAAACAAATAAAAAAGTCTATTTTACATACACAGTTGTGAGAGAAACCACCACCTGAAAGAAACATACCAAAATAAACTCATGTTGTCTTCAAATGGTTGGATAATTCAGTTTGAAACCTCAAATCAACTCCTGTGTGGGTAGGACCAACGGCCAGTCCGGGAGGATCACAGGAAATGGATGCTAGAGAATTCTAGGGTAAAATCATGAATAGTGATCGCCCACATCACAAAGCCGGTAGGACAACCCAAACATTAAGATCAAGAATCATCCAACATAGGTGGAACATCAAAAATGGGTTCCTCCTGTATAGCATTTCTAGACATTTTTTGACCCATTACGATGGAAAAGTCACAAATCTTAGCGGTTTGCCAATTGACCATCCTTAAACAAGATATGATAGAGTGCAACAACTGAACAATAGCGAGGCATGTTGGATTTTTAGATTGTCCACTCTCTCCTTTAGGTTTAAATGAACATTTAGAGGCATCCAAAACCTGAGTTATGTAAAAACATTTTTTTTCATTGTGTTTTATCTATACATTCACTTATTCACCATAGGTTAGATCTTCTTCCAGTATTCTTATTTTCTTTTAACACAATTTATTTTTGTTTTTTCTAATTTTTACACTATTTTTAGTTTCGGTATGATGTCTGTACATCTTCATTAAATATATTTTTCATTTATATCTTTCATCCATATATTTTTATATGGATATACTTTTCCACTTATAAGTAAATATTTATATACAAGTTCACACATATTCTTACATCCGTACTCTTATAAGAAATTTTACACAGGCTAGACACGTTTTTTTTTTTTTTTTTTTACCACATATCCCATTAAGCACTATCTTATCACTTGGATCTATGTCACTGTGTTATCCTGGCTTTCTGCCCACTATCCCATGATCCTTATGCATTTTTTAGGGGTCATGTGACTATGGGTGGAGATGATGCCATCACCAGCCATATTTGTATTTGTACTAGTGTTATACTTTTATATTCACATCATTTTTCTTTTGGATGTGTTGTATACATATGCAATATATTTTTTGATGCTATTAGCATCTGTCTACTTCAAGTGGGAATTTTGATTGACTTAGTGATGTGAGCGATCATCATTCATGGATTCACTCTCGAATTTTCGATCATACATTTCCTGTGATTCTCCCTGATTGGCCATTCATTCTTCCCGCATGAGAGTTCATTTCTGCCTACTTTCCCATGAACCTCATGTATACTTTCTTTTAGGGATCATGTGATTATGGGCAGATACGATGACATCATTGGCCATATGTGCATTTGATTAATGTTATACTTTTAAATCTACATCATAATGATTTGAATGTGTATATATATATATATATATATATATATATATATATATATATATGCAATATGTTTATTGATGCTGTTAACATCTTCCACTCCAAGTGGGAACTTCAACCAGCTTTGTGATGTGGGTGATCACTATTCTTGGTTTTACCCAAGAATTCTCTAGCATCCATTTCCTGAGATCTTCCCGGGCTGGCTGTTCATCCTTCCCACACAGGAGTTGATTTGAGGATTCAAACTGAATTGTCTAACCAGTTGAAGACAGCAAGAGTTTATTTAGGTATTCTTGTTGCAAGAGGTGGTTTCTCTCACAACTGTATATGTAAGTGAGGCTTTTTTTATTTGCTTTGGAAAAGCGGAGTTTGTATATGTGAAACATGTTAGCGTTATAAGCCTTTTTAATTTACTTTAAATAGATCTTTGTTAAGTTACCCCCCCACCACCTGTTGTGTCTGTTACAAGACCAAGGTATCTCTCCAGGACTTCAGGGAGTTACCTGAACGGAGACAGGTTGTATTCTATGTGTGTGTTTATAATCAGTACACTTTGATCTCAAAGTCCTGACCATTTCAACATGTGAGTGGTATTTTATCTTTTATTTGTGAGCATTTATGTTTGGAACATATTACACTATTGGGCACTTTCTCTTTCCTTTTTTGTTGTTCACTTCCCTTCTATCGATTTCATTATTTGCTGTTGTGGGAGAGCATGGTACCTGAGAGAGCAGCCCATCAGTTGTCCCAAATTGGGAATACACTGTGTCTGGCTTCAGCTTGATATCTCCAGTTGTGTTCTGTGGTTGGTTTCGGCATAAGCCATCTCCAACAGGAATCTTGTGAACATTTACAGAGGTGTTCGTGGGGTGGTTACAGTGTGTTTGCTTCTGATACACATAGGGGACACCCCTTGTTTTTTATCACTTTCCCTTTCTTCCAATACATGATTAGATTGCAGATAGACATCAGGTGGGAGATTCACAAAGGTATAAAAATTTTGTGATAAAGAGGAGATCATTTCTCCTGTGTGATAAACTCTTCAGTTCCTTATTGCCTCTTTATCAAGTTGGGAAGATTCACAAAGAAGTGATATAGTGGAAATAACCTCACTTCCTATGTTATTCTATGGAGCCTATACACTAAGATCTTGTGAATAGGGATGGGTGAAAGCTCTTGCCATGTTCCTGTGAGAAATCCCATGAAAACCATGTTGTTGTCTGCTTTTTCACAGGAAAATCCACTTTAAAACCAGAGATTAAAATCTTTGCATTTTTTGCCCATTGATCAAAAATCTTTGCCATTTTTTCAATGGCTAGAAAGTTTACACCCAGTGATTTGTGTGTTTTTCAGCTTTTTGCTACAAAAATGTGACATATTTCATGAAGCGAAACACAATAGAAACAGCTACAGAGCAATGTAGATGTGCTGTGCTGTCCTGCTGTGATCTTTTTGAAAAATTGAGGTAGGAGAGGCGCATAGTGACTGCTATCAATATGGGAAAGTTTAAAAATAGTAAAAGGAAAAACTGGAAGGACCCTTATGTGTCCACTGAGTCTGAGGAGGAGGAACCAGTGCTGTCCAGTCCCCCTAAATCACCCCTAGGGATCTTGGGGAAATTAATGGGAAGGTAGGAAGAAAAAGGCAGCAGTGAGAGCAGGACATGTCAGCTGCCTCTGCCTGTTGTCAGACGTGCTGCCCTTGCTGCCACCATTGCTGTACCTGCTGCCAGATGTGCTGCCCCTGCTTCCACTAGTGCTGTGCCTGCTGACAGATGTGCTGCCACTACTACTGCTACCACCATTGCTGTGTCTGCTGTCAGAAGTGCTGCCCCTGCTGCGACCAGTGCTGTGTCTGCTGCCAGTGCTGAACCTGCTGCCACCAGTGCTAAAGCTGCTGCTAGTGTGTCTTGTAATACTCAAGAGGGCGGAAGGAGAAGATGATACCAAGTGTGGCATCAGGGGACCCTAAGTCACACTTGCCATCCACAAGCAGAGGGCTAGTACAACTACTATTAAGGCCCAGCAACTTGTAAGCGTTAGGATTGAAGGAGGGAGTAATCAATATCCTCATATTAATAGTAACTGTGAGGAGCAAGACTCTGGGGCTGAACTTGATGTGGTTGGTGTTAGCAGAAGTAACAGTAATGGTGAAGCAGCCGGTGGGACTAGTGTTATGGGAATGGTAGGGGAAGCATATGGGAGCATCCAGACTAGCGGTCAATTGTATATTATACTGGATCTTCTTTCCTTATATCTGTGTAGTTTCCTATACAGTATCACTCTTGTAACCCAAGTCAGTCAATGTTACAATATATCTGTGTAGGACACTACACAGATATACCGAAATTAAGATCTAGTATTAAAATACAATTTGTTTTTAAACATTTTATACATATATTTATATTTCTATATGTGTTCTTTATGAGGGTATACTCTTAACAGTGTATATTTGTTACAATAAAAACAATATTTATATAAAATCATAGCAGTCTTCTCTTCTTATCCGTTTTTACGGGTTTACCTTTTAGATTTCTCTTAGAGCTATTGGTGGATTGCACGCATACACTTTAAGGAAATAGTAGCACTGTACTCTTATTACAATGCACATCTATATATTCATCTCTTTTATATTTGTTTCTGCTTAACATTATATATATATATATATATATATATATATAATATTGGAGTGATACAGTGCACAGCCTTTTCTCCATTTAGGGGAGTTTATGTTTTTCTGAGAATAAGTATAGATTTATAAGAGCTACAGATCTTGGTGCCAGAGTGGCTTCCCCCAGTACTAGGATTTACTCTGCAGGTGGTCTGATAACATATAGCAGACAGCAGATTTTCACTTATCCCGAACATAAGACTAGCGACATCTGTACTGTATCACTTTATTTTCTTTAGATTTATGTTATTCTGCACGTAACTATCTACTAGTTTAAAGGGTGGGGTACAAATATATGAATTATCCAGATGTAGCACAATGCAAGATTAACCCACTGAATGAAAATCGCTTTGCATTGCACTGTAGTAAACTCTAACATTCAAGGAGTTTAATGTTCATAAAACATTTTCTGCCCTCTGCCAGAAGTAAATGGGAGGCATCAGCAGAACCCACAGAATGAGATTCTGTATAAAATCTGGTCTTCATCTTCCATCAGAAATTCCTGCGTGGAGGTCCTTTATGCCATCATCTTCCACATGATGAGTGAGTGTGTGTTAGCGTGTATGCTGGTGTCTGATGATTTATATACATGTGAGTAATAACATTAATAAGTGATGTGTGGCAATATCAGGTACAGTGGAAAATGGTGTGGGAACACATTGTCTGAAGATCTGAAAAACTAAATGGGTTTCACTTTCAGACTGTAAGATAGTTGTTGCAGATTCCAGCAGCCAAAGGTCCAATAACTGAATACCCTTGTAATGCTCCATATGAACAAAGAACAGTAGAACAATTTTGGGGAAAATCAACTGCGTCATTGGGGACAAATAAACATTCTGAAATTACTTCACACTTAAACAGATATTAATACTACAAATGTAAAAAAATATATGTTGTAAGGTTTATCCCCCTGAGTAAAACAAGGGTACTCCCACTCCTGAGAGATATTTTATTAAAAAAATTACAACAGCTCAAACTTGACTTTTTTAGGTGCAATATCACAGTGGCCTGAAAATTTACAGTGGCGCTGTTGCTACACCATCCTATTGAGATTTATGGTCTACACACCAGAGCAACATATATTTTTTACATTTTAAGTATTACTTTGCCTTTAAAAGAGCATTACACTTTTTTAATGAAAATCTATATATTAAAGGCATTTTCATCCAGATTAAAACAAGGGTACTCCCACTACTGTCAGCTGTTTTATTCAAATGAGATAACAGTTCAAATTATCAGGAAGTGAATTACAGTATGTTTACTTCCTGAAAGTATTGACAGCATGACAGCAGTTTCTATCACATTCTATGGAGAACTGTTTGTCAGTGACTCTCCTAAAGAATGGAACAGAATAATTAATTGGAATTTGACCACTAGATGGCACTGCTAACATGTCACCCAAAAAAACCAACAACAAAACAAAAAAAACAAGTGTTGGCTCTGTAATAACTCTGAAAATATGCATGTCTCAACAGTGAGGGTACCCTTATTTTATTCAACAGGAAAAGTCCTTCAATATGTATTTTCATAACAAAAGTTTACTGCTCCTTTAAAGAACAAAACAAAAATGGGTATATGCATAAAGGTAAACATGAGTATACAGGTAAAAGAGCTGCAGCTCTGGAACAAAGCAACTGCTCCATAGGAAACAAAAATTTGAAAAGTTTTCCTGCATTCAAGAGAATAAAAGCTCCATTTAACGGGACTACTGATTTGTTTCCTATGGTGCCATTGGTTTGCCCCAGAATTGCTCCACTTTGCCTTGGTATTAGGGATGGGTTTTGCCCCTCCCTGGACAACCTATACATGGGTTGGTGGGAGACCAGCCATGTCCTTGGAGGTATGAACCCCTTCAGGGATCAGATTTTGTGGGATGTGAGATATATCAATGATTTGCTTTTCATTTCGTTAGGCTCGAAGGATAATAATGATTATAATTTAAACTTTACATATACTTATGATGCTACCTCTATTGCATATCTGGATGTTATCCTGACAGGAAATGTTGCTACACACAGCGTTGTTAGTAATATATATAAGAAACCTACTTCTGGAAATACATTGTTACAAGCTTGCTCATCACACCCCTGACACCAGATAGACAATATTCCTAAGGGACAGTTTCTCCGGTATCACAGGAAATGTTCTTTGGATAGGTATTTTGTGGAGGCATCTAGAGACCTGACTGAGAAGTTCCAGGCCAGGGGTTATGATCTGCGAGTAGTTGAGGAGGCTTTTCTTTTTGCACAAGAACAGACTAGAATGAATTTATTGAGGCAGTGGTAACGTTTGTTTTGTTACCACATACAGCCCACAATTTAAGCAGATCAGTGCACTTGTTAGATCATTGTTGCCTATGTTGAAGACGGATATAGCATTAGCAGATGTTTTAAGTAAGGGCTGCGATTTTGTGGCCAAACGAGGTCTGACCATATGCAACACGATTTCACCAAGTTTATATTCTTCAAAAAATGCTAAACAAACTTGGCTGAATTCTGTGGGTTTTTTAAATGTGGTGCGAATTTTTGTAGATGCTGTGATGTGGCTAGTGTTAGCAAGGAGTTCAAATGTGTGGTTGATGGTGCTAGTTATTCCATGACTGGCTTCATCAACTGCAATTCAAGATACAGTACGCCCCCTTAAATGTAGGGTGAGAGAGAATTTAAGTCAGATTCAGAGGGTGGCACAGGACTCACCAGTGGCCAAACACGTTTGTCAGGAACATGGGGGGCAATATTAAGGTTTGCAGTTTCCAATGTATTGCGAGAGTATGTTTATCAGCTCGTGGTGGTGATATGTTGGGAATTGTAAACCAAAGAGAGGCATACTGGATTTTCCAGTTAAAAACAAAGTTGCCAAATGGCCTAAATTCTGAGTGGACATTAGCAACATTGTTTTATGAGATCTTTCTAATTTCTAATATTGCCAAGATGTTTTCTGACTGTAAAAGTGGCGATTATTTCGCCCTTGGTTTCAAGGGAGGGAGGTTTCTTTGACCATATATGGATCTGAATTATTTTAATTACTTGATATTTGTTTTATTCATTTTTATTGAGTTCCACTTGCATGGATGTTAATTTTTTCTGAGTATACGTATTTGTATTGTTATATTATTTATTACTATATTTTGCTATATTCTGCTGGTGAGCCAGCGAATGTGTATTTTTTTCGGGCTTGATGGGACTATGACTCTGTGATATTAGGATTTTTTCTTTGTGCATATGGTCATTGTATCTAATCGCAAGTTCACACACAGTGCTGGAAAGCGCCTTTTGAGAAGGTAACTATTGGGTTAACATCTATGGCCTCATTCTGGGCTCTCAGCCTTGGATTTTGATAGGCTAGAATACTGTTTGAAAAAAAATTAACAGCTGTTTCTACTTTGATTGTTTAAATTTGTTTTAAAAAAGGTATGGTTATTTTCATTGTGTGTCTATGAGTAAGCGCATATGAAGCGCAAAATGCGTGAGACAATTCCAGAACATCTGTCTTGTTGAACATGTATGTAAAGTGTCATCTCTGTTTTGGACATATGCCACTTGATGTCTACATTTTTATTATTGATGAATAAAGTTTTTTTTAATTTTACAAGTCAGCTGTTTGATCTGGAGTGCCGCCATATCTACGAGCATTGTATCTTTCTATAGGATTGGAGATCCTGTTTCTAGCTTTGGGCACCCAGTCTGCTACACAGTAGTGAGTCCCTATTTTGCTTGCTTAAGGGCGTGGTAGCCCCATATTATCTTTGGAGGTAATCAATGTTCCTTTCTGAACTCGCTGAACCTCTGTTACTAACAGGTATACCGGGCAGACTTGCACCCAAGAGATAGACAAGTACAATTGACGCTACCTCCTACAGAAGAAAAAGAGGGAATAGTAGACTAACTGATATGTGGGTGATGCACAATTTACCCCATATTGTCAACTTCTTATTCTAATTCTAACTTGTCTATCCCTATCTTTTACTTTTAAAATTAAAACTGCAATGATGTTAAGAACAAGAGTATGCAGGTGCTAAAATGTTAACATTAGCTACTGGCAGTTAGGGCAAAGAAGGGGAGAGGGGGTCTGAGCTGCAGGAAGTTTGTGTGTGTTAATGTTCTTTTTGTAGAGTGACAGGGACAGTTTATTTAAAAAAAAATAAAATAATATGACTGCTAGGTGTCAGAGACAGTCAGGGACATTGATGTGAGCTATGGTGGAGGCTAACAGTGATAGATAGTAGAGACAGAGCTGTCCATTCCACTGTATTTTGAGAAGGGCAATACATCGCATGCAAGCTGTTCTGTTTTTTTACTTTACTGTAAAATTCACCACTACCTTGATTAAGTACACCAAACATACTAAGGGCAGGGGTACAGGTAAAGAGTAGGAGTGATTCAGGGACATGTTAGTAAAATGTTACTCCAAAAACTGTCTGTGGCCATTTTTGCTGCTGTGTATACAGTGAATGATGTTGATCCTCTTCCTGAGGAAGTTGTTTACAAAAGTGACATGAAAAGTTCCACCACCACTAGTTTTAATAAGCCATTTAAAAAGACTGAAGATGACAACGTCTCATTCTTGTATTGATACATGGCAGATGAGGAAGCACTGCTCCAGAGGAAGAAACATATAGTTTTGAAACACGTAGAGAGGTTCTATTTGTTATATTGTTTTTTAAATGAGATTTTATATAGCTCCTACACTTTGAAAGAATAAATAACGTCTAGCGTTTGCCATACAAGCCTGAGTGCCTTAGTATTATTAGCATACCCACTTAAAATCCAGTTGGGTACATTGAGCATAAGGATATCTGCCTGGGCTTATACCCATAGCGTGAGTCACCTTGGCCTTATAACAAAATAGTTCCAGTCACCAAAGAAGTACCGGGGAAGCTGGAGAAGAGATATGTGGGAATAACCTACCTAGGGTTTATACCAGGAGAACTATTATGATCTAGAAGTGATCTGTCTTAGCCTCTATTACATGTGAGTGATATTCTCTGAGCACCGGGTGAAGGTGATGGCAATGGCATAACATCCTACTATGCTTATTTTCTGCGCTGCCATTTTCTTTTTATTTGTATTCTTGACAGCGAGTGTCGTAGGAGCCCAAACCCTATCTTTTTGCAAGCTGCAGAAGAATAAAAGAGGACATTTGGAATATCCTCAAAGGACTATTCATCTCTAAGCACTGTTTGTATCAGTGGGATGCCTCCATAGTGTTACCCCCTAGGATTATTTTATAGTCTTCTAGAGAAATTAAACACATTTTGTTTAGTGGTGGTGGCACATCTTTGTGGGTTAGTAACTAATGCCCACAAACACTGACTAGCTCCTAGGAGTTATCCCCACTATATGTGAGATGGTTAAAGCATATATGCAGGATAGCTATGTTCTAGGTCAAAACATTGACCCCACCGACTTCTTGCAAATAAAACAGTATGTGTGGCCAACACCGGCTCATACTGTGGAAACCCTTAGTTTCCAGCAAGAAGGTATGCAGTCTGAGTAAGTTTTCAATGCAGCAGGTTATATTGACAATGGAAAAAAAAAAGAAAAAAAAGATCCAAATGAGTACTCACATTCCTCCAAAATTACAAATACATTTAATAAATATAAAAAAGTATATCAATATAAGTAAGAGAAAAGCAGCCCCACCAACTACAACCTGTAATAAAGTTCTTGAGATTGGAGTTACTTGCTGGATGAGTGACCAAGATCTGAATTGTCAAGTGGTGTCCTATGATCTAATATAAGACTTCCATGTATTTACCTTATGGAGAATGAACATTTGGGGATGCTGTAGAGTTGTAATCACTGAAGGCAGGAGAAGACCACAAACAGACTGGTGAGATCGTATATGTGTTTCTACTGTTTCTATGTAGATAATCCTTCTGTCACGGTTATTATGACTCTCAGACACAAGTTTTAGGTAAAAAAAAATCAATTTTATTGAAATAATAAATGATAACTTAGGATGGCAATAACATACATATATATATATACAGAATATAGCACAGACAGAAGGCAGACTCTACCGGTCCTGTCAATATACCGGACAGGACAGTCTTTAGGCTCTACCGGCCTTGCCAATACCGGGTAAGGCAACCTGCAGATGGAATAGCATAACGGTTTTACCGGCCTTACCAAATTACCGGGCAAGGCAGCCTCAATAGATACACAATGTAGGCTCTACCGGCCCTGCCAATACCGGGTAAGGCAACCTCAGATGGAATGTGGTAAAAGGTTCTACCGGCCTTACCAATACCGGGCAGGGCAGCCCAGAGATAATAGCAGCAGTCAGATGGAACTGGCAAAGTAGCAGAATCGTTAAACAGCAAGGCTTTGGAGCAAACCAGCGTCCGCACGCTGGGAACAACACTGAATAGTATAGCCGTTAGGCTTAGCGAGCAAACCAGTGACCGCACACTGGAGTAACAAGCGAGTAGTATAGCCGCAAGGCTTGGAGCAAACCAGCGTCCGCACGCTGGGACCAACACAGATTTGTATAGCTGAAAGGCTTTGGAGCAAACCAGTGACCGCACACTGGTGTAACAAGTGAGTTTGTATAGCCGCAAGGCTTAGGAGCAAACCAGCGTCCGCATGCTGGGACCAACACAGAATTGTATAGCTGATAGGCTTTGGAGCAAACCAGTGACCGCACACTGGTGTAACAAGCGAGTTTGTATAGCCGCAAGGCTTAGGAGCAAACCAGCGTCCGCACGCTGGGACCAACACAGATTTGTATAGCTGAAAGGCTTTGGAGCAAACCAGTGACCGCACACTGGTGTAACAAGTGAGATTGTATAGCCGCAAGGCTTAGGAGCAAACCAGCGTCCGCACGCTGGGACCAACACAGATTTGTATAGCTGAAAGGCTTTGGAGCAAACCAGTGACCGCACACTGGTGTAACAAGTGAGTTTGTATAGCCGCAAGGCTTGGGAGCAAACCAGCGTCCGCACGCTGGGACCAACACGGAATTGTAGCAATGTCACCAACGCGACCAGGCAGAAGGTCGCCAGGATACTGAAGACAGGTGATGAGATGACAGGAACCAGCAACGATCAGTCAGGTCAGAAAACAGCAGAGAAGTTCAGCAGGAACTGCAACACCAGAGACTAGGCCGGAACCAGGACTGGAAGTACTTCAGCATGCAGGAAACACTGGAACAGAAGAGATCAGGAACTCAGGAACACATGAAATCAGGAACTCAGGAACACTGGAACAGAGGCCCAGCTATCACTAGCATAGTGATAGCAAGAAGGTCAGAAACAACACGAAAGGGCACTCAAAGGGTGCCCAATCCAGGTTTAAATAGTCAATAAGAGGCGGGCTATCTGCAGACAGCCAATAGAAGCCCCCTACTGGTGACAGACAAGTAACTGCAGCAAATCACGGGCACCGTGATAGTACCCCCCTTTCAAAGACCCCCTCTCCTAGAATAGGGTTTAGGTTTCTGCGGGTAATTGGCATGAAAGGCCCTAGTTAACCTAGGTGCATGAAGGTCCGTACTATCCACCCATGACCGATCCTCAGGACCATACCCTTTCCAATGTACCAGGTACTGTACCCTTCCTCTAAGCCTACGGGAATCAATAATGCTCTGAACCTCGTACTCCTCCTGGCCCTCGACCTCAACAGGTCCTGGCACCACAGGTGTGGTAGTATAGCGATTGCAAACCAGAGGCTTAAGAAGGGACACATGGAACACATTATGGATACGCATGGATGCAGGTAGGTCTAGTGCATAGGAGACAGGGTTAATTTTGCGAATAACTCTGTATGGACCAATAAACCGAGGAGCCAACTTATTAGACGGAACCTGCAGCTTGAGATTTCTGGAGGAAAGCCATACTCTATCCCCAACCTGAAAGGAAACCGCTGGAAGCCTTCTGCGATTAGCATGGCGCTGATGACGCTGAAATGACTGACCAAGTGCCCTCTGAACTTGTGCCCATGTGGAACGGAGTTGCTCGATATGCTCATCCAGAGCTGGAATCTGTTGCGTCTGAAATGAGTCTGGAAGCAAACAGGGCTGGAACCCATAATTAATCAGAAACGGAGAGCTCCCAGATGAAGAATTGACCGCACAGTTCCTGGCGAACTCTGCCCAAGGCAACAAGTCGGACCAATTATCATGATGGTCAGTAACGAAACAACGGAGAAATTGTTCCAAGCCCTGATTAGCTCGTTCAGCGGCTCCATTGGTCTGGGGATGGTAGGCAGAGGAGAAGGACAGCTGTATGCCCATCTGTTGGCAAAATGCCCTCCAAAATCTAGACACAAACTGGCTCCCCCTGTCAGACACCAGTACCCTAGGCACTCCATGCAACCGGAATACTTCTCTGGCGAACACCATTGCCAATTCCTTCGCTGAAGGAAGACCACGGAGGGGCACGAAATGAGCCATTTTAGAAAACCTGTCCACCACCATGAATATAAAGGAGTACCCCTTCGACATAGGCAACTCTCCCATAAAATCAATGGAAACATGAGACCAGGGGCGTTCGCCATTAGGCACCGGTTGAAGCAAGCCCACAGGGAGATGTCTCGGGGTCTTAGCGCGGGCGCAGGTGGCACAGGCATTCGTAAATTCGGCACAATCGTTTCTCATGGAAGGCCACCAAAATAACTGAGAAAGGGACCATAACAATTGGTCTCTACCAATATGTCCCGCAGCCTTAGAGGAATGGTAGGTTTCGAGCAGCCTAGTACGAAATGATTCAGCGACAAAACATTTGCCCACTGGGGTTTCATGGGGAGCGGACCCCTGAGAGGCCAGGATCTCCTCCCCTAGAGGAGAAGTGATACTCGTGCGTATAGTAGCCAGTATTCTATCAGGTTGGATGATAGGAGCTGGTGCTTCTACTCTGTCACTGTCGGCCTCAAATTGTCTTGACAGTGCATCAGCCCTGATATTTTTTGACCCTGGCAAATATGATACAATGAAATTAAATCGAGACAGGAACAGTGCCCACCTGGCCTGACGAGAGGACAATCTCTTGGCCTCCGAGAGATAGGTCAGATTCTTATGATCTGTTAGGATTAAGACAGGATTCTTAGTACCTTCAAGCAAATGACGCCATTCCTTAAGAGCAAGGATAATGGCCAATAATTCTCTGTCACCTATCTCATAGTGGCTTTGAGTGACAGTCAACTTTTTAGAGAAAAACCCACAAGGTCTGAGAGTTCCACCTTTCTCGTGTCGCTGCGAAAGTACTGCCCCGACCCCAATATCTGAGGCATCAACCTCTAACGTAAATGGAAGTAAAGGATTGGGGTGGGATAACACAGGAGCCGCAGCAAATGCCAGCTTCAAATTCTCAAAGGCTTTCTCAGCAGATACCGGCCAACAAGAAGGATTAGCACCCTTGTGCGTAAGATCGGACAGAGGTTTGACAATGGAAGAAAAGTTCTTAATAAACCTCCTATAATAATTAGCGAAACCCAGGAAACGCTGTATGGCTTTAAGACCCTTGGGTTTTGGCCATTGTAGGACAGCTGACAACTTTTCTTTGTCCATGGCAATGCCATCATTGCCAATTATGAACCCCAAGAATGGCACACTGGTTCTATGAAACTCACATTTTTCCATTTTACAAAATAATTTGTTCTCACGGAGTCGTAGCAATACTGCGGATACATCTTTGATGTGCTGTGCCATGTTTTGGGAGTAAATCAGTATATCGTCGAGGTACACCACAACACATGTCTGTAACATATCTCTCAGAACATCATTTATCAGTTCCTGGAAAACTGCGGGTGCATTACACAGCCCAAAAGGCATTACTAGATACTCGTAGTGCCCAGCTCGAGTATTAAAGGCAGTTTTCCACTCATCACCTGCTCGGATGCGAACCAGATTGTAAGCGGCCCGTAGGTCCAACTTGGTAAATATCGAAGCGCCCTTAAGCCTGTCAAAAAGCTCGGTGATGAGTGGTATTGGGTATGCGTTTTTAGCCATTAGTTTATTCAAGCCCCGGTAGTCAATGCATGGTCTTAATTCGCCATTTTTCTTTTTTACAAAAAAGAACCCAGCCCCAGCTGGAGAGGTAGATTTACGTATGATCCCTCTAGCAAGGGCATCAGAAATGTAATCCTCCATAGCCTTATTTTCATCACAAGATAATGGATAAGTGCGTCCTTTCGGAGGTACTGCACCAGGCTGCAATTCAATGCAACAATCATAAGGTCTATGCTGGGGTAGCATACTAGCCTCTCCTTTGCTAAAAACATCGCCAAACTGTTGGTACACATCCGGCATAGCAGAGGAGGTGCACATGACCTTAATAGGCTGGATGACGCACTTGTCCATACAAAACTGGGACCAAGCAGCAATTTCACACTTTTTCCAATCGAATTGTGGGTTATGTAACTGTAACCACGGAAATCCCAATATCACCGCATGATGCGGGGAATTAATCAGTTGAAACTGCTGCTCTTCTCTGTGAAGTGCCCCAATAGTCATAGACAATGGCATAGTTTCAAATATAACCTGAGGCGGTTCTAAGGGTCTACCATCAATCGCTTCAATAGTCAAGGGGTTTTCTCTTTCAATGCGTGGAACTCCGTGCAATTCAGCAAAGGTATTATCCATAAAATACCCTGCTGCACCGGAGTCAACCAAGGCCAAAACCTCCACAGAGCGTTGTGCCCAAGACAATACCACCTGTATGGTGGGTTTCATTATGCCCGACACTGGGGACGATTGTACACCACCTAGGGCCTGTCCCCCAAGATACCCTAGGTGTGTGCGTTTCCCGGACGTACCGGACAGGAATTTAGCAAGTGCCCTTTTTTACCGCAGTATAAACATAACCCTTGTTTTTTGCGATATAGTCTCTCTGCCTTGGATAGTCTAGTGAAGCCTATTTCCATAGGTTCACTTGTTTCCCGTACTGGTTCACTAGACTTCAATGCCAAGGGAGGGATGGGTGGGCAAAACATGCTACTAGGCTCATTATTTTTTGACCGTAACTTACGATCTCTGGCAATTGATCTCTCACGTATTCTGGAGTCAATTATCATAACATACTCAATGTAATCATCTAGATCAATAGGTAGATCTTTAGCAGCGATTTCGTCTTTAATGTGGTCATTCAGGCCTTGAGAGAAGGCTGCCAATAATGCCTCGTTATTCCAACCTACCTCTGCTGCCAATGTGCGGAATTCGATGGCATAGTCGCCCACTGTACGCCTGCCCTGTTGTATCTCCATAAGGCGTTTGGCAGCAGAGGTGGTTCTACCAGGAGGCTCAAACACTCTTCGAAAGGAACGCACAAATTCACTAAAGTTCTTAGTACAAGGTTTAGCATTCTCCCACAAGGGGTTAGCCCAGGCCAATGCTCTGCCAGTGAGCAGTGATATCGTGAACCCCACTTTACTACGATCATTGGGAAATGCGTGTGCCGTCAATTCCATAAAGATTTCGAGTTGATTGATGAACCCTCTGCAGAGACTAGGGTCACCATCATATCTTAGCGGCAAGGGTGCAGAAGCCGTTAACCCTTTAGCAGTACCCCCTAGGGGTCTGGTATCACTTTCCGGTGTCTGACTTGGCGAGACCACCGGGCTAGAGCTAGATTGGTCAGCAGGTACCGTGCGTTCAAGGATCGTTTGAATTGCAACTGCCAACTGATCCAAACGTTGCTCGAGCACATCCATCCTCCAATGGATATTCTGTGCGTTACCTTGACCCTTGCTGTCTGAGGTCATGGCCCTTTCGTACTGTCACGGTTATTATGACTCTCAGACACAAGTTTTAGGTAAAAAAAAATCAATTTTATTGAAATAATAAATGATAACTTAGGATGGCAATAACATACATATATATATATACAGAATATAGCACAGACAGAAGGCAGACTCTACCGGTCCTGTCAATATACCGGACAGGACAGTCTTTAGGCTCTACCGGCCTTGCCAATACCGGGTAAGGCAACCTGCAGATGGAATAGCATAACGGTTTTACCGGCCTTACCAAATTACCGGGCAAGGCAGCCTCAATAGATACACAATGTAGGCTCTACCGGCCCTGCCAATACCGGGTAAGGCAACCTCAGATGGAATGTGGTAAAAGGTTCTACCGGCCTTACCAATACCGGGCAGGGCAGCCCAGAGATAATAGCAGCAGTCAGATGGAACTGGCAAAGTAGCAGAATCGTTAAACAGCAAGGCTTTGGAGCAAACCAGCGTCCGCACGCTGGGAACAACACTGAATAGTATAGCCGTTAGGCTTAGCGAGCAAACCAGTGACCGCACACTGGAGTAACAAGCGAGTAGTATAGCCGCAAGGCTTGGAGCAAACCAGCGTCCGCACGCTGGGACCAACACAGATTTGTATAGCTGAAAGGCTTTGGAGCAAACCAGTGACCGCACACTGGTGTAACAAGTGAGTTTGTATAGCCGCAAGGCTTAGGAGCAAACCAGCGTCCGCATGCTGGGACCAACACAGAATTGTATAGCTGATAGGCTTTGGAGCAAACCAGTGACCGCACACTGGTGTAACAAGCGAGTTTGTATAGCCGCAAGGCTTAGGAGCAAACCAGCGTCCGCACGCTGGGACCAACACAGATTTGTATAGCTGAAAGGCTTTGGAGCAAACCAGTGACCGCACACTGGTGTAACAAGTGAGATTGTATAGCCGCAAGGCTTAGGAGCAAACCAGCGTCCGCACGCTGGGACCAACACAGATTTGTATAGCTGAAAGGCTTTGGAGCAAACCAGTGACCGCACACTGGTGTAACAAGTGAGTTTGTATAGCCGCAAGGCTTGGGAGCAAACCAGCGTCCGCACGCTGGGACCAACACGGAATTGTAGCAATGTCACCAACGCGACCAGGCAGAAGGTCGCCAGGATACTGAAGACAGGTGATGAGATGACAGGAACCAGCAACGATCAGTCAGGTCAGAAAACAGCAGAGAAGTTCAGCAGGAACTGCAACACCAGAGACTAGGCCGGAACCAGGACTGGAAGTACTTCAGCATGCAGGAAACACTGGAACAGAAGAGATCAGGAACTCAGGAACACATGAAATCAGGAACTCAGGAACACTGGAACAGAGGCCCAGCTATCACTAGCATAGTGATAGCAAGAAGGTCAGAAACAACACGAAAGGGCACTCAAAGGGTGCCCAATCCAGGTTTAAATAGTCAATAAGAGGCGGGCTATCTGCAGACAGCCAATAGAAGCCCCCTACTGGTGACAGACAAGTAACTGCAGCAAATCACGGGCACCGTGATACCTTCCCACAAATATGCTTTCGTAGAAACACAGAATTTTACAGCGTATAAGAACCATTCAGCCCATCTAGTCTGCCAATTTTCCTACTGTAAAAACCTCAAACATTGTTTGTTCCTTGGTCTTGTCTTATGTTCAGAACAGCCTTATGCCTATCCCATGCATGCATACATTTTATCACTGTATTAATTTCTACCACTTCTGCTGGTAGGAGAGTCCGCTTATCTACTACCCTCTCAGTGAAGTAAAACATTCTTACATTAAGTCTAAAACTGTGTCCCACTAGTTTTAGACTATGGCCTCTTGTCCTAACATTTTTACTCCTTTGAAATGTACTTCTCTCCTGCACTTTGTTGGGTCCCTTTTTGTATTTGAATGTTTCTATCATATACCCTCACTCTCTTATATCCTCCTTTAGTCTAACCTGATATTTATTTTCCTGTAAACCAGTCACCATTTTAGTAGCCCTTCTCTGAATATTCTCTGGAGTTTCTATATCCTTCTGGAGATGGTGTCTGCAGTACTGTAAACAATACTCTAGGTGAGGTCTAACTAGAGATCTGTAGCTTGGCATGACCACTTCCCTTTTTCTGCTACTAATGCCTCTAACTATACAACCCAGCACCCTGCTTGCATTCCCCACCACTTTGTTACATTGCCTGCCTACCTTTAGGTCACATTAGAAACAATTACTTCCAAATCCCTTTCCTCTGTTGTCTCTGACAGCACAGTACCCTTAATAGTATGTTTTTCCGGATTCTTACGTCCTAAGTGCATTATTTTACATTTATGAACATAAAACTGCCCCTGCCACACTCTTGTACAATCTTTTAATTTATGTATATATGTAAATATTTATCTCCTCTTTACATGGCATGTTGCTGACTGGCTTGACACACTAACCCCCATAATCTCCATCATTCATTACTTTGTATACAATAGTTCAAAACTATGTTCCACTCTTCATCTTCGCTGCTTACTATTGCTTGACTTTAACACCTGTTTTGTGACTTTCATTATTCAACTCATTGGACTACATTTGCTGTATGGTTGCAACCGGAATATATATATATATATATATATATATATATATATATATATATATATACACACATTTTACATTTTGTATCACTGAGCTCAGTGTATATATTTTTTGTATCAGATTTATATGCATTTAAAATAGCCCGATTATTGTGCCATGAGTGTCTTCATTTGTCATGTCTTCATATGTTTTTATTAGAGGTTGTAGTTGGGTCGGGGAGGAAGTTGGGTCTCCTTTCCCAGGCTGCTTTTCTCTTACTTTTATTGGTATACTTTTTTCATATGTATTAAATATATTTGTAATTTATTAGGAATGTGGGTGCTCATTTAGATGTTTTTTTTTTTCATTTTTCTTTTTTTTTATTCAGCTGTATAGGAAAGGATCTCTGTAGCACCCTGTGTGTGCGCATCACACACAGTAATTTTCCCCTTAGTTTACTTTGGTGTGCTAGACCACTAATGTTTTGTTTTTAATATTGATAATGACTGAAGGACATGACTATCAAGCAGCAGTGTTGGTAGACTTACATTTCTAAAAAGAACCAGCATCTAATACCATGTGGGTATTATGTAGAAGTGAACAAAAAAAACACATGACACAAACAGCCCATGTACTATTATCACCAGCACTGAGGACAAGGAGGAGGGATACGCCACCATCTAACATATTTGGAACCATTGATAAGACCACTGATCAACATCCTATATAATAATTTTCTAAATGTGTGTTTATCATAAGCCGTCATGAGCAGTAGAGATGGCTGCGCGTACTGCATTCATGTGCAGTACAGACTGCCAGTGCCATGGCTGATAACGGAGCGGGGCTCTGAATTCAGACCTTAGTCCAATGCGCAGAGAGGACTACGGTCTGAATTTGGAGGGCCCTGCTCCATATCAGTTGCGGTGCAGGCAGTCTCTACTCTGCATGACTGTACCGCGCCCGTTGCTGGGTGGCACTGTAGCCCGTGTACAACTAGTTGAACAATAATATGATAACAACACAAGGTTATATTGGATTCAAACATGATAATGCAAATCATTTTTCTAGCATTCCTATTAATCATCAGAATATATACATTAATCACACCACCACAACCACCATACACATCTGCTACATTCTGTCACCATTTTTATTTTTTTTTATGCATCTCTTGGAAAATAATGGTTAACATAGGAGCAGGCGTACAGAAAGAAAAGGCTGCAAAATATTTAAAGCTTCTTAATATTACAGCAAAACTAGCCTTGAAAATTTGATTGCAGGCTATTTTCTAGGTTGAAATTATAACCCCATTGACTACTGGTGTGTGTGGCCAGTGTGTATGTGTGGCCAGTACTGATGCATTCTTCTGTGAAAACCCTTAGTTTTTCACCAGCAAGACCACTATCTGAATAGAGTGTCAATGTGCTGCTGATTATAATGTTAAAAACCACAGTGTCGCACTCTCCGCTCCGTGCGACTTGAGGAGCTCTTTCCTTGCTTCCTCCCAGCTCACAGCTACTATTCCAGTAGGCAGGATTTGTCTTTTACCTTTTTTTGGCATCTTGCTCACCACGAGGCTGCTCCATCTGCCTACCGACCCCGGCATCCCCCTGTCATCTCTTTGCTGTCTGCAGAAGCGCAGCTTGCCGAGGCGGCTTCGGCTTATCAGGCTGGCCTGCATCTGATATAGGCCCAATACATTTTGAGCCTCAGATGAGCCCCCTCTTTCTATTGGTTCCCCTGGATATTTAAAACCTGATCACAAGGTGCCTGTTGCCTATTCCACGAGCTATACAGCAATTATGTTTGCTCCTGTCTTCCCAGCAGATTGATCTCTGGTACCAGACCCAGCTATCCAACTGACCACGGCTTTATCTTTGATTCCTGGCTTTAGACATCTGTTACCCTTCTGACTACGGCACTGCTTGATCTATGGTACCTGATCGGGCTATCCAGCTGACCACAGCTTATCTTTGATTCCTGGCTTTAGACCTCTGCTATCTAATCGACCAAGGCACTGCTTGACCTCTGATATTCAGAACCCTTGGCTTCTGACCAAGCTTGCTGATCACTCTTTATCTAGAACTTTTTTATCTGGACTTGACTATCTACTGTATTCTCCTGGTCCTGGTTCCTAACGGTTCCCAGTGTACTCCCATCCTGGTTGCACCTCAGCTCAGCTGGGGTGGAACAATCTGGTTTCACGACCAGCACCTATACCCAGCTTCGGGTGCAGCAAGGGAGTACCTGGCACTCTATCTCCTAACTCAAGCATCGCCCCCTAGCATCACTCTCAAGCTACTGAACCATCGCCAGGCTACCCAGGTCCTTAACCCTTGGGTACTAACACGTGGAAATGTTTATCCAGCAGTAGGGATGGGCAAACATTTTTGCCTCAAAGCAAAATAGGTAGAAAATGACATTTCCATTGAAAAAAGTGGGCAAAAGAAATTCCTTCTCTCACTCCAAATGACAGTTGGATATTTCCCTGTGGATCAATATCCATTCTGCTTTGAAAAAAATTGTCATCTTAATTCTCATTACAATGGTATCCATTACATTTTTTATAACAACTACAATAACTGCAAACGCATACTTAAAATGTTAAAGCTTCAATTAACTGTAAAGAAATACGATAAACAATAACATTATGAAGGAAAATAAAGAAAAGATGGGTGACTCCTCCATGATCTGTTATTCAATGTAACCACAGTTACATAAAGTCCATACATATTTATTTACTAAAGGTGCAATACACTGATATTAGTCCATACTGTTGGAAAATGGATTTTCCTAAAGTGAAATGATGATGAGAATGCTGAAGAGGCTATAATAAAACAATATTCACAAACTTATTTATTTCAAGCCTGAGGCCTGCAAGCAATTTTGTTTCAGGGTTAGCCTTGTTTGAAGCACACAATCAGTTATTTTCAAGCCCAGCATGCTGTAATGTTTTAAAAGTTTCAGTGCCAGATTTATACCCCAGGCACTGCTAGGTATGGCATTCTACATGGCCTTAGTTCTGCCCATAACCTCACCCTCACTATTTACATGGCCCCACCTTCAGTCCCATCCACTGTTTCCTGGCACAGTATATACCCTTGGCCTATAACAAGCAAGGACAAATAAGAAAGCTTTAACCCAATGGTTACTAGAGAGATCTCCAACACATTGAAGCTCTCTCTAGCATCCAAGGGGTTAAATAATAGCCTGTAAAGGGGTATAAAACTGGTGAAGGGATAATGAGATTGCTCTGACCACACCCACATTCTGAATACAATTGAGGCACCCCTCAAAATTTGGAGTTCTAGGCAGTTGCCTACTCTGTTTATTGGGAAATTCACCCTGGGAAGTTTCACTTTAGGTAAGCCTGCCAAAAAAATATTACTCAGGATTCTCTTTCTGTTATCCTGCTTTCAATCTATTGCTAATCATTTTTTTTTAAAGAGATATAAAAAATTAATAGGTTACACTGAATGTGACAGATGTGCATAGTTGTGGTGTTGATTAATGTATATACATCTTCCTTACTCATAGGAATGAACGCTAGACAAATTATTTGCATTATCATCTTTGAATACACTTTAAATCTCCACTATTACTGTATTAGTCATAAACATTGATCAGTGGTCTTAGCAGTGATCCCAAAAGGGGTAGATGGTAGCAATCCTTCTAATCCCTCCCCTCCTCCTCCTCTTCCTTGGTGCTGCTATTAACAGTACATGTGCCATGTGTTTCCCTGTTTTGTGTGGATTTCTGCACTTCTATTACCTGATTCTCAAATAGTATTAGGTGCTGGTTCATTTCAGAAATGGAAGTCTGCCTACAATGCTGCTTGATAGCTGTGTCCTATTGTCATTAACAATATATACAGATGCACTGATAACAAGCTCAGACTACGCACTTGCTGGTGGGCAACTAAGGGTTTCCACACCATTACACTTCATTGAGGTCCACATACACTGTTTGACTGTAGTCAATAGGGTCATTGTTTCATCCTAGAATGTAGCTATCCTTAATGTATGCTGTAACCATCTCACATGCGGTGGAATAACTCCTAGTAGCTATACCATGTTTGTGTTCATCAGTTTCCAGCCCATACTCTGAGATAAAGTCCCATAAAGATGTACCACCACCCCCACCACAAATCTTAGATTGCTGCCCCAGAGACACATGAATTACTCTGTGATGATGATGACATAATCACTATGCTTCCTACTATTAGTGCACACATAACATCAGTTCATTAAAACCTTTGATTTATGCCAAAGATTAAGGCAGCATGTCAACATTTTTGCAACTTTAAATATAATATACAAATTCCTTGGGAGCTACATTAATCAGTAGTGTTCAGATGGTTACATATGTGTAGTCAGCAGAGCATGAAGAACTGATCTTGGCTACATATACAAAATAAACAAAAAAAGTATGTGCATCAAATACTGACCTTTACCACTAAATAACCTGTGATATTCTAGGTGATTCACCACTATGGACATGACATCCGGGAATGATTGAAGATGCTATCTCTTGAAGAAAGTCACTAGGGCAAAATTCATAAGGCAATTATGATTTTCTGCCCATAGTAAGGTAAGCTAGGTAGGCAGTTTTTATGAAAAGATGTTCATTCTTCTTAAAAAGTTACAGAGACCGGAGGAGATTCTAATGGGGTGGTAGAGATTAGAGAACACTATTGTCCACTTATATAATAGAACAAATACATAAAATAGCATAAAAATAATAGCAAATATTGTTAGACTTTCATTAATTTTCTTGGGCATCTGCAAGCACCATTAATGCTTTTTTCTAGGGCAAAGCTGTAAAACACATCAGATCATTGCTTAATGTTTTATTTCCCAGTTTAAAAAGTTGCTTACGTTTAGGATTCCTTAATTAACTAGTAAGCTAAATGTTGTCAGTAGCATTAGGCGAGACAGCTAGATTCCTCCCAGAAGACTAACAATGACTTCAATATGGTTGCCTCAGATGCAGCCTGTTTGGTGTGTTGGCTCAGTGAGACTAAGGTCAGGCATGTATTGAGCAGTCAAATGCTTCTTTGTGTTATTTTATCTCTTATCTCTCCTCTTAGTGCTGTACGCAGAACAAAAAAAACCATGAAATTCTGGAGCATGCCAGCTGCACCATAGTGGACAAATAAAATGATATTAAATGTATATAGAGTAAAAAGGAGTTTTAATCCTTTGAATGCCACAGAGGTCTCCATTGTATTACTTAGCTATGTGTTGGAGACCGCTCTAGCATTCAAGGGGTTAAAGCCCCTTTTAAGTCAATGGCCATTTTCATTTGTACCCCATGGTTTTGCTCCAGAATTGCTTATGTTTTACTTTATGCATATAGCCCTTCATACACTTTTACAATGTAACTACCATATGTTCATTTATATCACATTATATAATTGTTATTTAAATTCCAATGTTCTTTCTTTCTAAGGCTTTTGTTCTGAGCAGTAACATAATAATATCATTGCCATGCTTTGTACAGCATCTACATAATTCTAAGTGCAGTACATTAGGGAACAAATATAGGAGACCTGTGACAATTACAGTATTTTAAGACACATGAATACAAAAGGATCAGAGGGTATTGCTTACATAATAAAGATGATTGTATTATGTACATAATCAAAATACTGTTACAGTTTGGATAGTATATACATGAATTAAACAATATTATGAGTCACAGAAATGGGAAAAATGGAATTACAGTGATACCAGTAAATTATATGATGACCATCTCCTCACATCCTCCAGCACTGATCTTAGTTTCTGGTCTGCTTATCTACTGGGCTCACATCAGGACAGGAATCAGGACTGCTGTACTGCTCACCTCCCAGGCTGCTCTTCCTCTCACATGCTGCTCTTATCTTGCTGCTGTCATGGTTTTCAAGACACTCAGACCAGTAGGTGAAATAAAATGCAGTTTTATTAAGAACAAAGTAAAGGACAAAGATCGCCCCCTATAGGCAGCACTGCGTAGCAGCAGGAAGGCAATAGTGTGACCAATATACAAGTATAGCATAAAATAGCATAGGCAATTGACAGATACTGAGTACAGAGATACAAGGGTTAACAGAATAATCAGTCCGTCTCAGTTGTGATGTTTGGCACGCCCAAGGTGATAAAGGCAGTGAATGGTGGAGAGGACTCAACACCAAAAGTTTGTAATACTGGGAAAACTGTCCAACAAAGAGGAACCTGCCACCCAGAACCTGCTGCACTTGAACGGTAGCCCCAACGGGCGTATTAACGGAGCAAGTAGACTGCCAGAGCTTGAGCCAATAGCCCCCACGGGCGTAACGGAAGTACCTGGATTGCAAGAGCTAGAGCAGATAGCCCCCACGAGCGTAATGGAAGCAACTCAATTGCAAGAGCTTGAGCCAATAGCCCCCACGGGCGTAATGGAAGGAACTGGATTGCAAGAGCTTGAGCCAATAGCCCCCACGGGCGTACTGGAAGCAACTGAATTGCAAGAGCTGGAGCCAATAGCCCCCACGGGCGTAACCACAGAGACGTGCACAGTAGTAGCCAGAGCCGTGCGCGGTAACAAACTTCACTGTACTGCAAGGAGAGGAACAGCTCAGCACCAAAGCAACACTCTGTACTAGACTGAAGGCTCAGAACCACGACACAGCTCTGCACGGGTTAACGGCTCGATAGTTGGAACACAGCTCTGCACAGGTTAACAGCCCGATAGTTGGAACATAGCTCTGCATGGGTTAACAGCCCGATAGTTGGAACACAGCTCTGCACGGGTTAACGGCTCGATAGTTGGAACACAGCTCTGCACAGGTTAACAGCTCGGTAGTTGGAACACAGCTCTGCACAGGTTAACAGCCAGATAGTTGGAACACAGCTCTGCATGGGTTAACAGCCCGATAGTTGGAACACAGCTCTGCACGGGTTAACGGCTCAATAGTTGGAACACAGCTCTGCAGGAAGTGGCTCAGAAGCAGGATCTAGCACAGCACAGGTTAACCACTGCAGCCGCTCATGACAGTAACTGGAGACAGTCAAAATGTCGCCGTGGCAACAGAGGAGGCTGGAACGTAGGCTGGGCAGGAGTAACTGGTGCAGGTCACGGAGCAGGAACGTCAACAAGCCACGTCGAATCACGGAGCAGGTTCTCAGACAAGCCGGGGTGAATCACGGAGCAGGTTCTCAGGCAAGCCAGGTCAGGATACGAGCAGGAACGTCAGCCAGGCCGGGTCAAATCATGGAGCAGGTTCTCAGAGAAGCCAGATCAGGAAACGAGCAGGAACGTCAGCCAGGCCGGGTCAGATCACGGAGCAGGAACACAGGAACGTAGTCAGAGTAAGCCAAGTCGGTACACCGGAAATCAGGAACGCAGGAACACAACACAGCAAAGCTGGCTCAGGAACACCACGAAAGGGCACCTGACAGGTGCCAATGGCCCAGTATAAAAAGGACACCAGGGGCGGGCCAAACAGGCTCAACCAATCGGAGCGCAGCACAATCGAGAGTGACATGAAGGGAGAAATTGCACCGTGATAGTTGCTCTCTCATGCTGTTCTCTCTTACTGCTCTCCTTCCAACCCAAAAATACTCCTCTTTTATACCATTTTCCTATCAGTCAGGTCTGGTGAAAACTGGTCAGCTCACCATAAAAAGATGCATCTGAACTAACCTTTTCTCGCCACACCCACCTGCAATTTAATAGTGGCCTCAAAGATAGTAGTGATGGGAGGAAGGATCCAGGAAGAGGTTATCAGATTTGTTTACATAACTGAACTCTTTGTTTAGTTGACAAACAAAGGCAGTTTTGCTTCTGTCCTCACTCATTTTATATTTAACTAAGAAGGACGTTTCTTTGATTTCTTTGCTAAAACTGTAGTATTATCAATACTGCAAGAAGGTATGGAACATGCAGGTAATACATACACAGCACTGCAAGTACAGCTAGGTACACAAATCCCAAGGAGACAAGAATTAAGTAAGAAAGTTTATTGAAAAAATATATAACAGCAAAAATAAACAAGAGCTAATACAAGACTAGCTATGATGGCATCCGTGAGTGTGATCAGGCAGTCCAAGGCTCAGAACCAGAGCAGTCAGCCATACAGGCCAAAGGTCAAAACTGGAGCGGGCACTCAATCAGGCCAAGGGTCAGAACTAGAGCGGGCAGTCAGGCCAAAGGTCAGTACCAGAGCAGGCAGTCATACAGGCCAAGGGTCAGTACTAGAGTGGGCAGTCAGACAGGCCAAGGGTCAGGGAACCAGCAAGCAGCAAGATCCAAAGGCAAGCGGAGGGTCAGGCACCAGGAAAAAAGGGATACAAGCCAAGGTCACACCAAAAATAAATCACACTGAGCAGACACCATACAAGGGCGACTGCACAGTGCTCAAGACAGGCAATATACGGCTAGCTAAAGAGGTGAGGACCTGAATCAGGCCCGCCGTAAGAGAATAAAAAACACAATGTGCATTCCAGCCTAGACTAGGCATGCGCACACGCGGACTTACAGGAATGGGAACAGAGGAGAAAAATCGCTCCAGACCTACGGGACAGCTGGCCAGCAAGCGTCAAGTTCTTTCAGCTCTGTCAGGGCACTGCTACCCCGCGAGAAGTGACAGGTGCCCTGACAGTACCCTCTCCTCAAAGAACCCTCCCCTGAGGAAGAGGGCCAGGTTTAGAGGGAAAGAGTTTATAGAAACTATGGAGAAGAACAGGAGTGTGCATATCATGAGCTGAGATGCAAGAAAGTTCCTCTGGGCCGTAAGCCTTCCAATGGACAAGGTATTGAAGTTTACCCCTAGACACCCTGGAATCGAGAATACTCTGAACGACAAATTCCTCATGGTTTTCAACCATAATAGGGTGCGGCCGTGCGGCCCGGGAAGTACATTTATAACAAATCAGAGGTTTCGAGAAGATAAACATGGAATACATTAGAAATACGCATTGAGGGTGGGAGGTCTAGAGCGTACGCAACTGGTTTCACCCCTCGGAGAATGCAGTAAGGCCCAATAAAGCGAGGAGCCAATTTCTGAGTGGGAACTTGGAGGTTCAGGTTAGGAGATGACAACTAGAATCTCTTCCCAACCTGATAAGATGGTGCAGGAAGACGTTTGTGGCCTGCCCTGAACTTCTGTTGCTGCATAGATCGAAGTAGGTTACTCTGAACCTGTACCCAAGTGGAATGGAGTTCCCTCAGATGATCCTCCAACGCTGGAATGTCCTGAGGTACAAAGCAGTTAGACAAAAGTGAGGGTTGGAACCCATAGTTGGCCATAAACGGGGACATCCGGGAGGAAGAGTTGATTATGTGCAATGATGAGACCAGTTATCATGATGGTCAGAAATGTAGCAGTGAAGAAATTGTTCCAAAGCCTGGTTGGATCGCTGTGCTGCACCGTTAGATTGGGGATGGTATGCCAAGGAAAAGGAGAGCTGGATCCCCAATTGTTTACAGAAGGTCCACCAAAACCTGGAGATAAACTGGCTCCCACAATCGGAGACTATCTCCTTGGACAATCCATGGAGTCTAAAGACCTCCCGCTCAAAAACCACCGCCAACTCCTGGGCCGATGGTAATTTCTTAAGAGGAATAAAATGGGACATTTTTGAAAATCGGTCCACAACCATGAGGATGACCGTATGGCCCTGGGAAATGGGGAGGTGGACCATAAAGTCAATGGAAAGGTGTGTCCAAGGGCATTCTCCATATAGGTTGAAGGAGACCCACAGGAAGGTGGCAGGGAACTTTATTCTGTGCACAAATCTGACATTCCTCAACAAAAGCAGTATTATCTTTAAGGAGGGTAGGCCACCAGAATAACCGTGAGATAGACCAAATGAGCTGGTTCTTACCTGGATGCCTGGTCACTTTAGAAGTATGATAACCCTCCAGCAGTTTCAATCTAAATTTCTCAGGAACAAAACACCACCTGCGAGGAGTCTCAGGTGGAGCGTGAAGCTGAGCAGATAAGGTCTCCTCCCCCAGTGGTGAGGTAATACTGGTCCGTAAGGTGGCCAAAATACGGTCCAGGGGAATGATAGGGGTGGGAACGGGCTCCTCTTTAGTTTCTGTAGAGAATTGGTGAGACAGGGCATCCACCTTCAGGTTCTTAGTGTCAGGAAGATAAGATACCATGTAGTTGAACCGAGAGAGGAACAAAGTCCATCTGGCCTGTCTGGGAGATAGATGTTTTGCCTCAGAGAGGTAAGTCACATTTTTATGGTCCATTAAAATGAGCATATGAACACTGGTCCCTTCCAGTAAATGTCGCCATTCCCGGAGCGCCAGGATAATGGCCAGAAGCACTCTGTCCCCAATCTTGTAATGGCTTTCTGCCAAAGTCAGTTTTCTCAAAAAGAACCCACAGGGGTGTAGGGGACCATCTGGGGTGGGATGCTGAGACAGGAGGGTGCCTACTCTGGACTCGGATGCATCCACCTCCAGAACGAAAGGTAGGACAGGATCAGGGTGTATTAAGATAGGAGCTTTGGCAAAAGCCTCCTTTGGTGTTTCAAATGCCTGAATAGCCAATGGAGACCAGACTGGGGCATCATTCCCTTTGCAAGTCATATTGGAGATAGGTTTCAACAGGGACAAGAAATTCTTGATAAATTTCTGGTAATAACTGGCAAAGCCCAAGAACCGTTGGATAGACTTCAGACCTACAGGACGAGGTTACTGTAGGATTGCTGGTAGTTTCTGTGGGTCCATGGCAAAGCCCTTAGCCAAAATCATGTACCCCAAAAAGGTAACTTCTGACTGGTGAAATTCGCACTTGCCGAGCTTACAGAATAGCCCATTTTCTCTTAATCTCTGTAAGACCCTAATAACATCCGTCCAATGGGTTTCTAGAGACTGAGAATCAATAAGGATGTCATCCAGATATACGACTACACATTGTTATAACAAGTCACGTAGGATGTCACTGATGAATTCTTGGAAAACAGCGGGAGTGCTGCACAACCCCAAAGGCATCACCCAATATTCGTAGTGCCTGCTCCTCATGATAAACACTGTTTTCCATTCATCACCATCTTTGATCCGTACCAGATTGTAAGCTCTATGCAAGTTGATTTTGGTGAAAATGGTAGACCCTTTGAGGCGGTCAAATAATTCAGGGATAAGTGGAATTGTATAAGCATTCTTCACCATTGACCAATTGAGACCCATGTAGTCAATACAGGGCTTCAACTTGCTGTACTATTTTTGCACAAAAAAGAACCTCGCCCCTGCAGGGGAGGAGGATTTGCGGATAAGACCCCGAGATAGGGCATCCGCAATATAGCTCTCCATAGCCTTATTCTCTTCTACCGATAGAGGGTACACCCGACACCTTGGGGGAATCCAAACCTGCTTGTGCTTTACAGGAGACTCTGACTGGTTTAGAGTGGCATGACTCTACACACTGTGGAGACCAAGACAAAATGTCACATTTCCACCAATCAAAACTAGCGTTATGATGCTGTAACCAAGGGTACTCCAAAACGATAGGAAAATGAGGGCTTGATTACTTGGAGCTGAAGCAATTCATGATGAAGAACCCCTACAGAAACTGAAACCAGAACAGATTGGTGGGTAAAATGGGTCGGTTGTAAAGGCCTACCATCAATGGCTTCTACCACAAGGGGTAGGGACCTAGGTAACAACGGAACAGAGTGTTTGGCAACAAAAGTGCAGTCAATAAAATAGCCTGACAAGGGCTTGCATGACCACCAAGACTTCCGCCCAGGAAATCACGACAGTGATAAGTGGTTTAGGCTTATGGAATTCTGGGGACGAAGACAGTCCACCTAAGATCTGCCCCTTACCAGACCTTACATGCTCAAATTTCCCAGCCGGATCAGGCCAGTCCGCAACAAATGCCCTGGCTTCCCACAATAGAGGCACAATCCCTCCCTCCTCCAAAAGGCCCTTTCCTTCATGGAGAGGTGGGTGAACCCCAGTTGCATGGGTTCAACCCCCAAGGAATCTGAAATAGGAGGAGTGGGAGGTGAGGGAGGCATGGGAGTGTGTGCAAAGCTCGGAGCCAAACGTAACAGAGGCCTACACAGGCACTCCCTAAAGGATGGTCTTTCTCTCAGTCTAGTGTCAATAAAGATAGTAAATGGCATTAATTCTTCTGGGCCACTAGGAAGGTCACGGGCTGCTGTCTCATTCTTAATAGAGTCAGACAAGCCCTGTGATAAAGCAGCTACCAAGGCCTCATTATTCCACCCTACCTCCGCTGCCAGGGTATGGAATTCAATAGCATATTCAGCCACGGTCCTACTCCCCTGATGGATGGACATAAGTTGTTTAGCAGCGGAGGTTGAGTGAGTGGGGATATCGAAAACCCTTTTGAAGGAAGCCGCAAACTCGGCATAGTTTAGGATGGTTTAGGAGGTTTCTCAGTCTCCCAAAGTGGGTTTGCCCAAGCCAAAGCCTTGTTCGATAATAGAGTAATTAAGAAGCCGACCTTGCTTCTGTCAGTAGGGAAGGCTTGAGGGACCATCTCAAGATATATGCCCAGTTGATTGAGGAAACCCCTGCATTGAGCTGGATCACCCCCAAAACACTGGGGAAGCAGAGCAGACCCAGTCAAGCCACGGGTACCCATAGGTTCTGGTGCAGTAGGAGCAACTGGTGCCTGAATGGAATCAGCAGGGGCCACTGGTTGATGAACTGGACGGTCCAGATGAGCAGTGTGATTAAGAAGGGTCTGCATGGTCATAGCCAATTGATCAATTCTTTGGTCCTGTAAGTCTAAGTCCTGTCGGCTCTATCAGAGCACCTCTACCCCACGAGAGGTGACAGGTACCCTGACAGGAAGAACATCCTGTCAAACCTTTGAAGCTCCTTTTATTGATTTCATGTTTTTTTTCGCTGGAGTTTGGGAAGGCTGAAATTGCCTTGAATTCTTAATTAGGGAAACAGAATTCCCACTGTATCTTTTAAGCCATAATACAGATAATTAATTATACACATGTATTCACAGCTACATACATGCATACACATGAACATATATATAGGAAATCTGAATATGAGGCTCGTATGTGCCAGCCCAGGGTGTGTGTTTATTGTAATTATGTGTGTAATACTGGACTCTGGCAATAGAGGACAATATGCAGATCTCTTCCCTGGGGGGGGGTGACACAGACATAGAATTGTGGTCACCTGACACTTCTTTTTTATAGTAAAGATATTTAAAATTAATTTTCCCTTCATAGACAATAATAACAAAAATGTTGAAACAATTGAAACGTAAAATTATTCTATTAATATAAATCAAACAGATGATTCCTGTGCAGAATTTGAAGAGGTGATCGAACTGAATTTATCAAAAAAAGATGAAATAATGAATGAAGATGTTGAAGTCCAATTTCTGAAACAGCATCAATAATTAATTAATCAATATTTTCAAAATAAAATAAAAACATGAAAACATAGTAAATTCAATCAATAATTTATCCAATAAAATTAAAAATGTAGATAAATAATTAATAAACACTATACCCAAAAGTGTTAAAAACTTAAATCAAAATATATCAACAAATTCCATAAATACTGAAAATCAATTAAAACACAAAATTTTTGATCTTGTAAACACTATAAAAATGTATGATCATAGAGACTATCAAAATGTTTCTAAAAAAATAAAAACTACTAAAAATACTATGTTTTCACAAAACATTGATTTTAAAGATAATGATTCCAATTTCTTTGACTTTAATTTAAATAATGAAGTGTCTAATTCTTTATTACAAATTCAAAATTATTTTTTGAAGATTAAAAAAAAATTAAAAAACATATCAGTAAATACTGAAATATAATTTTGAATATGTTAAACAAATGTATCTATATAAAAATATTGTTTAATAAAAATGTTGTTTAATTTATATTATTTTGTATACCAACATAAATTTAAAATTCAGATATAACTAACTTTTTTGAATCTTATTAAAATTAAAATCATTTTTATATTCCCCTTTACTTAGTATCAGAATTTAACTTATTTGAATGTGTTTGGATTCTAGTAAATAGAGAATTACAAAAAATATAAAAAAACAAAACAATAATTGTTGTGTGTCAGGTAGGTTTACAAAGCATTTATTTACATTGTGATAGCACCCCTATGGCAATCAAAGAGTAACATGGAGTATAAAATACTATAAGCCTGTTCATAATTAGAATATTTATCTTATAAATTATTGTAAAGGAGACAACAGTTGTGTTGCTGGGAGATGATCTGTAAGGTGATTTAAGTTATAAAAGGGGAAAGGCTAAATTGAAAATAGGAGTGTGACTTAAAAGAAATTTGAAAAAATATTAGTAATAGAGTGTAGCAGGTTGAAAAGAGGGAGTGAAATGTAGTTTTATAATATTAACATTCTAATAACACTTCACCCTAAACACTGCCAATTTAATATTTGTGTTAAAAGTTATTTGATAAACAACAGCAGTCCATTGTTTGTGTGTACTGAATGGATACCTGTCCTATTATCTTGAATTACTGAGTTTAAATCCCATTAAATAATTTATCTTTAGGCTCCTTCCTTTACCCCTTAAGTGTCAGATTCTTGCACCATTTCATGTACTCTGTAGGATTAAAAAATCTATTTTTTAAAATGAAAATGTTTTTATCAACCATCTGAATTCACCTTATTAACCCTCACACCCTGTAGGTGTTAACCTTTTTTAATTACATTGCCTTTACTTAAGTGCTACATCATGCCATCAATGGTTGTATTACAATTCCTTCAAAAGTAATTGAGATTGTGTGTATTTTTGTCAGTGTACATGTGAGTGTGATTGTATGTGTGCCTTTGTGTGTCACCTGTGTGAGTATGTCAGTCATGTTTGTTTTTAATTTTATGAATTAAGTTAATGGAGAAATTTATAGACAACAGAAAGATTTGATAACATTTTTATTTCATTAAATGTACAGTTAAAAGATATAACTGGCTAAAATTCTCCACTCCTGGCTGTTTTCAAAAAATCTCCCATCTAACTGACAACAAGAGATTACAAACCCAGGACAAGCCGGCAGCTCTACAGCAGAACCAAAACTGCGCTTTTTAAAAATTAATACTTCATTGAAACGGTCTATAAAGTGTCCCTGGATTTCCTATAATATTAAACAATAATACTTACAATGTTGAAAAAACTTAAAACTAAACATTACCACTACTACTACTCTTAATACATGCACACTATACTTGTTCATTTAACACACATTTTTATAATTTACATTCCCTTTAAATTAACCTAATACTAAATATATATATATATTTTTAATGCATATATAAAGGCTACAGTGGATGGCCGAAACGTCGAAATAAACATCGCTTGAATTTTTTTCAATCAATTTCCAGAGAGTGCCGTCTCTTCTTAAAAATGTATGTATTGCTTTTTTGATTGGCACCCTGGACTCACTTAGTATTACAGCGAGTGCATCTCATATAGCATTACATATATATATATATATATATATATATATATATCAGGGCTTAAAATTTGAAGTCCTTTGCTACTAGCCAGACCTGAAAAGTTACTCGCCACTGCAAGCCATAACATACCCACCAGGGCTGAATTTCTACTCGCCAGGGCTAAATTTTCACTCGCCATTGGCTAGTGGAGAGTGGAAATTTTGAGCCCTGTATATATATATATATATATATATATATATATATATATATATATATATAAGCATAAAATAACCATAACAAACAATAACTATTATCAAACCAATGATGACTTTAATATTCTTTATATTTAAAATAATTCATTAATTAAGTTTTGTCTGATTGCAATTGCTTCTTCATTTGGACTCTCTATACTGTCTTCCAAATCTGATTCTTCTGAATTTAATTCATGGACAAACATTTCATCTTGATTTAAAGCTAAATTGTGAAGGATACAACAGGCAACAACAATTTTACAAACTTTAATTGGGCTATATAACAATGTTCCACCAGTTTTGTCAAGACACCTAAATCTCATTTTTAATAGACCAAATGTTCTTTCGATTATAAATCTTGTGTGCCTATGAGCACAATTATAATTAATTTCTGAAACATCATTAGGCTTCTGCACTGGTGTCATTAACCAAGGCATCAACTTGTATCCACTGTCACCTAATTAAAAAAAATAATAATAATTTCAATATTTAAATTATGATTCAAAATTTTAGAATATTTTGAAAACTATTCATATTACTGCAATAATGTTTTTAATTCAATAATATAGTCAATTATATACTACTGCTTAATATTAAACAAGTGTAAAAGCCAGTGTATACTGGCCAAGGAATGGATAATCTTAAAACTTTGAGTGCCAAAAGGGTTATCAATGCATTGCTTAGCCCTTCTTGCCTCTTTCTAACCTCTCTTACATTTCTCCCAAATCTTTATCCCCATGCCTTTCTCCGTCCTCTTGCCCCTTATGCCTTTTTCACCACCCTCTTACCCCATGGCTATTTAACCACCCTCATGCTCTCAAATACCTATTTTACCATCCTTCTGCCCCCATGCCTCTTTCAAAACATTTTAATCTACCGCAATACCTCTTTCAAAACCCTATTACCCCTATGTGTTTTTCACCACCCTTGCCTCTTTTTCTCCTCCCCCCTTGCTTCTTGACTCAGTAATTCTTGACAGATCTGACCAACCACTGAGCGTATTGATGACAGCCACAACTGACTGAGATACAGCGATGCTGCCAGTTGAATGCAGGGGTTTTCTACCACGGAATGCAGTCTTGCGTTGCCACACACGCGCGATTCAATCATGCACAGTAGAGACTGCATGAACGTTCGGGCAGAGTCTACTGTGCATGACTACTTCTAACAATTCACTAAAGAAGTTTGTCAGAAGCCTTCATGCACAGTAGAGACGGGTGTGCATGCAATAGTCATGTGCAGTGGAGACTTTCCGCTCCACAGCTGATAATGGAGCGGGGTGCTCTGATTCAGACTATAGTCCTCTCTGCACACCTTCGGTGAGCAGATAATACTACAGTCTGAATTCGGATCGCCCTGCTCCGTTATCAGCCATGGTGTGGAAAGTCTCCACTGCACATGACTGCACTGCGGTCGTTACTGCCTGGCACTGTAATTTTAAAATAATAATTGCAAAAGTACTTATAATACCTAAAAGCCATGATCCTGAAAATTCTCCTTCTTCAAATCTCCTATTCAAACCAGACTGAGAAAACATGTAAGAGTCTTGAGCAGATCTAGGGAACTTAGCAACAACATCATTGATTTTCATATCAAAAGAAACAACCACTTGAACATTAACAGAATGAAAATGTTTCCTGTTCCTGTATATCTCCTCACATTCTTCAGGAGGACATAAAGGGATATGAGTGCAGTCAATCAATCCAATCACCTTTGGAAATCCTGATATCTTAAAAAAAATTTTTTTAATGTCATTTATATTACCCTTATTTGTTGGAAAACAAATTATGTGATTCCTCAAATCAATTATTTCATAAATTACTTGATTCAGAATTCTACTACAAGTTTCTTGAATAATTCCAGCAATTGAAAAAAAGAGTATTTTGAAAAGATCCAATAGCTAAAAAATTCAAGCCACACAATAACTTCACAAGATCTGACAATGCATGACTTCTTTTGGTTTTAGAATTTAGTTTGAATTTAACTGTTGCATACAATTGCAAAATCACATCTTTGGTTAACCTATATCTCTCCTTCATCTCTTGATTTGAAATTTCCAATAAGTTAAACCTATATTTGTATATCTTATTCCTTTTTATTATTCTTTTCATTCTTTCTTCTTCTCAACATTTCCAATATGAAATATGGAATTTCTATCTCCATATCAGTATATTTGCTCAAAAAATGTATAATAATCTAAAAAAAATAAGTTAAAAATTACAGTTAAAAACATTAGTGCTTAAAATTATACATACACACGTACAGTAATACATTCCATAATACATACAACATTCTACATATACATTACATTATACATACAAAGTGGAAAAAAAATGCTATTCTAATAATCTCTCTCTCTATAAATATATAACAGAAAGAAAGAGAGAGAGAGACAGGTAGATAGAAAGAGAGAGTAAGAGAAAGATAGAAAAAAGGAGAGAGAGACAGAGAGAGGGAGAAAATATAAAGGAAAAATAAATAAAGAAAAAATAAGAGAGAGGAAAATAGAGAAGGAAAAAGAAAAAGAGAGATTAGAAACTTATAGATAAAAAGAGATATAGGGCTATAGGGAGATAGACAGAGAGAGAGAGAGAGAGAGAGAGATCAAAAGAGAGAGAGAAAAATAAGAAAAACAAAAAACAAAGAGAATTATAGAGAGATAGAGAAAGTGATAGAGGGAAATAAAGCAGGATATGAAGAGGAAGTGATGTAGAGAGATATAAATAGAAAAAGTTAGAGAGAAAAACAAAAGTAATCAGAAACCGAGTTATAGAAAGAAAGAGAGATATAAAAAAAATAGTGAGAGAAACAGAGAGATAGAAAGAGAAAAAAAGAAAGAAAAATAGAAAGATAAAGAAAAAAGTAGAGAAAAAGATATGGAGAAACTGATAAAGAGAGATAAATATAGTATAAAGAAGTTAGAAAAAAGGGATTAAGAGAGATAGAATGATAAAGAGAAATATATATAGATATGAAATAAAGATATGGAGAAGGATCTAGAGAAAAAGAGAAATAAATAGAGAGAGATAAATAAAGATAGAAATAAACAGAAAGCAACAGATATACAGAAATCAAAAAAGAGAAACGGAGAGAGAAAGAAACAAATAGAGAAAAAAAGAGAGATAGAAAATGAGAGGGAATATGAGAGGGAGAAACAGGAAGAGTGATCAGAAGATAGAAGAGGAAATAAAAAAAGAGAGTATTATAGATAAAGAGAAAAAATAAGATAAAAAATAAAGATAGGGATACAGAGACATAAGATTATAGATGATAAATACAGAGAGAAATGAGAAATGATAAAGAAAGAGAGCTAGAGAGAGAGAGAGAGAGAAATAAATAGAAAGATCTATATACATATACATATATATATATATATAAAGAAAGATAATTTAAAGGGATAGTAATGTTTCAAAATAAAAGCAACTCCAATTAATCTTTTTAGTATTTGGACCACGGAGAGTGTTATTTCAATAAGAGTTGTAGTTCAAGAGTAATTGAATGATAAAGTATTCCCCCCCTTCCCCTTTTCCTAGTGTGACATTGCTCACCTCAAATGTGTAATCTGGTTGCTTGAACAGACAGATAACAGCAAGGGACAATCTTCTTACTGTGAGTATAAGGAAAACCCTGCCCCCCTTGACAGGTTTTTCAGGTTTTTCCTTATGCTCAATGAAGATTGTCCATCTATGTGATCCATCTGGACAGTCTTGATGCTCTGAGGTGAGCAGTGTTATATCAGTAAAAGGGGCAGGGGGGAAACTTCATCATTCAATTACTCTTGAACTACAACTCTGACAGTATTGAAATAACACTCTCCAAGGCCCAAATACTAGGAAGATTAATTGGAGCTGCTTTTATTATGAAACATTACTATCCCTTTAACAAGACATACACATCATTAAAAACATACTTATATAAAAAAATTAAAAATGTTTGTTCAAAACATTTATTAACACACATCCATTGCAAACACTATTGACATTTATTTACATCATACTTATCTTCAACTTACCTTAACAAATGTACTTTCAAACTCCACCGACAAAATCAAATGAAAATAATTTGTTCACCACCGCGACAATCGCCAGAAGCTTTTCCGCCAAATGAATTTTCTCACAGCCTATTTGTGACAAATTCTCAGAAGAACATCTTGACTTACGAAAATATGTCGGAATATCTTCCGTGATTATGTTACAATAGCGATATTAACAACAGACTACTTTTTGAACATCTCGCCCTAAATTGGTTAACACTCAAATCTAGACATGCCCTTCACCTTTCTTGCTTAGTACACAACCACTTATCTGGAAAACTACCGGACTACCTGAGCAGTATGCTCACTCCTGCTCTCTATACTAACTATAACCTCCACTCCACTTGTAACAACTCTCTGCGTATACTACAATACAAGAAAGAAGCAGGAAGATCTGCCTTCTCCTTCAGAGCTCTAAAAGTCTGGAACAATCTGCCTGACATAATCAAATCTGCTCCCAGTCTAAAGTCCTTAAAAGTAAATGCTTCTTTATATCTAAAAACAGTGTGTAACTGTATATAATATTAATATTAAATATGTATGTATATATAATAATATGTAATATCTAATGTTTCTAAATTTGTGTAAATATGCAACCCCTTACTGAAAACTATCCAGGACATTCCTGAAAATGAGAGAAATCTCAATGTATTCTTCCTGGTAAAACATTTTCTAAATAAAAATAAAATAAATAATAGGAATTGTATCAATGCTAATCAATTCTCATAATAAATGTATTAGATAAGAAGACAAATCCAATCTGATATCTATTACACTGGGCATGACAGCAGATATCAAAGAATGGAAATAATATGTGATATCACTTAATTATTTAATCTTCAATAATCATATATTTGTGATGCAATAAACAGTTTGGGACTGCCACTACAAAGATAAATGGAGTCATTCTGGAGCAAACCAACTGCAAAATGGGATACAAATTAAACTTCACATTGTTTATAGTTCATGTTTTAACCCTTTAAGTGCTAAAGAGGTGATTTATTTAATTCCCCTCTAGCATTCAAAAAGTTAAAAGGCCTGTTTAAATCACAGGGCATTTAAGGAATTTTTATGTATCTCCTAAGGTGCAGCTGGTATGTCATAGAATTTCCCAAATATTCCTTTGAGTATAAGGACTGTTAATTAATGCAATCAAACATGTCCTCTTAGCCCCCCAACAGTGCTTTTTTCAGATCTTCAGAATATCCTGAACACGTGAATGTCATTATCTTGTGCATATTCTTCAGAATGACCCACTTATGGATCCACTTGTGTCCATGTGAGGAGATCCTGAAAATCTACATCATTGTGGGGGCCAGCGGACAAGATTGAGCACCCATCACATAACATATAAAGCTTTGGTAAAGCATGACAGCACCCTAGGCCAAAGAAGCACCATATTACCTTTGTTATTCAGTACCTAGCTGTCAAGGTTACTTCCTTGAAAAGAAATTGCATATCTTGTTTCAAATGAAATCTATTTTACAAATATCAGAATTAATCAAATAAGGGAACGTGGTATAGATGTGTAATTATTAGATTTGTGTTATTTAAATGTGGAGAAATTATGCATGAGATTGGTGTATGATCTTCACTACTAGAAATGTAAAGGTTGTTTTATTATGTAAGGTGAAATACACAAGCTGTTACAACATCAAAGGTTCCTTATGTAACCCCTTGTGTGTTAGAGACATATCCAACACACTGCTTCGTAGATGGTTAATGAAGTGTAGAATATATATATATAATATATGTAGAACTGTCTTATGCTGACATTGTATTGTAGCAATTAAGGCTAGATTTGCATCTCAGGTGTCTCTAAGCAAAGCGCCTCCTTGTATGAGCTTGCCCTAATCTAATGTACTGTTGCCTGCCATAAAAATACCCTTAGCCTATGGAGTAGGGATATAAAGTTTTTATCCTTTTAGTTGCTAGTGTGATCTCCAATGCATTGTGAAGAAATACATTGGATGACTATCTAGTATCCAAGTGGTTAAATAAAGAACAGAAGAGATATATGTAAAAAAAAGTAAATAATCTGTCCTCCATAAACCATTAGTGAGTGTCCAGGGATTTTGATTGCTTTAACCACACCCCAGCTCAGAATCTGGGCGTGACTTGCACAACTGGGGCACACATCAAAAGTTGACCTATAAACTGTGGCGTACTCTGCCTAATGGGAAATCCTGACCTGGGAATGACAGATTTGAGAAGTCTCAAAGCTCAGTGCACAGATCCACTATGACAAACATCTACAAGGAATTATGCAACATGTTAGTTGTTTTGTATTCTTGGACTTTCACAGAGACTTTGAGCCAAAAATACACAGCTGCTCTCTGATGTATTCACATCAACACAGCTGCACATGGTCTATTTTTTTATTTTTTTTAAGCCTAAGCATGGTTACCTAGAAAAGAAATTTGTTTTAATCATCCTTAATATATGAAGGAAATCCATATCCTTTGCACATTATGACCTAGGAATGAACTCAACAATATTAGAAATTCATATATACTATTTAAATGTGTGTGTGTCAATTAAAGTTTATTATTCAAGTATTTTTTCAGTAACATATGTGAGGCGGTGATAGATTAGTTCATTAAAATCTGTATGTGTGTTGTACTAGCTGTTTTTCTATAAAAATAAATATTGCTAATATGCTAATTAGTCATGCTCTATGTGATAATAATAGTCTATAAATAATTAGCATAAAGTGCCACACGGTGCCACCAACAAATGTTACTTTTTCATTCTCTGTTTATTTCAAACAAATGGTTAGCACAACATATTGAAAGATTTTAACTAAACTTTTCTTAGGGTCTTAGCCCACTTTAGTTTTTATATCACTCTCTCAGCTTTTTAAGGGCAAGATTGTACAACTTTGGGCTCAATCCTATTCATGGAGCTAAAAGCATCATTAGTGGACAAAGGTGTTCTGGGCAGTACACACACAGTTGTACCGTCCAAATTCTGTCTTCTTCATCCAATGTGACTATAATATAAAAAAAAAATATTTTGGGGAGCATCCATTATTTGTACATTTTTTTTTTATTATAGCAGCATTGGATGAAGAAGAAGACAGAAGATAAGACGATGATAAGAAGATGAAGAATGAAGATAAGCAGAAGAAAAAAGAAGATAAGAAGAAGATGCCAAACAGAAGATTACAGAAGAAGACTGACAGTGGATGACAGGTAAGTGTTAAACCTATGGGGTATGGGTTATAAGCTAGTGTTAGGGCTAGTATTGTTTGACTTTATTAATATTGTTAGGGATAGTGTAGGGTTAGTGTTTGGGAGGTGGGGGGGAGGTGTCTGTGATTTTAGCTCACCTGCTTGATACAATTAGTGTTAGCTAGTGTCCTTTGATGTTCCCATAACTCACTCTGCATTGTGGGAGCAAAAAGCTGCAACAAGCATTTGGCTGAAATGTGGGTTTTGGGCACCAATGCTCATTGCAGTGGATACTGGCCAAATAACATGGATATATTGATTTGGGATGGTGTTTACTTTAGGGTGATTAACCTGTGAGTGCCAGTGAGATATGCATCGCTCTTCAATGCATTACATACTCCACCGGTTAATATTCATTTCACTTTTGTTTTTAACTCCTTGGATGTATTGATATGGGACTTAAGGACCCAAATCAATATGTCCATGTGTCACTAATGTAGGGATCACTAGCCATGCACGTGTGTGTGTGTGTGTTAGAAACCACTTTTCTACTACATGTCGGTGGTTTTTAATGCACGTTAGGACTCAACATCTAGGTTTGTCAAGAGCTATTTTTACATTTAATAGAATATCACATTCAACAACTTTTTTATTGTATCCAATGGGCAGGTAGTAGAATACCAACCTGTGCCTTCAAACCCACATCGCCACTTTTATTTTTTTACCACCATAAAGAAAACAGGTCCCCAAACAGAGTCTTATTAAATGAGGCACTCTAACCAAGTAAACTTATACATAAATTAAATCCTTTTATTTTATTGGTAGAAACATATCAAAGAAGATGATAAAAACAATTAAAGAGTGTTGAGAGGACTGCTACTGTATCCTGTATAACAAAATCTCCTCTACAGAAAGAATAATATGTACAATCAAACCTGTCTAAACAGGTGAGAAACATTGCAATGAAACCCTACAGAAGGTTATCAAGCCACAGTAATAACAAGTGTAAAGCAGAGGAGAAAAATTGATAACATATGTATAGTATCCTAATCTACATATCCCTCAGAACCTCAGTTTACCTCACCCATGAGATGGGAACCCACCAAATGAGAGGTACACGTATTCCAGGAGGCAAGCATGAGTCAATAGCGGGGAAAAATCAGATTCTAATCATATAAAGTGACGAAAACTACAGCAGCACAGGAGCAAAGTTCTCACAGAAACCTGTCATCCCAAAGCGATACGCCTCCATGAGGCTTCGTCAGGGCACAGACAACAAATGGCTCCTGAAATTTGAAGTCACCGTGGTCCAATGACAACAGCCGCAGGGGTCACACACATATCACACACATATCCACATATCACACACATACTATGATCAAAAATATAATTAAGTGTAAAAGAGCCCTTAAGCTCCAGAACACTAATTTGTAATATAAGCTGCTAGTGAAAATACAAAATTCTGTATGCTAAAGAAACAAGATAATAAGATAAAGAAACAAAGATAATATTGTGCAAGTAAAGTAAATGTTTTGGGGGACTAGTAGCATTTTCTTTGCTTATAATTCAATGGAGATATTTTTAAATAGGTGTTCTTTAAAATCATGATTGTTTTGTAACTACACGATACAAAGAATAGACAGGGCCAGATTCTATTACAAGTGCTAAATGTTAACTTCAGTTTTATTAAACATTTTCCTATTGAAGTCTATGGGGAAAACTGTAGATAAACGCAGTGATAAAATTAGCACCTGTAATAGAATCTAGCCCAGTGGTTCTCAACCCATGCCCTCAGTGGCTATTAACAGGCCAGGATTTGAGAATTTCCTTTTAAGAACACATGTGAGTTAATCAATATGACTGAGCCTCTGATCAACACACTTGTGTTCTAGCAGGGAAATTCCTAAATCCTGGCCTGTTAGGGGCCACTGAGGGCATGGGTTAAGAACCTCTGATCTAGCCCATAATGAGTAGACAATATATTTGTATTTTTCTCAAAACATAGGCATAATATATCTTTAGGGGCTAAGAGCAATATTTATGAAGCTTATGAGGAGTGATTGTGGAGCAACCCAACTGCATTACTGGGTGCTATTAAAATAATACCATTGCCCTGGTATACCCATACTGGCAGGTCACCTTAGACCAGTTATGAGACATGATTTGGCACATACATACTGCTTACATTTATGCAAGCTATATCTTCATGCTGTAACTGACTTTTCTTATAAAATAACTGTCTATGGGAGATTCAAATTACTTAATTGTTTCTAGCTAAGTGTTAATTGCGGTGTCCTAAACAAAACATTTTGTAATCAGTCATTATTATCTCACACATAAACATATTAAGTCTTGATAAATATTTTTGCTGTTTTACAATCGATCACGTAAGGGATTTTCATCTTGTTACTTCCTAGTGAGGAGGCTGAAATCTATTATGTAAGACAGAAGAGAGGGGGGAGAACACTGGAATATTAACACTGGTCTGGAAAGAGCAGCATGTGCAATATGACATATCTTAATCAAGATACGGAAACATTTACACATATCTCTACTCTTTCACATAAGAGAAAGTTGAATTTTATCACTAATGTCCCTTTAAGCTGCTTCCTAATAAAATCTAATGACAGAAAAAAAGTCCAGACCAAGGTTGTCTTTGTCTTATTATAATTCTAAGGACTACCTGCATAGACTATTTCTACCGAGTCATCAGTTCTTAGATCACCTTATGGCTCTTGTGTGAGTGGATACTGCAGTGTGCAGGTGTTACAACAGCTGTAATTTCACTGAAATGCATCTTGGTTTTCATGCTGTAATCAGCATTGGCTTCACCTCTGCTGCTGGTTAATAGAAATCACATTGTACAAGTGTTTGTTCTTCTTAAGATATGTCATATCCATAGATTTCTTAATACCTGGATTGTACTGAATAGCAAGACTTGGTTTTCTAAAAAAAATATCCATCACTGGCTGCTGTGTACAAATTTACAGAAATAAAGTCTAAATTGCCTTTTTTATAAAATAGGAACATGTTATGCGTTTACATGATTGTATACCACTGAAGTCAAAACCTAGAGAGGAGAGACACCATTAATCCTTTGAGTGCCAGAGAGGTACGCAACGCATTGCTCTGCAATGCATTGCATACCCTTCTGGCACTCAAGGGGTTAATTTAAATCCCATTAACTTCTCAGTGACATACTCCTATCCCTATGAAGTTCAGTCCTGGAAGTTAACCCCTTGAATGCCAGAGGGGTACACAACACATTGCAGAGCACTGTGTTTGGTACTCCTCTGGCATTCAAAGGGTTAAAGGGGCATTTCCCTGGTATTCCAGCTGCGCCATATTCGACAAATAAACATTGCTAAAATATCTACTGATTTAAAAGAGGCTTTTAACCACTTGAAAGTAGAGAGGTCTCCAGTGCAGTGCTTTGGACCTCTCTGGCATCTAGTGGGTTAAAAGCACCATTTAAATCGATGGAAATGTTCATTTCTCACGTAGGGCTAGATTTTATTACAGGTGCTAATTTTATCCCTCCTTTATCTCCAGTTTTCTCCATAGACTTCAATAGGAAAATGTTTGATAAAATGGGAAGTAACTTTTAGCACCTGCAATAGAATCCAGCCCCTGGTGTGTAGTTAATTGTGCCTCTTTAGCTTTCCAGATTGCATCTATAGTTTCTCTTAACCCCTTAAGGACCAGCCACGCAGATGGAACTTGAGGACCACAGAGCATTTATTTTTTTTGTTACTGGAATCAGAGGTGCAGCGGTGCGGGACCCCTAAATTCCAGGAAATACATGTACATCAGGTCCTTTACCTACATTTTTCCCATGATGTACGTACTTGGTCCCTAAGGGGTTAAATAAGGCATAGCAGACTGGTATATTCTTGTGTTGAAAACTCATCTAGCATTCAATGGGTTAAAGGTCTAATTTAAATCAGTCAGAACTTTCAGTTTTCTCCTATGGTGAGGTTTGCCCCAGAATTGCTCCATTTCTTTTAACCCTTTGAGTGTCAGATGGTACGGAATGCATTGCTTTGCAATGCATTCCATACCCCGCTGGCACTCAAAGGCTTAAACAAATCAGCCTCCTTGTATAAAAAACTATCATGACCAGATTTTCTATGGGTCACTATCACTCCCACTCAAATCTTTTTGTTCAGAAGTAAATAGCAGGTTCCTTCTAAGCTTGTATATCAGCTAATAGCTATCTACATGTATTTAGTAGTCTTATTATGGAAGCAGAAACAAAACCTAGAATCCAAGGAGATTAGCTGACCCCCTAGAGACTAGTTTGATTTTGTATGCTGTACTTTCCATTTTTGTAAAATGTGATCATTTGCCTTTGTTATGATGCCTGCAGGGAACAGATTAAATTCTGTTCAGCTGGCCATCCTAGGGTGTGGCTTTATTTTAACATTTTTCTTAGCAGATGGTGGCAAACCAACAGGTGCAGGGAGGGCTCTGGACCACAGCTTTATACATCTCCTTGACACACAAATAGTACACTAAGCTACTTCCCCCACACCAGCTGGAACATTTACAATCACTGGAGAATGGAAGTGGACAAGGTGATGAAGGATAGGGGCTGATGACCTTCAACTATTAAACATCTTGTGGTACATTCTAAAAAGGAGTATGGTATGAGGAAAATGCTTTGAGTGCTGTGTGTTAAAAACTGAAAGACTGTAAGGTAATTAACTACACTAGGAAGTGTAAAGCATATAAAATAAATGGATGAATGAGTGACAGGTTTTGTCAACAGTCAAATACTTAGTAAATCTAGTATTTGTCTGTTTTGCTCTCTAGTAATCTGCCTTAACTGATAGTTTGGTTAAGGTTTGAAAACATTCCTATGAATGAAGCTGTCTCACTTTATCCTGTATGTATGCAAAACCAGCATATATTGAAATAGTTAAAATGGTTTAAAGGTACAGGGCTTTCCTTTTAAGTGGTCCTGTCTAGTGTTGAGCGAGCACCCCGATGCTCGGGTGCTCGGGTGCTCTGACCGAGCACCCCCTGAGGCTCGAGTGCTCGGCCGAGCACCCGAGCCCCATTGAATACAATGGGGCGACACGAGCATTACACCAGGCACCCCCTGCTCTGATGAGGGGAGGGTGCCTGGTCAATGCCCCCCTTCATCTCCGCAATGTCCCCCTTCATCTCCGCAATGTCCCCCTTCATCTCCTCTATGCCCCTCTTCCACAATGTCCCCCTTCATCTCCGCTATGCCCCTCTTCCACAATGTCCCCCTTCATCTCCTCTATGGCATAGAGGAGATGAAGGGGGACATTGTGGAAGAGGGGCATAGCGGAGATGAAGGGGGACATTGTGGAAGAGGGGCATAGAGGAGATGAAGGGGGACATTGTGGAAGAGGGGCATAGCGGAGATGAAGGGGGACATTGTGGAAGAGGGGCATAGCGGAGATGAAGGGGGACATTGTGGAAGAGGGGCATAGAGTCTATGCCCCTCTTCCACAATGTCCCCCTTCATCTCCGCTATGCCCCTCTTCCACAATGTCCCCCTTCATCTCCGCAATGCCCCCTTCATCTCCGCAATGTCCCCGTACCTCCAGTCCCTGGTGGTCCAGCGGAGCGTCTTCTGATCTGTGCCTCCTCCGGCACAGATCCCCGCCACCCGAACATGGCGGGCGAGCACATGGCGGTACTCGACGAGTACCGCCATGTGCCGAGCAGAGCGATGCTCGAGCCGATCCGAGCATCGGCCGAGCACGCTCGCTCAACACTAGTCCTGTCCTCATCACTTACTATGGATAGCCATAGTCTGTGATGTAAGCTCCCTCATAGTGACTGATAAAAAGTGACACTCATTAGTGCTAAAATTAGTTTTGCTATAAAAATAAGTATGAACAATAATCACTTTTGAATGAAAAATCTCCCACTAGAGGGAGTGCCATTTTTTTACTCGGCAGAAATATCTATGACTTATATATGTCCTTAAAATGTTCATCCATTAATCTGATTTTTCATTAAAACAAAAAAATGTAATTAAAGAGATTAAAACAGAAAGGGCAAACCATGAATACCATAAATATAATCTTGAAAATGAGAGAAATCTCAGTGTATTCTTCCTGGGAAAACACCATGAATACCATAAAAATAATCTTGAAAATGAGAGAAATCTCAATGTATTCTTCCTGTGAAAACCACATGAATACCATACATATAATCCTGAAAATAAGAGAAATCTCAATGTAATCTTCATGTGAAAACCACATGAATACCATACATATAATCCTGAAAATAAGAGAAATCTCAATGTATTCTTCCTGTGAAAACCACATGAATACCATACATTTAATCCTGAAAATAAGAGAAATCTCTGTGTATTCTTCCTGTGAAAACCACATGAATACCATAAATATAATCCTGAAAATAAGAGAAATCTCAGTGTATTCTTCCTGTGAAAACCACATGAATACCATACATATAATCCTGAAAATAAGAGAAATCTCAGCGTATTCTTCCTGGGAAAACACCATGAATACCATACATATAATCCTGAAAATAAGAGAAATCTCAGTGTATTCTTCCTGTGAAAACCACATGAATACCATACATATAATCCTGAAAATAAGAGAAATCTCAGTGTATTCTTCCTGGGAAAACACCATGAATACCATACATATAATCCTGAAAATAAGAGAAATCTCAATGTATTCTTCCTGGGAAAACCCCTTCTAAATCGATCAATAAAAAGAGGCTATTTAGGGCTGAATTCCATTTTAGTTAATAAATGTGATCACTGGTTTAACCTCACAGACTCCTGTTGAGATCTGTGGGATGTAAACCAGTGATAACCATATCACCTGCTGTCCAGCCTTGCCCTATTTTAGAAGAAATTGATCAATTCTGAGGCAAAACTGTTCTACATGGAATAAATAAAACTTCCCATTTATTCAATTAGGATTTTAATCCCTTGAATATCAGCGAGGTCTTCAGTATATTGCTTTGCGGTTACTTGACAATATGGATATAATATCTGTTAAAAAAAAAAAAAAAAAAAAAAAGAAACAAAGAATGAGCTTCTGATGATGTTGTACTTAACCCTTCCAATGCCAGAAGGGTATGTAACACATTGCTTTGCAATGCATTGTGTAACCATCTGGCACTCAAAGGGTTAAGAGTTGGGGGAAATTCAGAAGCACACCAACTGCATCATAGGAGATGCATTTAAATGCTCATTTTTTAAATGGGGCTTTTAACCTAGGCTGACCAGACCTCACCTTTAACCGGGGGCACATAGGAGAAATGCATACTGCAGGACTGCATTGATTTCAGTGAAGTACTGCAAAATGGCTATTTCCTATATGTCCCCGGTTAAAGGTGAGATCTGGTCAGCCTATTTTAACCCTTAAACCCTTGTGTGCCATAGAGGTATCCAATGCAATGAGCTGAATATGCCTCTGGCACTCAAAGGGTTAAATGTATTGGAAACTTCTATAGCATTCAAGGGTTGCAAGCCTTTTTTTAAACAGTGGGACTTTCAGAAATGTTTATTTGTCCAATACAGTGCATTTGATTTTCGAAGCATTTGGTCAGGTCTAAAGAAGGAAGGCTTGGCTCATGCAAGGTAATCACACAGAATCATGAACACTAACCTCTTAATAATAATCTCACCACTTATCTTGCTAAGGCCAGAAAATCCTCATGGTCACTTTGACTTTGGCCTTTTTTTATTAAGGAGATAACGGAACAGGATTCAAATGCAGGAGATAAATGTTACCTCCCGTTTTATAAAAAAATTTCCTATTGAAGTCTATGGGTATACCTGGAGGTAAAAGTGGGGATAAAAGTAGCACCTGCATTTGAATCTAGCCCAACATCTTTAATCTCGGATGTCATGTGCATGGAGATAACTGTTTTTAGTAAAACTATTTTTAGTCACTGCATATGGGCCATCTTCCGGAGCTCATGCAGTCTAAAGGAAGGTTAAAGTAGGCAGATCTTGAGGTTCATTAGTCCTGCTAGCACAGGCATGGCTGCCTTCACAGTCATGACATGCGGGACTGATTGATGATGTTATCTCTTGAACATGAAACAATATCAAAATTCATAGTGGCCATTAGGATTTCCCCTCCTTAGTAAGGTAAGTGAAGAGTAATTATCAAGAGGTGTTAGTGTTCCACTGAAGATTTAAAAAAAAAAAAAAAAAAAAGCCAGCATGTAAAATATATACTTATTTATAATTATTATACCCATTACAAATAAAAAAAAATAGAGATAGTCGGGCAGTAGCTCTGTTTATGATAACATTAATATAACTACCAGAATGCAATTGTAAAGGGATATGTTTCTGCTTTCTGCAACCATATGGCATCTGCAGACTGTGGACATATGGGAAGCAGACAATACTCTATGTCCAGGGGAAAAACTGAGCAGGGACAATAAAACCATACATGCTGCGCTGAAAAAGAACGGAAGCTCATGCTTCATGCACTTCATTTTCATAAACCCACTCAAGTTTATTTAGCAAGGACAGAAAAACAGCTCCGCTATAATAGATTATTATTCTTTATTAACCAAGAGGGTCTGCTTAAGCCTACACTATAGTGAAAGGGAAAAAGCAGCACATTCATAAAGCAATGCATTAGATATATCCGTAGGTTCCAAGAGGGTTCTGACACTGATGAGGCATTCATGGGACAGAGAACTCCACTTTCACTGCAAAAAAATTAAAGGGAATTTGTAAGTAACCCTATAATATTTTTTGTAAAATATCCTAAGAAATCTTTAAACATAGCTAAATATTTTTATGCTTTAAGGATAGGAGGGGTGTGCAAATTCTTGCTTCTCAATGTCTTGCTCACCCACTTGGTCCTTAAAGAGTTAAGACTTATTTCACACGTGACCTCTTTGCAGCTGTAGCAATGCATAAATATAAAATTGCTGGATTTCATTGGGTCTTATGTATAAAGGCAACTTAAAAAAATTGTGGGTCAAAACAACTACATCATAGGTGACAAATAAGATGACCACTGATGGGGCTTTTAAACTCTTGAATAGAGGTTAGTTAAAATGTAAATTAACAAAAATGTGGGGAATCTTTATTTGTTGCCCATAGTGCAATTGGTTTTTCCCATAAACTACACTACTTTGCCTTTATACATAAAGCTCATTGTGTGTTCTGAGGTAATAAACATAGATGAACATATCAGCTCAGATATCATACTGACACAGCTTCTTGAAACCTGCCTTTTTTAGCATTTCCATGTACTATTGTAGCTGAGAGTTATGGGAAAATACACTGCGGTTGGAAGAAATGTATTCTGGGAAGGAATATAGGTTTTTGTTGTGACTTTATCACATAAAGCAACAAACATCTTTTTCTTTCAAGTGAGTCCACCAAACATTGCTGCAGAAATTTTGCTCATGAAAAATGTTTTTTTCAAAGTATTACTTTTACTTTAATTTTGTCATTGTCATAATTGTTTGCATGAACTTCATCCTCTATATAATGTTAAACTATTTGCTCTCTCTTCTTTCTCTGTATATCAATCTATCTATATCTACAGTATATATGTGGTCCCGGTCCCGACGAAAGTGTGTTGATCACACTGAAACGTTGACCCTTGCTTGAATAAAAATGTATCTATTAAATTCCTGAGAGTGCTACCACGGCCTTTCAAATTTGCATTTAAATCTCCCAGGTGCTGAAACACCCAGGCCATTGGAGTTATTTGTTGGAGTTATAGTATATATATATAATAAATATATATATATATATATATATATATATATATATATATATATATATATATATATGTGTGTGTGTCAGGCTCTGACATATAAGCCTACTACAGGTTTATGCTAGCATTCTCCCAACAATCACAATGTCCCAGTTGTAAAATATGGCTGCAGTAAACAAGAAAAGGATATTAAAATTTGTATTGATCAAGGTATAAACATAAGCTCCACTACCCTATACTTTAGTTTAGAGTTACATATGTTATAAACAATATTCAGTAGAATTTATTACAGAAGATGGAATGAGATTATATGAGGTGAAGAGTAGTGTTGAGCGAGCATGCTCGGCCGATGCTCGGATCGGCACGAGCATCGCTCTGCTCGGCACATGGCGGTACTCGTACGAGTACCGCATGTGCTCGCCCGCCATGTTCGTGTCTCCTCCCCGCACGTTTTGCGCCTGCTGCGCAGCCAATAAACGTGCAGGGAGGCTCTGACATCGGTGTAATGCCAGCAGCCATGTTGGCTGCTGGCATTACACTGATTGGCTGGCCAGAACCCGTGGTCAGGTGCTGTATAGCACCTGACCAGCGAGTTCGGCTCAGTCTGAGCCAGGGAGAGCTGAGGATAGGAAGGGAAAGGCAGTGTAGGGAGGAAAAAAACAAAAATTGTGAAAAAAAAAGAACCAAAAGTCCTTTTTAGGACTACTGTGTGTGGGGGCAGCAGGTTATTTGGTGTGGGGGGAAAAAAAAAAAAAAAAAAAAAAAAAATATATATATTCTGTGTAGTGTGCAAAGTTGCAGATTAGAGCACATTCTGTTTAGTGTGCACAGTTGCAGATTAGAGCACATTCTGTTTAGTGTGCAAAGTTGCAGATTAGAGCACATTCTGTTTAGTGTGCAAAGTTGCAGATTAGAGCACATTCTGTTTAGTGTGCAAAGTTGCAGATTAGAGCACATTCTGTTAAGTCTTCAAACTAAAATATCAAAGTCACGTATTCCATTCAGTGTGCGTCGCCGCAGTTTAGCAGCACATTCTGAGTACTGTGCAGAGTTGCAGAATAGGAAGAAATACTGTTAAGTCTTCAAACTAAAATATCAAAGTCACATATTCCATTCAGTGTGCTTCGCCGCAGTTTAGCAGCACATTCTGTGTACTGTGCAGAGTTGCAGAATAGGAAGAAATACTGTTAAGTCTTCAAACTAAAATATCAAAGTCACATATTCCATTCAGTGTGCTTCGCCGCAGTGTAGCAGCACATTCTGTGTACTGTGCAGAGTTGCAGAATAGGAAGAAATACTGTTAAGTCTTCAAACTAAAATATCAAAGTCACATATTCCATTCAGTGTGCTTCGCCGCAGTGTAGCAGCACATTCTGTGTACTGTGCAGAGTTGCAGAATAGGAAGAAATACTGTTAAGTTTTTAAAACTAAAATTTAAAAGTCACATATTCCATTCAGTGTGCTTCGCCGCAGTGTAGCAGCACATTCTGAGTACTGTGCAGAGTTGCAGAATAGGAAGAAATACTGTTAAGTCTTCAAACTAAAATATCAAAGTCACATATTCCATTCAGTGTGCTTCGCCGCAGTTTAGCAGCACATTCTGTGTACTGTGCAGAGTTGCAGAATAGGAAGAAATACTGTTAAGTCTTCAAACTAAAATATCAAAGTCACATATTCCATTCAGTGTGCTTCGCCGCAGTGTAGCAGCACATTCTGTGTACTGTGCAGAGTTGCAGAATAGGAAGAAATACTGTTAAGTCTTCAAACTAAAATATCAAAGTCACATATTCCATTCAGTGTGCTTCGCCGCAGTGTAGCAGCACATTCTGTGTACTGTGCAGAGTTGCAGAATAGGAAGAAATACTGTTAAGTTTTTAAAACTAAAATTTAAAAGTCACATATTCCATTCAGTGTGCTTCGCCGCAGTGTAGCAGCACATTCTGTGTACTGTGCAGAGTTGCAGAATAGGAAGAAATACTGTTAAGTCTTCAAACTAAAATTTAAAAGTCACATATTCCATTCAGTGTGCTTCGCCGCAGTGTAGCAGCACATTCTGTGTACTGTGCACAGTTGCAGAATAGGAAGAAATACTGTTAAGTCTTCAAACTAAAATATCAAAGTCACATATTCCATTCAGTGTGCTTCGCCGCAGTTTAGCAGCACATTCTGTGTACTGTGCAGAGTTGCAGAATAGGAAGAAATACTGTTAAGTCTTCAAACTAAAATTTAAAAGTCACATATTCCATTCAGTGTGCTTCGCCGCAGTGTAGCAGCACATTCTGTGTACTGTGCACAGTTGCAGAATAGGAAGAAATACTGTTAAGTCTTCAAACTAAAATATCAAAGTCACATATTCCATTCAGTGTGTTTCAACGCCGTTTAACAGCCTATTCTGTGTACTCTGTACAGTTCCAGAATTATAAGAAATACTGTTAAGTTTTCAAACTCAAATATTAAAGTCACTTATTCCATTCAGTGTGTTTCAACGCCGTTTAACAGCCTATTCTGTGTACTCTGCAGAGTTGCAGAATAGTAAGAAATACTGTTAAGTTTTCAAACTCAAATATTAAAGTCACATATTCCATTCAGTGTGTTTCAACGCCGTTTAACAGCCTATTCTGTGTACTCTGCACAGTTGCAGAATAGGAAGAAATACTGTTAAGTTTTCAAACTCAAATATTAAAGTCACTTATTCCATTCAGTGTGTGTCACCGCAGTTTAGCAGCCTATTCTGTGTACTCTGCACAGTTGCAGAATAGGAAGAAATACTGTTAAGTTTTCAAACTCAAATATTAAAGTCACATATTCCATTCAGTGTCTTTCACCGCCGTTTAACAGCCTATTCTGTGTACTCTGTACAGTTCCAGAATTATAAGAAATACTGTTAAGTTTTCAAACTCAAATATTAAAGTCACATATTCCATTCAGTGTCTTTCACCGCCGTTTAACAGCCTATTCTGTGTACTCTGCAGAGTTGCAGAATAGTAAGAAATACTGTTAAGTTTTCAAACTCAAATATTAAAGTCACATATTCCATTCAGTGTGTTTCAACGCCGTTTAACAGCCTATTCTGTGTACTCTGCACAGTTGCAGAATAGGAAGAAATACTGTTAAGTTTTCAAACTCAAATATTAAAGTCACATATTCCATTCAGTGTCTTTCACCGCCGTTTAACAGCCTATTCTGTGTACTCTGTACAGTTCCAGAATTATAAGAAATACTGTTAAGTTTTCAAACTCAAATATTAAAGTCACATATTCCATTCAGTGTCTTTCACCGCCGTTTAACAGCCTATTCTGTGTACTCTGCAGAGTTGCAGAATAGTAAGAAATACTGTTAAGTTTTCAAACTCAAATATTAAAGTCACATATTCCATTCAGTGTGTTTCAACGCCGTTTAACAGCCTATTCTGTGTACTCTGCACAGTTGCAGAATAGGAAGAAATACTGTTAAGTTTTCAAACTCAAATATTAAAGTCACATATTCCATTCAGTGTCTTTCACCGCCGTTTAACAGCCTATTCTGTGTACTCTGCACAGTTGCAGAATAGGAAGAAATACTGTTAAGTTTTCAAACTCAAATATTAAAGTCACTTATTCCATTCAGTGTGTGTCACCGCAGTTTAGCAGCCTATTCTGTGTACTCTGCACAGTTGCAGAATAGGAAGAAATACTGTTAAGTTTTCAAACTCAAATATTAAAGTCACATATTCCATTCAGTGTGTTTCAACGCCGTTTAACAGCCTATTCTGTGTACTCTGCACAGTTGCAGAATAGGAAGAAATACTGTTAAGTTTTCAAACTCATATATATTAAAGTCATATATATCGTGTAAGATGAAGAAGGCGGGTAAAAAGGGACGGGGAAGTGGACGTGATCCTGAAAGTTCAGGGCGCGGGTCAGGACGCGGAGAAACTGTGCCTGGTGCCAGAGCACAAGAAAGAAAGACATCCACCATACCTAGCTTCATGTCTGATTTCACAGGGCGTCGCAGGACATCACTCTCGAGGTCCGACCAGTGCGAACAGGTGGTCGGTTGGATGACAGCTGATACTGCTTCCAGTCGGTTAAGCACCACCCTGTCTTCCACCAAGTCCACTCTCAGTAGCCAAGAGTCTGGTCAACATAATCCTCACTCTGATCATCCTTCCTCCCACCATACACGGTCTGGTCAAAGAAGTGATCCCACACTGGGATATAGTGATGAGCTCGTCTCATCACCAATCCTTCATTTGACCCTCTCTCCAAGCACGCTTGCAGAGGAACATGACATCTTGTGCCCTGATTCACAACCTCTAGAGGCTACCCAATCACAAGAAGATGACAGATGTGAACGGCATTTAAGGTCAAAGGAAGTAGTGGATGATGATGATGATGATGAGACACAGTTGCCATTAAATCAACCACTATTTCCGTCTCAAGACCTTGTTGAGGAGAATGTTATACAGTTGTCAATGACTGAGTATGTGGTGGGATCAAGACTTGAGGAGGATGATCAGAGTGAGGAAGTGGAGGAGGACTTGGTGGACGATGAGGTGACTGACCCCACCTGGGAAGGTGTAGAGCCGAGCGATGACAGCAGTCCTGAGGGTGAGCCATCTGCAGCACCGCAACAGGCTGGAAGAGGCAGTGGTGTGGCAACAGAAAGAAGGCGGACCGCACCAAACCGGCCCGCAAATGTTCCACGGAGCACCCCCTTGCGTAAATCTACCTTGCCAAAGGGTAGGTGTTCCGCGGTATGGCGTTTTTTTAAGGAAAGTGCGGACGACAAAAGAATTGTAGTTTGCAACCTGTGCCACACCAGAATGAGCCGAGGCATGAACACTAGAAACCTCACCACCACCAGCATGATCCGACACATGGCATCCAAGCACCGTAGTAAGTGGGAGGAACGCCTGGATCGCCCATCTGTGTCTGCAGGCCACACCACTGCCTCCTCTTCCCCTGTTTTCGGTGCCGGCCAATCGCCTGTCGAAGGCGCAGGCCCGCATACCTCCCGCCCTGCACCTGTAGCATCTGAAGCACCATCAGCGACCACATCCACTTCCCTGTCCCAGCACAGCGTCCAAATGTCGTTACCCCAGGCATTTGAGCGCAAGAGAAAGTACCCAGCCACCCACCCACAGGCCATAGCACTAACCTCACACCTTTCAAAATTACTGGCCATCGAAATGCTGCCATTTAGGCTTGTGGACACTGAGTCCTTCCGCAGCCTGATGGCAGCAGCTGTCCCTCGGTACGCGGTCCCCAGCCGCCACTACTTTTCCCGGTGTGCCATCCCCGCATTACACCACCATGTGTCCCGTAACATCACCCGTGCCCTGACCAACGCAGTTACTGGGAAGGTCCACTTAACGACTGACACATGGACAAGTGCTTGTGGCCAGGGACGCTACATTTCCCTGACGGCACACTGGGTGAATGTCGTGGAGGCTGGGAGCGACTCGGACCCTGGGATGGCACGGGTGCTACCCACGCCGAGGATTGCGGGCCCTACCTCCATCAGGGTTTCCACCAGCACCTATGTTATTGGCTCCTCCTCCTCCGTTTCCACCTCCGAATTCTCTACACACACCGCCACTCCCCCATCAGCCAGTAGCTGGAAGCAGTGTAGCACTGCAGTGGGGAAGCGTCAACAGGCCGTGCTGAAGCTGATCTGCCTTGGGGACAAACAGCACACGGCCTCAGAGCTGTTGCAGGGGATTAGTCACCAGACCGAGCAGTGGCTCTCGCCACTCAACCTGCAACCAGGCATGGTTGTGTGTGATAATGGGCGTAACTTGGTGGCGGCTTTGGAGCTCGGCAAGCTCACACACGTACCATGCCTAGCGCATGTATTTAATTTAGTGGTGCAGCGATTTCTAAAAACCTACCCCAATGTGCATGATCTCTTGACCAAGGTGCGCCGCGTGTGTGCACATTTCCGTAAGTCATCTACAGCTTCGGCCGGCCTGTTGAAGCTGCAGCAGCGCTTACAATTGCCAGCTCACCGGCTGCTGTGTGACGTGAGCACGCGCTGGAACTCCACCTTCCACATGTTGGCCCGGCTTTGTGAGCAGCAGAGGGCAGTAGTGGAGTACCAGCTGTTACACGGTCGTCGCCTCTCCATTCAACTTCCTGTAATCAGAAGTGAGGAGTGGGAATGGATGTCAGACCTCTGCGAGGTTTTACGCAATTTTGAGGAATCGACACAGATGGTGAGCGGCGATAACGCTATTATCAGTGTAACCATCCCACTTCTGTGTCTACTGAAACGCTCGCTGCTCACAATTAAAACCGACGCTTTGCATGTGGAAGAGGTGGAAATGGGGGAGGAAGAGCTTACACAAGGTGATAGCCAGAGCACGCTCACTTCGTCTTCTCAGCGACAATTGGAGGAGGCGGAGGAGGAGGAGGAGGAGGAGGAGGAGGAGGAAGACACGGTTGCCTCCGCTACAGAGGGTAGCCATGGAACTTTAGTTCCATCTCTTCAGCGTGGGTGGGCAGAAGAGGAGGAAGAGGATGAGGATATTGAGAGTCAGCCTCCTGGTGAGGACAGCGAAATCTTGACTGTTGGTACTCTGGCACACATGGCTGACTTTATGTTAGGCTGCCTTTCCCGTGACCCACGCGTTGTACGCATTTTAGACAACACGGATTACTGGGTGTTCACCCTTCTGGACCCCCGCTACAAAGAGAATTTCTCATCTCTCATTCCTCCGGTGGAGAGGACAAGCAAAATGGTGCAATACCAGAAGGTTCTTGTTGAAAAATTGCTCCAAAATTTTCCATCTGACAACGCTGGCGGCAGAGTACGTGCTACCTTGGCCAACCGAGAAGGGGAGAAAAGGGGAGCACACAGCAGTTCCGACAAAGGCAGGGCAACACTCTCCAAGGCGTGGGACACCTTCATGACACCCCGCCAGCACCCTCACCCTGATGCGCAGCCTAGTGTCACAAGGAGGGAAAAGTTTTGGAAGATGGTGAAGGAGTACGTAGCAGACCGTGTCAGCGTCCTCAATGATCCCTCTGTGCCTTACAACTACTGGGTGTCCAAGCTGGACACGTGGTATGAACTGGCACTCTACGCCTTGGAGGTGCTGGCCTGCCCTGCCGCCAGCGTTCTGTCTGAGCGGGTATTTAGTGCTGCTGGTGGCATCATAACAGATAAGCGTATCCGCCTTTCCACCGACAATGCTGATAGGTTGACACTTATAAAAATGAACAAGGCCTGGATTTCCCCTGACTTCTCCACTCCACTGGAGGAAAGCCCCGGGGGAACATAAACTCACTTTATATATGTTATTTACAATGATGGGAATACTCTGTATTCCCATTCACCCCTTCCACCCAAAAAACGGGTATATGGTTGACTCTTAATCTTCTCATCCTCCTCCTCCTCTTCCATATGCCCTGTGCTATAATTTTTATATAGGGCCAGCTCACCAGCGGGCCCTGTGATATAATTTTTATATAGGGCCAGCTCACCAGCGGGCCCTGTTTGCCAATTTTTATATAGGTCAGCTCACCAGCGGGCCTTCTCATATAATGTTTTATAGCGTCAGCTCACTAGCGGGCCTTCGCATATAATGTTTAGGATGGTCAGCTCTGCAGCAGACCCTCACCCATAATGTTTTAGATGGTCAGCTCAGCGCACGTTTCCATCTTAATCATGGCCTCAGTTCTGAAAATCAAGGAAATTTTTGGGATAATTTGCCTCTGCGCACGTTTCCCTCTTAATCATGGCCTCACTTCAGAAAATCGATGAAATTTTTGGGAGAATTTGCAGATGATATACAAGTAAATATACAGCAAATACTGTTTGGTAACAATTTTTCGCCTAAAGTCGTTTTTATTTTCCTTTTTGTGTGTTTTACGGTCAGTCTGTAAAAATGGCGTACTACGGGCGAAAGATCGTTCCCAGCAGCGATGTTGGAGTCCAAGGTGCATCCAGACATCCTCCCTATGCTGTCCCTGAACCATTTCTGTAGTGTTTCCATCTTTTTCTGCCCTTTTCCTATGGACCAGGCACCCTCCCCTCATCAGAGCAGGGGGTGCCTGGTGTAATGCTCGAGTCCTCCCATTGACTTCAATGGGGCTCGGATGCTCGGCCGAGCACTCGAGCCTCAGGGGGTGCTCGGTCAGAGCACCCGAACATCCGAGCATTGGGGTGCTCGCTCATCACTAGTGAAGAGGTGTTCGCAACATCTTTCTCAAGAAATTACACAGCTTTTCCGCATAATATTTATGATGAAAGTCCAAATTATTTTGCATTGTGTGTGACATCTTTCACTACATTATGCATGGTTAATGTCATAACTGGAAAAATAAAATGGAAGAATATGAACTAATACATCACTGTAAGAGGATCATTCACAAAGTGCTACATTGCAGAAGTGGTACGCACACTACAGCAGTTTGCACACGTACATGGAACTAGTATATAGCAGTGGCATACAAGAACTATATTGAAATTGATCAGAATCACACAAACACAATATTAAAACACAAGAGTGGCAGAACAACACTACAGCAGAATGAAGTTGTACATAATATACCAGAATGCAGCACTTGGTGACACACCAATATTGTACCAGAAAGCAGTAGAACATCAGTACTGAATGCAACAGTCAGTGACACACCCATACAACATCAGAATGTACTAGTGGTGCACATATTATAACAAAATGCAATAGTCAGTGTCACATTATAAGGTGTGCACAGAATGCTGGAATGCTCTCAATAGACTAGAACAGAGGTTTTCAACCTGTGGCCACTAACAGGCCAGGACTTAGGAATTTCCCTGCTAGAACACAAGTGTGTCGATCAGAGGCTCAGTCATATTGATTAACTCACCTGTGCTCTTAAAAGGAAATTCTCAAATTTTGGCCTGTTAGTAGCCACTGAGGGCACGGGTTGAGAACCCTTGGACTAGAATGCAGGAAAATAAGTGCAAACCTTTCATAAGTGAAATACAATTGTGGTAAACCAATACTATTTCACTAGAATTCAATATACACATATATTGAAATAGAAAGTGATAGAACTTCAACACAAGAATGCAACAGTTAGTGTCACATCAGACAACACTAGAATGCACCAGTGGTGATCCTATTATAACAGTGAATTTCACACCCAATTTATAAGGTAATGCACTAGTGGCCCAGAATATTAGAAAGCAGCAGTTAGTGGCATGCTCTCACTAGAACAGAATGCAGTAAAAGCACACAACCACTAGAATGTGTTATGCTAAAACAACAATGGATCCCAGCAAATGAACAGCAGCACTGCACAACAATGCACTGTAGCGCAAAGAAACTGTTTAAGAATACAGCTGTGACATATCTGCATTGGAGTAGATAACAGCAGTCGGTGTTACATATCCCTTTAAACTGCTACATGTCAATAACCAGACATAAAACATTACAGACCATTCAATTGGTCAGTTTTACACCGAGTGTAAGGCTTTGAAAAGACGAACATCATATCTGGATCCCCCGGTCAAGCTAATGCCATTCTCAATTGCCACTCTCTGAAGATACATTAATATGCACGTCCAGTCAGAAAAAGGTGGCCTTTTATGCCCTCTATAAGGATGGAGATCCAGGACTTGGCACTTGCTCTGAGACTAACATATTTGCAGCAGTGAGTTACAGCACATGCACCAAGATCGATGTAGCCTCAGTTACAGCACACAGTGCATGCTCAAAGATGTGCACATGAATATACTTCAATCTTAGATTGGCTATTCCTGGTGATTTAGTCCATCAAATGGCCAAGAGATGTTAAGCTCGCCAACCTCACCAAGGTTGGCAAGTTTAACATCTCTTGGCCATTTGATGGGCTAAATCCTCATATTTATCAATTAAGTTATTATGTATGCACTAGGTAGGGCACATATTTACATTCTGGCATGGAAGAGCGCAGGGCCCCTTTTTTTTGTCTGTGCACTTTGAGTAAAGCCCAATGTTTGGGGATTCTGGGGAACCCTCTTATCTCTTGCTGCTATCCAGATGCCAGTTGTTATTTATCACTTTCAATTTAGTTATTTAATGTATATATTATGGTGAGTTAGCGCTATGAGCTTATTTTCTTTTTTTCTTTATACCTGGTGATAACCTTTATTCTCCTTTCACTGCCTCTGCAAGTCATATTCCTTGGCTTACTCTTGTTTTATGACATCTGACATGTCTTGTTTTCTTCCAGCCCTTGACAACTGACTGTAATCTCCATTATACTTGTATCTGACCGCATATGATATCTACCGGTGAATTAAATTATCCTGAACCTCTAATCCTACCTTAACCTCAGCCATAACCCCATTCTATACCTTCTAACTACCAGCCCAAAACTATTATTTAAAACCTACTATTTATCCTGGACTCAGTCACAAGGATGATACTCATATCCTACCTTAGTCTGGTGGGTCACTTTCAGTTAGGGAAGGACATGGTTATACTAATATTTTCTAATTTACAGTTAAAAATTAAGACCACCATGCAATGAATTTGACATCTGCTTATTAATTAATATTAACATATATGCACTGTTTTAATAGTAAATGATTATATATATAAAATGTGTTTCTATAACCTGTTGCCAAATAATAAATTAGAATTATAAATCTGAGTACTTAACATAATGTTAACTCTTAATGGAGAGAAGAGCAGATAAATTGCAATCCCAAATAGAAAACCACTTTTCTATTTATTAGAATGGAATGGTTTTACAATTACTTCTTGATTGCAGTTTTAGGTGAAATGATTCAGTACTTTACAACTTACAATCGTGTTTATCAAAAATTAAACCCTTTGATGCTAAAGAAATCTACAATGAACATCCAAAGGGTTTCAGTTTCACTCACTTTATATTTTCCAAACTATACTTCCAGACTGTGAACTAAATGATCACAGCCTTCTTATTCCTTCTCAACATTGGGATTTTCATTGAATATGCACTAGTTACAGACTTCTTGCCACTGAAATAAATTATAATCCGTAATGTGCAATGAGTCAAAAGATACTTCATTAAAATGAAACCAGAACCTCTAAAGATTCTTGTGTTGGTTTGATTCATTTTCTAAATGCCATTGTAATGAAAAAGATAATTTTACATGAGTGTTTATTGCTTCTTTTGTTTAGTTGTTTTGAATCCTTTAAAGTGAATTACTGCATCGTTCGTTTGTTTGGTCTTCTGTAGTGATGAGCCAAACTCTGTGGTTTGGCTCATTTCCCAGTTTTCTGAAATACCCCAAAATTCATGGTTTTGGTTTAACCACCACCATTACTCACTCATCTTACCTTTAGTGTTATATCCTGCAATGTAGTTTTAAATCCTACTCACTCCTATAAGAACTTGTGTCATTTGATAATAGATGCAACACCAGTTGGGTCTATATGGTGTTTTTAACATCATGGTATTTTATTTTACTGCAGATATATTGGATGAAAGCATGTATAATGGATCCATGAGCACCTCATATTTGCAAAACATGTTTAGTGTCACAGAGCAGTATGTTTTGTTCAAAACACACACTTCTCTAGATTGTTTTCTAATTTCTAGTCACCTGTAATGCATCTTATACACACACACACGAGCAAATCAGAACTCCCATGGGTCAATGCCTTATTGTGGTAAGAGTATTTGCGTGTGTCAATGAAGCTGAGAACTATGCCATCAGGACCATTTACTCCTGTCAGGGTCACCCAAGGACAGATCAAAGCTGACACCAGACTAAGTCTATACAAAATCTGCCAACCTGCACTGTACAGCATGGCAGATTATGGTATATTCCCTCAACATGCCTTCACAAAAAAAAGTCACACTTTCCCCGGAGACTTACAAGCTTCTTCCTACAACAGTGGGAAGACCAGCTCAATGGTAGAGGGTGCCAAAAATCACTGAGTTCTAATAGGCTACCTTTGGTCTTTACACATTGGAATGAGTAACATTCTATCTATGAGTACAGTTTCACTCTTAGGGCCATATGTTCAAAGAAGTAGCGATCTAGCTTTTGCCATTTTTAATGACTTTTCAAAGTACAGTGTTGTTGGACTCATTCATATTTACAGAGTGTTGGTTGTGATTGGAAATATGTTGTTTGTCCTGACTGAAACTGTCATATGTAAAGACAAAAATTCTCACATTTAGAACGTCACATTCTCTCCACATTTCTTAACCCCTTAACAACGGCCGATCGGCGTGGTCAGGTAAGTACCACAAAGCTTTTTTTTTTTTTGCTCCATCCGCTTCCGGACTCCCTGAACAGCGTGCAGCTGCGGGGGGAGCCCGGAGTTCCATGACGGTCATACTACATCATGGGTTGTTCAGTCAGATCGACCCTTGAAGTACTATGACTGTCAAGGGTTGTTAAGGGGTTAATGTACAAATTTTGTCTTTTGCAAGACTTTTTTTTGTCTTTAGGTACGACAAATTTTCTTTTTCTCTATTAGCTATGCCCTTTCCCTGCCCCTTTGAACGGAAATTCTGGAGTTGTAGTACAAAATGGACATTACTAGTTATTTGTTGGATATGCTATAGAAAATGTCATTCATTGCATGCAATTACTTATTTTTTTCCTTCACATAACAATTTTTTTTTTTTTTTTGTCATTATCCCTTTGAACATATGGCCTTTAGAGGAACTAGTACAAGAAATAAAATAACATCTCTTGGGATATTATCAGCTTATGTGAGAATTGTGAAAAGGACAAAGATTTAGTCAAATTAGAAGATGGACACTAGATATACTACAAAGGAACCAATAATGGATGATGTGGAGGAATCAGATTCTTGATTAACAAAAGACTGACAGACTCAGTTGTAAAAGTAGCAAGTATTTCTGAAATGTCTTCCTGTGTGCAGGTTTAACCCTTTGAGCGCCAGTGGGGTGCACAATGCATTGTAAAGCAATGCAATGTGTACCCTTCAGGCACTCAAAGAGTTAAACATACTTTGGCCAATTTATGCTACAAAACCCACACTGGTTTGAAAAAAATGAACATGTAGGTATAATGTAAATTTTACTCAAGGTTTATAAATTCTGGGTAACCTGTATGGATTAGTGCAGGTTTGCCTTTTTGTTTACTTTTGTTTTAGATTTTGTCCTAGCATATCTTATTCCCTTGGTATCTTATATAATTTAAATTATATATGTATATTTATGGTGTGTTAGCGCTGTGAGTTTCTCTTCCCTTTTTGAACACACATTCTCCCTCCACTAATTCTAGCTGCTTCATTCACCATATCTAACTTTAATCAAATGTTTTATTCACTTAATTTCACTGCAACAGAAGATACATAATTTTAATGCACTTAAAGGGATAGTAATACTTCATTTTAACTTTATTTTATTTTGTAGGCATTAAAAAAACATGAACTATGCTATAAGTCTTATCTCTGAAACCTTTATGGTTTAAGAGATATTCACAAACAAAGTATCCCCCCCCCCCTGTTCAACCAGATCAGAAGGGAGATGCCCAGGTAGACTGCAGAGAGGGACAATCTTCAATTAAGATAAGGGAAAAAGCTGAAAAAACTTGTCAAGGGGGGAAGGGCTTTCATTGTTTTCATGCAAAGAAAATTGTCCCCTTCTGTTATCTGTCTGGTCATACAACCAGACTCACATCTGAGAAGAGATGGCTTACACTAGGTAAAAGGGGCGGGGAGGGGAACTTTGCTTGTGAATATCTCATAAACCATAAAGGTTTGAGAGATAAGACTTATATCATTCTTCATGTTTTTTTAATGCCTACAAAATACAATAAAGTTAAGACGAAGTATTACTATCCCTTTAAAGTTCACATTTGCACAATTTCTTAAAGGGGTGTTTTTAAAAGCATAGTTTTGGGCCATATACTTATTAGCTTTCCTGCTTGGGTGCCCCTTTAATGATGTATCTAGGTATCATGTGGTTTGTAGTGGTGGGCGGGATTGACCTATATAAAGAGGCTGCTGTTGTGTTCAGTCTTTTTGGGTTCCCACCCACCTACTGCAAATCTTCCTTGTTTTGAAAGCAAGCCAGTCTTATAAAAATACCAGAAATCTGAGAGGTGGGTTGGGTGATTTTAACTAGGTTTTTAATCAGGGTTTTTAGTAGCCAATCATCTCCGTATTTCCACAAAAGAGCTTTTATCAAGATTAACTTTTAATGTTAAGTTATGTGATGTTTATTCATGTGTATTGGCTAGGACTCACTAGGGTACCTTGACCTGTTGAGCAAGCTTAAATGTACTTTGGCCAAATTATGCTACAAAACCCTCATTGGTTTGAAATTAGGTAACACAGAGTTTATAACCTCTGGGTAATCTGTATGGATTAGCTTAGGATTGTTTTTCTTTTGCTTTTGTTCTGGGTTTTCTCCTAGTTTGGGGATTTGGAAACTCCCCTTTCCTTGTTGCTTCTCATATTTTATTCACGTGGTACCTTAATCTCATTTATATTATATATGTATATTTATGGTGCATTAGCGCTGAGTTTTTCTTCCCTTTTTGCACCGAAATTCACGAGGGTCATCAACTGGAACCTTTTTGCTTGTTAATCCTTCTCTATACAACCAAAGGTTGCTTAAGCAACTGCTCTTGATTTTAGTCTTCATTAGCATTTGTCATGGGGTATTTTAGTCTAGAACTTTAGATTACTGTTTACAGGCAAGCCTTTTCTTTTTCAAAAATGATAGCTATGGTTTTCTTCTATAATCTTCAATTAAAATATCATAAAAACCAACAAAATTTAAAACCAGATTAAGAACATTATTTTCAGTAGACCATAGCTTGATAAAGACATGCCAAAGTTCAGGATTGGATAATCATTCTCTAAACTGGTTCTGATCCTATTTATCAGAATGCAATATGTGTCTATTGCTGACAATACTTCCCTTCCACTCAAAGTAACAAGTGGGGTTCCCCAAGGCTGCATCCCTGCCATCTTCTATTTTCTCTATTTATAAATGTTCTACCCATGGTTTGCAAAACATCACTGTACACATTTATGCACATGACAATATAATATATGCTAAAAATTAAAAAGTATCATACATTGATTCCGTATTACAGCATGATTTCTCTGAAGTTGAAAGATGGATAGCAAAGAACACACTGTTCTTAAACACTGACACAATGTTGTTTGGTACAAAGCATAAACTGCACCATTTCTGCAATACCAATCTATCCATTGTAACAGAGTCTAATTGTAAACTGGCTCTGGTAGACTCCTACAAATAACTTGTTATGTGTCTTGACCCCAACCTCACTTTTGGTCTTCATATTGATAAGTTAACATCCCAACTTTATTCAAAAATAGGTGCTTATAAACAAATCCTGTTTAAATCCTCTGGTAAGAAGACGTACTGTGCAACAGATGATAATGTCAGTCATAGACTATGGAGACGTAGTATATGCTCCCATGCCACACATCCATCTTTCTAAAGCTGACACTCTGTATAACTCATTATGCCGCTTTACCTTCCAATGTAATTACACAACCCATCATTGTGATTATGTATGAAGAACTAAACTGGGTAACATTCAAATCTAGACATGCCCTTCACCTCTCTTGCATGGGTTATAACCACTTTCCTAGAAAACTACCAGACTACCTGAGCAGTATGCTCACTCCAGCTGTGCATATTAACTATAACCTCTGCTCCAATGCTAACAACTCCCTGAGTATAGCACATCAAAAGAAAAAAGCCGGTAAATCTGCCTTTTCCTCAAGAGCTCTGAAAGTCTGGAATAGCCTACCTGAAAAAATCAGATCTTCTCCCAGTCTAAAATACTTAAAAATAACTGCTTCTTTATATCTAAAAACAATATGCAACTGTATATAACTTTTTTTTTAACTGTTATAATTAAGGACATACACGCAAATACAGCATCCACCAAGTACAGTTAAAATTAACCAAGGCAATGTGCATTATAACCTATGGACAAAAGTGTCATATAATTGACAAAATATGTAATTACAGTAGGAATACCAGTGCAAATAAAAGGTACAGGCATGCACGTCCCCCACCACCTACATTTTCCATGTTCAGCCTCAGATCAACCCAAAAACAAACCAACCCCCCCCCCCCGAAAAAAAGAGGGGAGTGGTAGGGAAGGAATACCCTCTTGCCGGGTCCAGCCCAACCCAATACATATACCATCAGAGGGACAGCACAACGTGGAATCAGAATTCCCCACCTGCCAGCGACTGTGTCCAAGCATTGGAACCGACAGATCCAAACTAGGCCCTATTAAAGAAATCAATCCATTGTCCCCAGATGTCATCAAATTTCCATGGGCAGCCCCTGTGATTATAAATCAGATGATAGTGAGGGATAGTTTGTTTAACAGTATTTAACCAGTGGAAGTGAGAAGGAGAGGTAGGAGACAGCCACACAGTGGCCACAACTTTACGCGCCATAATTAATGATTCCTGAAGTAGACGCCTAGTGCTGGTTATGTCCAGATCATAGAAATAATCGATAGTAAACCTAGTTTTGTCCTCTAAAGTACAACAGTCAAAGTATTGAATACCTCTGTCCAAAACTGTAGAACCCCTGGACAGTCCCACACCATCTGCATAAAACCAGCATGGGGCATATTACACTTAGGACAGGTGCCTGCCAAGTCATTGTTCATACGTTTCAGTCTCCTAGGTGTATAATACATCCTATGTAATACATTAGGTTACGTTAGCTGATGTCCTGTGAGAGTGGCAACAGCAGAGGGCCCAACCTTGGCCATCTGCCACTCCCAATTATCCACATCACCCAAGTCCTGTCCCCATTTAGTCCGAAGTCTGGCGTCCTCTATGGACGTGCAGTCTGTAAGCCACTTATAGATAAAGGAGAGAGGATTTGTTAGTTTTCAGGACTTCACTATTAATAGAACTTTAAATTCCGCAATCGTAAATGGGCTGCTGGACCATTGTGCCTGTATCGCATGGTGGAGCCAGAGGTAGGAATAGAAGAGTCTATTAGGGAGCCCAAATTCTACAAAGTTATTCAAATGTTTTAATGACCTGGGTAAGGACAAGGGTAAGGGTAAGGGTCCAAATATTACTAAAGTCCAAACCCACCAAGTGGGGTAACACGTCATTATTCCAGAGTGGTGTGTTCGGATCTAGGGCATCATACCGGGAGATAAGTTCCACCTCCTTCAATACTCTATAAATAGTTTGTACAAATGGAGTCATTGTCTCACTGATTCCGGGGTCCAGCTGTAGCAATTAGGAGGCGTGAGTATATAACCTTTTTAATACATGTATGTGTATATATATATAATATATATATATATACTAGTGTAATAGCCCGTGTACACTGGCCAAGGTCCGGGTAATGTTAACCCATTGAGTGCCAGAGGGGTAAGCTTTGCAATGCGTTGCGTACCCCTCTGGCACTCAAAGGGTTAAGAGGCCGCTACCTCACTGCTCCACACAATGCAGTCTTGGTTTGCCTCACTCACGCGATGCAATCATGCGCAGTAGAGACTGCCCGAATGAGGGCAGTCTCTACTGCGCATGATTGCATCATGACAAACATCCTAGCAATTTATTATATAGGAGATTATATATATATATATATATATATATATATATATATATATATATATATATCTAATATAATATATTTGCACAAATACACGCTTTGTTGTAAACTCTCCAGGGCATACTTGAAAACGAGAGAAATCTCAATGTATTCTTCCTGGTAAAGTAAATATATAACAAATTCAGTTTTCACTCTGGTATTAATTTACTTCAATTGGTCATATGTATAAAACAAATTTCCTCTTCATGTAAATGTGGCTTTAAACCCTTACATGCAGGAGTGGTCTCCAATGCATTTGTTTGCAATATATTAGAGATCTCTCTAGATTTTAAGGGGTTAAAACCACATTTAATTCTAAGGGGATTTGGGCATTATTTGGTTTGCTACAGAATTGCACTGCCTTTGTATTTTATGAAGTGGAGAAAGCTCTAATGGTTTTAGTCCAATGTCACAGAAGGTGAAAATTTTAAATAAGATTATATAGTAAATTAAAGGCGTTCTTTGACTATAATGTAAGATGCAAGGTTTGCTGCTGCTCATACATGCATAGTAACCTACACCCTCAGGAGAGAGCCAGATGTCTCTTCCAAAGAGATTAATCTCCTCATATATAAGCCTTTCAAGCATGACGAAATATACTTTGGACACAATTGTCTGTTGAGAGGCTCACAGATCGAGCAGCCATGGTATACTGCAATACTGGATATTGTTCAGCATGTTACATGCCTGAGTTAATGCAACTAAAATCCCTAATAAACCCTCACTTACCTTACTGTAGTCATAAAATCATAAATGACACCTATAAATGTTGCCCCTTTTTCCTTTCAAGGGATAACATCCTTAATCAGTCCTGAATGTCATGTCCATGGAGGCAGACATGACAGTTCCTGGAAGATTTTTCAGACTTTAGCAGCTAGCATACATGAGCCTACCTGAATGAATTGCACTCCTCTCTGGTCCTTAACCTCTTAAGGACCAGGCGCACACTCGCGGATGGCACTTAAGGACCACGGTGCATTTTTTTGCCAATCCAATTCAGGCTCCCCTAATGGCATGCAGCCGCGTGGGGAGCCCTGAAATCCATGACGTACCAGAACCGTCATGGGTCCGTTAGGGAAGTTTTACCATGACGGTCCTGGCACGTCATGGGTACTTAATGGGCTAAAAGGTTAGAATGACCAGCGTTTGAGATCTTCTGGTCCTGTTAACTGTCATGTCTGCCTCCATGGACATAATATATAGTTGATAAATGGTGCTTGTTTCTCTTGAAAGCTTGGCCTGAAAATTGAATGTTAGACCAATAAAAAAGTATTATTACATAATGTAATACTCATACTTTTGGCATCTATACCACTGGACTAACACTGCTATCATAAATTAATTATCTATATAATGTATATTCCCAGACGCAATATTTGCCATTTTATTTAAGGGAGAGAGAGTAAGTTAGGTTTTAAAAATACTCACATGAGCACCGGTTCATGGCTGACTTTTAAAGATACATGATACCTTAAGGAAAACATGTTTCTTAATATTTATAATGAAAGGACTTCCCAATGTTAGACTCCTTTTGTTAAGAATTCTCTCTTCCTGACAGATTGTAGTAGGATTTCACTTATTTTAATAAGATATGTAATAGAAGTCTCCAACATATGACACAATCCAGTGGAACGTTATCTAGCCTAGCATGCAGCAGGTTTATATTGATATTAAATACCTAGGGGGTTGCATAAAGCTCAATAACAGTCTTATATGTCATATGCACTAATCTGCAGTCAACATTTGATCTTTTGGATCACTTCTCAAATAATGCCCTTATACCCTATATTATTGCTGTTACAATTTTGAAATGTAATCTTCATCATGGCTTATTAGAACATTTAAAATGTACTCAATGAGTTTTGTATTTGTAAAGTTTGGTTGTTATGTTAATTTGACTATACTCCATGTTCACTAAGATATGATAACGTTGTTAGTTCTCACAGGAAAAATTTTACCGCTCTGATTCTGATGAAACATTGATTTTGTCTTAGCTTTCTATGCATACTTCAGATTACACTTATTCACATAATACTTTATGACATAATTTTAATTGGCGTACTTGAAAGTTCTCCAGTGAACTATATTCAAATGCACCATTGCAGAGTATTTCCCATTTCTTCATATAGAAGTGTATTTCAAACTTTTCTTTAGCTGTCTTCCATGAAACTTCACATAAGACTGATGGGGGAAGTTTAACATTATACTAATATGGGGAATTGTAAGATATTCTACTATTGGGTAGTTTGATATCACCATGGTTATTAACCTGGTGTTACAATTACAGTTACAACATGTAGATCATATTTACACAAACATCATGTATTAATGACCTAGGTCTCTACACCTCCACTTGAATACATAATTTGTAATGCATGTGACAAAGTATGTATTTTTAACCAAAGCACAGAGCTCCTGTCATATTGGCGAACAAAAATAATTTACCACCACTTGAACCTTAGTGCATCCCCCCAATTGTTTTTAATAAAGGTTTTACATTGTGTCCCCTGATAGAAGTCTTTCTTTTCCTTCAATCTGTGATGAACTAATGGCTTCTGTAACATCAAAGGAGTTAAGAGGCATCCATAGGTCAATATTACAAGCATTTCTAATTAGCAACTAATTAACCAATTATCAAAGCTATAATTGCCTCCAATACAACTTGTTCACATATGTCTTACACTACACACTCAGTGTGTTGGTTTCTCTTAAGGAGAGAACACTTTAAGAAAATAATATGTAGCCAGGGAGCTCATAATGTATCTGTACTGGCTGAAAGAGCAAAATAAAATGTTCTTGTTCACTAAACATGTGAATAATATTTTTACATATATATTGGTGCATAGAAAAATGCAGAAGAACATAGAGCATATACTTTTTGCTTGTGCTGCAGTGGTACTCATTTGTTAGACCTCCAGCTATTGGAAATTAAAACTTCCTGTAATGAGAGTCCCCAGTATTTGGAGGTCCAACAAATGGCAATGCCTCTTGTGCTACTTCCATTCAGGCCATATTCTTAGGGTCATATGGATAATGAACTATATTGTTACCTCAGTGAGTGTTCACCCCCATTAAAGTCAATGGATTTTGAAATTTTCACCAATTACACCATTTTCACAGTAGTGGGAATTTTTGTGGAAAGGACAAAAACTGTACTAAATTTGGGAACTAGCACTAGTTAAGTGCTAGTACAATGTGTGTCTGTTGTGTGTTACAACACACATCAAAATATGTACTAGAAATTAAGTAAGGGGAGGGGAGAGAAGTCAACCAATAACATGCAGGGCTGTTGTACTACTGGAGACATGTAAGGGATGCCCTTTTTAACTTTTTTCCACATCGTCAGCAGTTCAACAAACCTGAAGTCTGAAATCATCCTTCTTCCACTTGCCCACTGGTGGAGCGGAAATATGTGCTCAGACTTCAGCACCACAAACCACATTACTCTCTAACCCTTTCAGTGCGTTGCACTCCCTGTGGCTTTGAAACGGTTACAGCACAGAAATGTGCTATTAATCCTAAGAGAACACTGTTGTACAATACCAGGTAGATTTGGAATTAACCAGTGCTTACCCACTGCAAAACAGAGGACCCTAAAAAACACACCTTCCCATAGACCGAAAGCAAAAGATGAAGCTGACAGTGAACAGTAGAGAAGAATGCCAGCCAGAGATGGAGATTGGCAGTGTGGTGATCAGCCTACACACTCTGACACCCTCATAATCGCTATAGTCCTTTGGATCATTTGTAAGATATACCAGATGTATCATGGACATAAGTTAATTTACTCATTAGTGGATACCTAGTTTCATTGCACTCTGGGTATGGTTTATTATCTTTGTGGTAGCTGTCACTGTTTCAAGGAATGTACAACTTATATGAGCGATCAGAGTCCCATGAGTGATGGAAGTGATAATTCTAAGCTTTTATATTTAACCCTTTGAATGGTTAATTAGCTTTTTTATCCTTAAAATGGTTATTAAAGCAGAAATCTCACGCAAAAGTTACCCCCGCATCATTATGCACATAAAGATAAGCAAATCCATACTAGTATTATCCTGAATAATCCTGGTGTTATTGAATAATCCAACTTGGTCCAAGATGAACAGGCAGAGGCATCAGCGCAGACATCTTACCAAAGAGACATCTTCCAAAATCTTTTTCAGACAAGCCTAGTCCAATAAACCACTTTTTTATTTTATTTTGTTTTGAGTTGGTACATTACTTGAAGCATGTGCTGTCGAATCCTCTGCTCTGGGAGGTGTTTATCCTCATAGACTCTGTCTCACCTTAGGTTTCCTAAACATATCCTAAATGGTCTTGTACTTTTTGTCTTTAAACACTAAAGAGTTGAATACCCCACTAAGATGCTTTTAACCCCTTCAGTGCCAGAGGCTCGGGCCATTTCCTGTACCCTGCAGGCCAGACACTTTTTCAGCATTTTTGCTATCCTTCTGTTTATGCTTGATTTCCTCTGAGGATTTTTAGTTACATATGGAAAACTATATATTGTTTTTTTCAGAACGAATTGAGCTTTCTCGTGGTACCTTACATGAAGAGAATTTTACATCATGCAAAAAGCTATGATGTCATAATGACAAAAAAAGTGAAAATTTACGCATTTTGCTAAAATCACATAATATGTATCAAAAACATTTACCTGTCACCCGAGTAAAAAAATACCAAATTTGTACAGTTTTACCTACGTCCATGGCTAGCGTAGAGCCCTAATCACCAGCAGCGCAAAATGACATTTTCAACTTTTTAAAATAATATTCTCATTCTAGGGTTTTTGTGATAAAGCTACCCTAAAACAGTGGAATAACTATATAAAACTATATATTTCTGGAAAACAGACAACCTGCTGCATCTAATGAGGGGTAACTTGCCTTGTTACCCAAAGCCTGGTGTGCACAAATGCCTCCAGAAGATGGCGCTAATGAAAAAAAAGGCATTTTCTTACATTTCTGCCCCTTCAAATGTACTAAAATGCTTGAAAACCATGGCATTTCCAACTGTATTCATTAGCTAGTGCTCTTAGGAGAAAAATTACACCCCATTGGTATGAGTTCAACTACCTCAGGGGGCGTTAGAATTGCAAAACGACACCTACTACAACCTCAAATTTTTCTAACATTTTCTCAAATATTAGTTGTCTGCACACAAATGGTTATAACAACTACAGAAGTGAAGAAAGGGTACACAAACCATACCATTTTGAAAAGAAGACACCCTGCCGCATCTAATGATAGGTGACTTGCCTTGTTACCCCAAGCCTGGAGTGCACAAATGCCTCCAGAAGGTGACGCTAATGAAAAAAAAAAGGCATTTTCTTACATTTCTGCCCCTTCAAATGTACTGAAATTTGTGCAAACCATGGTATTTCCAACTGTATTCATTAGCTAGTGCTCTTAGGAGAAAAATTACACCCCATTGGTATGAGTTCAACTACCTCAGGGGGAGCTAGAAGTGCAAAATGACACCTACTACAACCTCAAATTTTTCTAATATTTTCTCAAACATTACTTGTCTGTACACAAATGGTTATAACAACTACAGAAGTGAAGAAAGGGTACACAAACCATACCATTTTGAAAAGAAGACAAGCTGCCGCATCAAATGAGGGGTGAATTGCCTTCTTACCCCAAGCCTGTTGTGCCCAAATGCTTCCAGAATTTGGCACTATAGGAAAAAAATGGCATTTTCTTACATTTCTGCCCCTTCGTCTGTACGGAAATCTGTGAAAACCATGGAATTTCCAACTGTATTCATTAGCTAGTGCTCTTAGGAGAAAAATGACAACCCATTGGAATGAGTCGACCTACCTTAGGGGTGCCAGAAGCACATAACTACACCTACCTGTTTGCTTCTTCGAAAATGGCGGCTTGTACTAAAATGTTCATAACTGTTAGAGACATGAAGGAAAGGTATAAAAGGTATACCATTTTGGAAAGTAGACTTTCTCCCGCATCAAGTGAGGGGTCACTTGCCTTTCTACCCCCTGGGATGAAGTGCACAAATATTTCCAAAAGGTGGCGCTATGGTAATAAATACATGTTTTTTTACATTTCCATCACTTCAAAGATACTAAAATGTTTGAAAACCATAACATTTCCTGCTGTATTCAGTACCTGCTACCAACATGAGAAAAATGGTAGCCCATTTGTGTGGGTTAACATACAATATGTGGGTGCTAGGAACACGTACGTAAACCTGACACTTTTGTTTTTTAAATTATCTGCTTGCACTAAAATGGTTATAACCATAATAGATATGCAGGAAAGGTAGAGAAACAATGCCATTTTGGAAAGAAAACAACCTGCCGCATCTAATGAGGGGTCACTTGCCTTCTTACCCAAAGGCTGGTATGCACAAATGCTTCCAGGAGGTGGCGCTAATGAAAAAAAAGGCATTTTCTTACATTTCTACCCCTTCAAATGTATGGAGCTCTGTAAAAACCATGGAATTTTCAACTGAATTCATTAGCTAGTGCTCTTAGGAGTCAAACAACACCCAATTGGTATGAGTTGACCTACCTTAGGGGGTGCTAGAAGTAGAAAACTACACCTACTACAAACTCTGATGTTTCTAACATTTTCTCAAACCTGACTTGCCTGTACAAAAATGGCTATAACACCTTCAGAATTGAAGAAAAGGTAGATAAACCACACCATTTTGGAAAGAAGACAACCTGACGCATCTAATGAGGGGTCACTTGCCTTCTTACCCCAATACTGGTGTGCATAAATGTTTCCAGAAGGAGGCGATATAGGAAAAAAATTGCATTTTTTTACATTTCTGCCCTTTCAAATGTATGGAGCTCTGTGAAAACCATGGAATTTTCAACTGCATTTGTTTGCTAGTGCTCTTAGGAGTCAAATGACACCCCACTGGTATGAGCTGAACTACTTTAGGGGGTGCTAGAAGTAGAAAACTACACCTACTACAAACTCTGATGTTTCTAACATTTTCTCAAACCTGACTTGCCTGTACGAAAATGGCTATAACACCTTCAGAATTGAAGAAACGGTAGATAAACCATACCATTTTGGAAAGAAGACAACCTGCCGCATCTAATGGGGGGTCACTTGCCTTTTTACTCCTAAATTAGTTGGCACAACTATTTCCAGAATGTAGTGCTACAGGAAAAAAAAACAAACATTTGTTTTACACATCAGTCACTTCAAGGATCCTAAAATGGTTCAATGGCGTGGGATTTCCTAGGAGGACTTCTTGCCAGCCTAAGAAAAATGGTACCCCACTGCTGTGGGTTGACATACCAATTTACGCTACAGGAGCGTAGCTACCAGCGAAACAGAAATGGGAAAGCAAACAGTGTATGTGTGATTTTATGGCTAACAGATGAAAGAAGCTAGGGCGTCAGCCGGTGTACGTGCGGACCTGTGACTACAAGTGTAACAAAGTGTGTGGGAGGGTGAGGGATTAGGAAGTGTGTGTGGGTATGAGTAGAGGAGCAAGGATGGTGGTGATGGTGCGGCAGTGTCTGATAGTGTGTATGGGAGATCTGTGACTACCAGTGTGCTGCGTTGGACCCCCCTCTCCTGTGGTACGTGCATTTTTTGGGGGCTTTTTCCCCCAATATTTTTGTGTAGACCTCGTTGGGGGCATCAGAACCCATACAATGAGGTCTAAATAAAAAATAAAGGGGGGAAAAATCCTTTGTGTGCCACAGGGGTGTCCAGTGGATTGCAAAGCAATGCATTTGGGCCCCTGTGGCACACAAAGGGTTAATTTTTTTTAATCATTACTTTGTATTCAGATGGCCACCAAACAAGCTCTGATCACAAAGTAATGATAAAAAGTCCTGTGTGTGCCACAGGAAGGGGGTCGGCATTGAACCCCCCCTCCTAGTGGCACACACAGGGTTAATTTTTGTTTTAATTTTTTTTTTATTATATATCTCATTGAGGGGCATCAGGACCCCCTGATCCCTCCCCAATGAGGTCTTAGTAAAAAAAAATATATATATGTCCACAAACGGAGTGACCCTGTGAGTGCCAAAGGGGTCTCCAGCGCATTGCAAAGCAATGCATTGGATCCTTGTGGCACTCAGAGGGTTAATTTTTTTTTATCATTACTTGGTAATCAGAGCTTGTTGGGGGGCCATCAGGACCAATCCTGATGGTCCCCCAACAAGTTCTAGTAACAAAGGAATGAAAAAAGCCCTGTGTGTGCCACAGGAGGGGGGGTGCATTGGACCCCCCCCCCGTGGCACACACAGGGTTAATTTAAAAAAAAAAAAAAATTTTAATCATAGACCTCATTGAGGGGCATCAGGACCCCCCCCAATCCCCCCAATGAGGCTTTTTTTTTTTTTTTTTTTTTTTTAATTTTTAATTTATTCAGACCTCGTGGGGGACATCAGGACCCCTCCTGGTGTCCCCCCAGTTATTGATCAATTTGGCGACTGCAGGAGAGCAAAAGCTCTCCTGCCTTTCACTCCTACCACCGGTAGGAGTGAATCGGTTAAGGGAAACTTCCCTAACGTCATCGGTGATCATGTCACCGATGACGTTAGGAGGTTTCCTCCGGTACCGCCCACTCCTACCCGGAAGTTCGGGGTAGGAGAGCGGAGGAGGGAGAAGCTCTGTTTCACAGAGCTTCTCCCTTGGCGATATTGATCTCCCAGCTTGATCGGCTGGGAGATCAATACCTGGGAGGACATGAGGAGTAATCCTCATGTCCTCCCAAGAGTGCCAGGCTGCATTTCAGCTGAAATGCGGCCACTGCCAGCCGGTTATACGGGCTTAAGCAGTGACCGCATTTTAGCTGTCAAATGTACGAGCGTGGCACAGCAGGTACAGCTGTGCCCACTTGTACATTGTACCCACCTGGCACTCTAGGGGTTAAATTGATAAGCATGACTGTGGATCCAGAATGATGTTTCTTGATTCCGAAATGAGTTAAATATGCTGTGTTTACCATTGTGAATTTGTATCCTCCCATTTATGGAAAAAACTTTTTCTGAATAAATGTTTTGCTACTGAAATGGAACCTGGAAACACTAATTTTTGAGAAAGTGTATTCCTTTTATTCAACTCCTCTTAATACATACATAAGAAGTGATCTATTTACTAATAAAAATGCCCTTCAAGACATTACTATGAAATCTTCTATAGGCTCCATTTATTTAAAATTAATTTTACAATTTACATCCCCAGTTTCACAGGAGACTAAATTACTATCTTTTCTCCTATACTGAATTGTAATTTAATCCATTTCTCACTTTTCTACTTTCCATTACTTTTCTTAAATGTCTAAAGTGCCCATAAGCATGTTTTAAAGGGAATTCATTAAATTAATTGCCAAATAAAAGATGATGATGACGATGACGTAGAATAGGTTAAAAGAACTACACTGTGAGTTATTAAACTTAGAGAATCTGAGCAAATATTCTCCTACTAAATATTTGCTCATAAAAATTAGAAATGTCACATATTCTATTAACACAATTCATTGAGCAAAAAAACAGAAAAAATGCTCCATAGATTTAAAGGGATACTAATGTTTCATAATAAAAGCAGCTCTAATTAATCATCATAGTATTTGGACTTTGGAGAGTGTTATTTGAATTGTGTCAGAGTTGTAGTTCCAGAGTAATTCAATGACAAAGTATCCCCCTCCCACCCCTTTTACTGGTGTAACACTGTTCAGCCAGAGCAGAAGGGAGGTGCCCAGGTAGACTGCAGAGAGGGACAATCTTCAATTAAGATAAGGGGAAAAAGCTGAAAAGCTTGTCAAGGGGGGCAGGGATTTAATTGTTTTCATAGGAATAAGTGTCCCCTTCTGTTATCTGTCTGGTCTATAGACTGCATTCCACATCTGAGAAGAGATTGCTCACTAGGTAAAATGGGCGGGAGGGGGAAACTTTGCTTGTGAGTATCTCATAAACCATTAAGGTTTGAGAGATAAGACTTATATCATTCTTCATGTTTTTTTTAATGCCTACAAAATAAAATAAAGTTAAAACGAAGTATTACTATCCCTTTAACTTGCTGTGCTAAAGTTAACAAACATTGTAAGCTCATTGCAAATACATTTTGTTACAAAAAAGAACCCTCTAGATACTCAGTAAGCAGGGTCAAAAGATTTTGAAACTGAAACATATTACAGATGAATTTGCTAACTCAACAAAACTCGACATAATATGAAAGCTGTTAACCCACATCTTTTTACTTGTGAAAAAATAGAACTGACAAATATTTCAAAATCTGGTAAAACCCCAGGCTGAGACAATTACTCTAACTATTAAAATAACAGCTAACATCCTAGTACTGACTAGAGATGGGCGAAAGTTGTCGCTGTGTTCCTCCAAGAAATTTTGCGAAAACCGCGTTGTTATCCGCTTTTTTGTGGGAAAATCCACTTTAAAACTAGAGCTTAAAATTTTGGCATCGTTCGCCTATTGGCCAAAATCTTTAACCATTTATTCAATGGCCAGAAAGTATACGCCCATTGATTTACATTGTTTTCGCACTTACGCTATAAAAACTTGACGTTTACGCTGAAGGCAGACACAATAGAAGCAGCTACAGAGTGAGATAGATGGGCTGTTCTGCTGTGATATTTTGCAAAAATTGAGGCAGGAGAAGCTCATAGTGACTGCTATTACTATGAGCAGGCTGAAAAATAATCAGTGGAGGAGCTGGAGGGACCCTTATATGTCCGCTGAGTCTGAGGAAGAGGAGGAAGAGTCCACTACTGAACCAATGCTGTCCAGTTTCCCTAAATCACCCCAAAGGATCTTGGGGAATTTAATGGGAAGGGAGGGAGAAAAGGAAATGGGAAGGGAGGGAGAAAAGGGTAGTACTAGTGAGAGTAGGACAGGTCAGCTGCCTGTGCCTGCTGCTAGACGTGCTGCCCCTGTTGAAACAAGTGTGGTGCCTGCTGCCAGTGCTGAACCTTCTGCCTCCAGTGCTGAAGCTGCTAGTGTGTCTTGTAAAACTCAGGAAGGGGGAAGGAGAAGATGAGGCCAAGTATGACAGCAGAGGACACTCTGTCGGTTTGCTCATCACCTCCTCCAAACAGCAGGGAGATGTCTGTAATAGAGCAGCAGCACGTAGGGACTAGTGGTGGTATTGGAGAAGCTGGGGTGGAAGAGACATTGGTGGCCTTTTTATCAGAAACTGAGAAGGAATGAGAGAAAGGGATGAGGATGGGCAACACCACCACCACCACTAGCAATCAGCTTTTGGAATTTGTGGAATTTGCAAGTGCTCTAATTCCTGCTGCTTCTGAGATGCAAGGGCAGCAGGATGCTGAGGAGCAAGCTAGTGTGCCATAGACCACTGTGGACATAGTGGGAATGGGGTCAACAAGTGATGCGGGACTAGGACAGGTTCCATTTGCCAGTGCCAGCAATACTCCTGGTCCTAGTTCCATTGCTAAATCTGAGGCAGTAGCAGCAACATTATCTGCTGCCACAGAAAGTGAAGGGGAATATGGAGGACAAGAAGAAAGAGGCCATTCTCCTCCACCTGTTCCCTATCCCTCCCCCCAGAAGTCATGGGAGTGGGACTATTATTCTCTTCCGGCAGGCACAGTGCAGTCATCATCAAGTTACTACAAAAGGGAAAGGAGTGAACACACCTTGGCACAACCTCCATGATAACACAAGCAACACAGACACCATGACATTTATGTCAAACATGTTAAAGCCAAATGCCCATTACAGAAATCTAGCACCACTGTTACTGTAACCCCTGACTATCCAGAAAGGCGCCAAGAGACGAGGTGGAGATCAAAGAGGAGAAAGAAAAAAATAAACCCAGACAGACACTGGAAGTTCCATGATGCGAGAAACAACTAGCTCACCATCAACATCACATTCTTCCTCTAGGGTAACAAGTAAATCTCCTGCCAGTACATCTTGTTCATCGTTACCTCCCCCACAAAATGATAGCCACTCTGTTAATGTTAGGATATGGCAGTTCGTCTCTACTCATTGTACACTGTGTGGTGCACTGACCACACATGCCAGTGTGGTGGAGGAGAATCGATTCCAGGTCATCAGGTGGCATCTGAGGAGAGTCCATCCTGCAGAATATGCTAAGATGGTGGCAGGGAGGGTTCATCATTACTATTAAACTTTCAGCAAGTTGTCATGTGTCCTTAGGGGGTCTGGACAAGGGGTATAGTGACAGCGGCAGTACTTGGGTTCTGGTGTCATGGTGTTTGGAAACAGTTGTGCCCGCAGATGTTATTTACCACACATACTGTGCATACTGCTCTGATGAGAGCCACAGTTCCTGCTCTCAAGTAAAAAAAAATATATTCTAATAACAACAAACTCAAGATTTTGGAGGAGGGGCAAGTGGAGAAGATTTAATGGCCAACTTCTTTTCTCCACATAGACTGGGGGCTACTTTTTGTGCTGCTACTGCCTCAGGCGCATCACTGGAGCCAGTCATGACAAGTGGAACCTTCATCATCCATCTTCCATGTTGCTGCTATTGTTGGTCCTATTCCCTTTCAGCTGCCTAATCATACTGCTGCTTGAAAACTTAGCAGCAGCATAAAAAGCAATTGCAACTAAGGACTCAGGAGGACATTTGACAGTGGCTACTGGCCAACATCACCTGCTGGCATTAGGCCAGT